>JALIGW010000001.1:314028975-314578975 GCA_023053685.1 Diadophis punctatus similis
TGAACAGGTGAAAGAAACAATGATAAAATGGTCAAGAAATTTTGGTTACGCTATGGATTTAGACAAATGGCAGCAACTTTGGGAAAGAAATTATAAGTTAACTATGGCAACAGCATATAAAGAGAATATGTACAAAATTTTTGTGTTGGAGAAGATCCTGAAAATACTTTGGACAGCCAAGAAAACAAACAAATGGATCATTGGATAAATCTACTCACAGTTCCCACTCAAGGTTAAATGACTAAGCTCAATTTAGGTCCTTAAGTGAAGATCTAATTCTCTGGAGAAGGATCAGATGCTGGGAAAGGTGGAAGAAAAGAGGAGAAGATAATAATCAAAAACAAAGTGGATAGGCTCAGTTACAGTAGCAAAGTGCATTGGAGATTCTGTTGGAAAATCTAAAGCAGGGCTGTCAAACTCCCAGCCCTTGAGCCGGATGCGTTATGCGCAGGCCACGCCCATGCCCGGTTTAACGAAGGGTGGGGGGGAAAGTCCCGATATGTCATGTGACACTGCTGTGATGTGAGTTTGACACCCCTGATCTAAAGGATCCATTTGGGGTCATATAGCCACGGGAAAAAAATCTATGTGGCTGCTAAGAGTTGACACCAGATTGGATGGCCCATAATCTTTATGGGCAGTATGGTGACTGGAGATCTCTTATTGGAACGTGCAACATGGTTTATTGTTGGAACTGATTGTTGTCTAGTTTGGAGAATACACAACTTGTTTGTTTATTGATAGAATAATAGTGAATGGAATTGAAAAATAAAAAGAGCAGAGCAGAGGACAAATATCTTCACATAGGACGAATATCTTCTTTTAAACAGTTTGTTGCAACTCTTATTGGGCAATAACTGTTATGTACAAATTGGATTCTTTTTTTGGGTGATGAACTCTCACAGTTTCAGTCTTAATAAAATAAATGACTTTCTTACTGGAAATCTAGTCAAATCTTTTTACTATTTTTTTCCCATGGGTTTTTTTTTATAAAGTAGTTCAGATATGTGTTGAGATTAGCTCATAGAGGTGAAGCAATGAGAGAAATCTCTTCATTAGTTTTCAGAAACTATATAATCCACTGTATTGTTTTATTTTTTTTCCGAAAGAAAGCTTTTTATCAGTTGCCAGCAGACAATGTATTGCAAGCAATTCACATCCAAGATTTCTGTTAAATTACAAAGAAAGAAAAGGGTTCCGTGTAACAGCGATGCAGCCATTCCAGTATTTCTGTATCACGTTGTCAATTTCTTGAGAAATCTTTTGTGTTTTTGTGGGTCTGTTGTGTGACTGTGTGCAGATGGTAGAATTGTATTTTTAGTTGTGTTTTTAACTTTTTGATCATTTTATTCTCTTTGATTATATTCAATCTGTATCTGTAGAAAATGCCTCAGCAATCCCATTTAGGGACCAAATGAAATAATTAACACTATTTGAAAGGCCCACGAAATGATCCTGCTTTTTCTTGTAATATGGTACACTGAGTGCATAATGGAAACCTTTTACAAACCAATTGTCCACAGCAAAAAATTTTTTTTTTAATTTTCCAGTTTTTTTGTTGTTGATTTATCTTCCTTTTCCTGCTAAAGTTATGCCAGGTAAAACAGGGTTGTAATTTTTATACTGAAAAGATTAAATTAATAATTATAACAGGGGGTGGGCAGGATCTGGGGATTCAAAGGGAACAGTGCTGATTAGCCGTCTCTCCTTGCAGACAGAGAAATCCAGAGGCTTTCTTCATTTGAAGGGCAGATATTTGTAAAAAGCACTTTTTCACATAGCATTCCTTCCTGATGGATGTATTCATACAGGTAATCCTCAACTTACTACAGTTCGTTTAGTGATCATTCGAAGTTACAACAGTACTGAAAAAAGTGACTTATGACCGTTTTTCACACTTATGACTGTTGCAGCATCCTCATGGTGACGTGATTAAAATTTGGAGGCTTGGCAACTGGCATGTATTTATGACTGTTGCAGTGTCCAGGGATCATGTGATTTCCTTTTGAGACCTTCTGATAAGCAAAGTCAATGGGGAAGCCAGATTCACTTAACAACTGTGTCACAAACTTAACAGCTTCGGTGATTTACTTAACATCTGCAGCAAGAAGGATCATAATCTGGGGCAAAGCTTACTTAACAACTGCCTTGCTTAGCAATCGAATTTTTTGGCTCAATTGTGGTCATAAGTCGAGGACTACCTGTGCAATATATTTAATATAATTACTGAATTAATCAATGTTTTTGTTCTTCCAATACATTTACAGTAGAACCTCTGGTCACGAATGCTTCTGACCATGACCAAATCAGGTTCCGACAAAAAAATTCACAATTTTTCCCCTTCCGCGCCATTTTTTGTGTAAGTGCCAAATTTTCAAAATTAGGTCCCAGTCACCACCAAATTGGTTTGCGTCCAATGTTATGGAACGAATTATGGCCGTGACCAGAGGTTCTACTGTAACCATAAATTAACAAAACAGGCTGGGCTCACCTAACATAGTATATTGGAAAAAGAATGTAATCACAATAAACATTAAACAAGCTTAGCATTATGTTCTCATCTAGCCTGGTCAAAATTGGTGGCCTTTGCAAAGTTTTCACTTTAGCATCTTCTACTACTGCAGTCTGAAACATGGTAACAAGCCTTGTTACAACCAACATGGGATTATTGCTAGGCAGGTGAGTTAGGGATTGCAATCTTTATATAATTGAATGGAATTCTCTTCTGGGGAAACATGTTTCTAATGGACAGGACTTGGGGAGCAACGTATTTATTTATAATTGCAGTTATAGATGCAGTTGGGAAGACCCATTCTATTTGCAATCTTATCTCCAGTTATCAAAGAGCAAGTGTAAAATTCTGACTAGAACTAGGAAAAAGTACCTGTCAGGTGTGCTTCCTTTCAAAGTCCAGGAAATAAAATCCCCAACTCCATGTTAAATAATAATAATAATAATAATAATAATAATAATAATAATAATAATAATAATAATAATAATAATAATAACAACAACAACAACAACAACAACAACAACAACAACAGAGTTGGAAGGGACCTTAGAGGTCTTCTAAGCCAAGGTGGCGCAGTGGTTAAAATGCAGCACTGCAGTTCAGCTGTTCAGCTGTTCAAATCTCACCGGCTCAAGGTTGACTCAGCCTTCCATCCTTCCGAGGTGGGTAAAATGAGGACCCAGATTGTTGGGGGCAATATGCTGAACTCTGTAAACCGCTTAGAGAGGGCTGTAAAGCACTATGAAGCGGTATATAAGTCTAAGTGCTATTGCTATTGCTATTCTAGTCCAACCCCCAGCTTACGCAGGAAACCCTATACCACTTCAGACAAATGGTTATCCAACACCTTCTTAAACATTTCCAGTGTTGGAGCATTCACTACTTCTGGAGGCAAGTTGTTCCACTGATTAATTGTTCTCACTGTCAGGAAATTTCTCCTTAGTTCTAAGTTGCTTCTCTCCTTGTTTAGTTTCCACCCATTGCTTCTTGTTCTACCCTCAGGTGGTTTGGAGAATAGTTTGACTCCCTCTTCTTTGTGGCAACCCCTGAGATATTAGAACACTGCTATCATGTCTCCCCTGGTCCTTCTTTTCATTAAACTAGACATACCCAGTTCCTGCAACCGTTC
The DNA here is from genome assembly GCA_023053685.1 of Diadophis punctatus similis. Taxonomy (NCBI): domain Eukaryota; kingdom Metazoa; phylum Chordata; class Lepidosauria; order Squamata; family Dipsadidae; genus Diadophis; species Diadophis punctatus. Next base: position 314,032,617 of record JALIGW010000001.1, read on the forward strand.
TTCATATGTTTTACCCTCCAGTCCCCTAATCATCTTTGTTGCTCTTCTCTGCACTCTTTCCAGAGTCTCAACATCCTTTTTACATTGTGGCAACCAAAACTGAATGCAGTATTCCAAGTGTGGCATTATAAAGTGGTAGTATCACTTCGCGTGATCTTGATTCTATCCCTCTGTTAATGCAGTCTAGAACTGTGTTGGCTTTTTTGGCAGCTGCTGTACACTGCTGGCTCATATTTAAATGGTTGTCCACTAGGACTCCAAGATCCCTCTCATAGTTACTACTGTTGAGCAAGGTACCATATTGATAGATATGAGTACTTTTACTAAAGTGACCAGATTTATTTTTTTTTAAGCGGGACGGGGGGGGGGGCGCCTGGGCACCGCCATTTGTTTTGCCCTCTGCGCATGCGCAGAACGCTGCGCATGAGCAGAGGGCAAAACAGCAAATGTCGGCGTCCAGGTGGGGGGGGAGGCGGGAGGGCGCTTGGATGCCTGGAGCTCGCGGCCTTTCCTCGCCTCCCGCCTCCCCTTCGGCCGGGCTGGCAAGCAACGAACGGGAGGCGGGAGACGGGAAAAGGAGGCAGCCGGCAGCTTACCTGCTCCAGGCATCCAAGCGCCGCGGACTCCCGGTCGCCCGCCCGGCCCCAGGGCAACGGCGGCAGCAAGGCGACGTGAGGAAGAAAGGGGAGGGGGACGAGGAAGGGCTGTTTGCGCCGCCGGAGGGGCCGCTCGTGAGCTCAAAGCGGCGACGGCTCCTCGTCCCTCACCCCTCCCAACAGCAGCGGCGCCTCCGAGGGCGGGGCTAGGGATGGGGCAGGGGAAGGAGAGGAGGAGCAGCCTCCCTTCCCCCTCCCCCCAGCAGGCAGCCGCCTCGCTGGAATTCCGCCCGACTTGCTTCCGCTACCTCTCTTTTGCTTCCCCTCTAAGGTGACCAGACGTCCCGCTGTTTCCGCATTCTTTTCAAAAAAAGCGGGACTTTTTGAAAAGAATGCGGGACGCGGGACACACGCTTGAAAAGCGTGTCTGTCCCGCCAAAAGCGGGACGTCTGGTCACCTTAACTTTTACTAGACAAGAACTGATAGCGACAAAAGGAAAGCAAGTTCTGAGGCAAAAGTCGTGTAAAATGCATATACAAAGAATCCCAAAATCCTCCCTCATAACCCCCCTGGGCAATTCAGCCAATCCCCATGTGCCAAGGTGTCAGGTGGGCGCACCAGCCGTTTGGAATTCCACATCTGGTCCCTCAAAGCCATTGACCTTGAGCAGGCTATAAACATGTCCATGTAGACTGGTAGAATATGATGAGAACTTTACTCCCTAGCTTCCTATCCAAACACAAGCAGGGACATCTCCAGCAGGTTCCCCAACCCCTACCCAAATTCCTAACCCAACCTCCCCCCCCAGTTACTATGACAGCCGAAGCAAGCAGGCAGTGTGGAGGCTTACAGTACCCTCCTGAACCCCAAAAGGACACAAGGCTAGAGCATCTGAAGGACTACAGCAGTGTTGCTGAACCTCAGCAAATTTGAAATTTCTGGATTTCAGCTCCCAGAATTCCATAGCTAACCCACATATTCAAAGTTATGGAGGTTGAGGAGCACTGGACCAGTGTCTCTCAACTTTGGCAACTTGAAGATGTGTGAATGTCAAGTCCCAGAATTCCCCAGCCAGCACTGGGCTTGAGAAACACTCCACTGGGTTATAGTACAGATAGTCCCCATTAGTCTGGATAATTTAGTTTTCAATCTTTTTATTCCCTAGAATGGTGATCCTGGGAATAAAAGACAGAGGGAATCTCTACATTCCTAGATGATAGTTCATGTTCATAGATGGAGAAGAAGACCATCCTTATCAGGGGTGGGTTCCTCCCGGTTTGAACCGGTTCGCCCACTGGTGACGTCACAATGACATCACCAAACCAGATTGGTCGGTGTTGGTCCTTGGGCGCCGCCATCTTTTTAAAAAAAACTTTTTGAATTTTTTTGATTATTTTTTTTGAATTTTTTTGAATTATTATTTTTTCTTCTAAACATGCGCAGAAACTGAGTTCCGGCACTGTGCATGCAGTTGCCATCTTTTTTTCAGCTTTGGTTTTTTCCCCTCAGATTTTTTGTTACTGCGCATGAGCTTGTGGATTTCATTCACGTGCGCCCACGAGGCATGCCCACGTGGCGCAGGAGGGAGCGAACCGGCAGTGAGGTAAGTTGGAACCCACCCCTGATCCTTATGTATTTCCCCTCTTTTTTGCCAGCACCTTTGTGGATTTCCTATTGATCTTCCTGGAGGAGCAATGGCAAAAAATACTTTTGTTCCTGTTTTTAAACTAAATCAGAACAGGAGTTCTACATTTATTAGATCCAAGGCACTCACTTTTTCCAAACATGTTCTTAAAATTGGAGGAGGATGTACAGCAAGTACAGTAAATCTGCATACAGGTGGGAAATTGAACAACTGGCCCTGTGGTGCGGCCGGAACAATATTGAACCAAACACACACACTCAAAAGTGTAGAGAGGATAGTAGATTTTAGGAAAAGCTCTCCTATACCACCTCTTACAGTACCAGACAACACAATATCAACAGTAGAGATCTTTCTATAATCTCCCAGGACTTGAAATGGACATCTAACATCAAAAACATCATTAAATAACACAACAAAGAATGTTCTTCTTGTGCCAACTCAGAAAGCTCAAACTGCCCAAGGAGCTGCTGATACAGTTCTACAGAGGAATTATTGAGTCTGTTATCTGCACCTCTATACAGTAACTGTCTGGTTTGGGACAGCAACCAAACAAGACAGACACAGACGTCTGTGTTTGGATTGCAGAAAATACAGTTGCAACCAGCCTACCTTCCATTGAGGACCTGTATACTGCACAGGTCAGAAAGAGGGCTGAGAAAATATCTACAAACCCCTCACATCTTGGACATAAATTGTTTCAACATCTTCCCTCAAGACGATGCAATAGGGCACTGCATGCCAACTAGACACATAGACATTTTCACCCCATGCCATCACTCTGCTAAACAACTAATCCTCACAACACTGTCTTATGTCTTAGGATGTCAAACCACCTAGTAGGACTGTTTTACTATTATCCTTCTCATCTTTCCTTTTACCTATTCCTTTGGCATATTATGACTATCACTTTGTTGTTTGCATCTTATGATTTATGTTGATTGCTTTTATTTAGTATCCTATGACTATCACTGAGTGTTGTATCTTATGATTTAGGATGATTGTGTTTTATGATTGTGATCTATGACTTATTACTTTGTTGCTTGTATGTGCACTGAGAGCTTAGGCACCGGAGATAAATTCCTTGTGTGTTCAATCACACTTGGCCAATAAAGAATTCTAAGTTCTGGAGTACAAATAAGAGATTTATTTGAAATAGAATGTTTTGCGGCAGACCCAGATTTTTCACTGTTGGTGTTCATACTTGGTTAGGAGCTCTAAACCTCAGCTTTCCATATAGCCTCTAATGCCATCCAACCTCTTTTATCATGATGACTATGCTTCATAAATAGCAGCCACAAAACCTGCAGCATAATTTAAAAATAAACCAACCAAAAAACACATATATAAATAGCGCTGCTCTACCACAAAGGTTTCAGAGAATGAACTAAATCAATTGATCCAATTTGCACCTTGAATACTATGTGTGAAATCCTGCTAAAATTACCAAAATTGATTTTTAATGGCAGCCAAAAACTTTCCATTTCATGGAGCACATAAACATGGTCATCATCTATCTATTTATTATTTATTTATTAAAAAATGTATATGGTGACCCAACTCTATGTAACCCCTCTGCAGTTCAAGATATATGGAGAGAAACTGCAGCATAGCTGTGGATGCTCCAACACTGGAAATTTTAAAGAAGAGATTGGACAACCATTTGTCTGAAATGGTATAGGGCAGTGATGGCAAACCTTTTTTTCCTCAGGTGCCAAAAGCGCGCGAGCGCTATTGCGCACATGCGTGCCCACACCAATTCAATGCCCCCCATACACACACCCTGCACATGCACACACGACCCCCTCCCCTGCTTCCCAACTTCCAGTGGGCCCGGTAGGCCCGTTTTTCGCCCTTCCCAGGCTTCAGAGGCTTTCTTGGAGCCTGGGGAGGGCAAAAACGCCCTCCCCACCCCCCCGGAGGCCGAAAACGCCCTCACAGAGCCTCCGCATGAGCCGAAAATCAGCTGGCCGGCGCGCACATGCACGCTGGAGCTCAGCTAGGGCAACGGTTTGCATGCCGGCAGATATGGCTCAGTGTGCCACCTATGGCACCCGTGCCATAGGTTCGCCATCACGGGTATAGGGTTTCCTGCCTGAGCAGGGGGTTGGACTAGAAGACCTCCAAGGTTCCTTCCAACTCTGTTATTCTGTTCTGTTCTAAAAGAATAATGTTGGCAATCTGAAACACAGCTTTGCTGAAAGGATATATCTCTCTCTAGTGTGCGTGTACCCACACCCACCCACCCACCCACTGAGAGAGAGAGAGAGAGAGGGAGGGAGGGAGGGAGGGAGGGAGGGAGGGGGACACAATCTGTTCCAGTGACTCATTTGCCACTTTCTTATGATAAAAGCAATCCCACCAAACCTAGGGTGTCCTTCCTCTCTATATAACAGTGACATCAATGCCATCTTTCAGATGCAAGCCAGCAAGCAAGCAAGCAAGCAAGCAAATTGCTCAAGACTATAAATTACTAGTACTACTAACTCATTTTCAGAGTCTGTAATCTCGCATTCAATCTTTGGTGTTGGCAGGTAAGCATTGTCTTCTTTTCTTCCCTTGATCTCAAGATCTGCATTTGCAACTTATCTTTACTTTTGGGTTGACCTGTTTTCTGGTCATATCTTACATTGAAACACAAACCATCGAAACAGACCAGATTTCAACCAAATAGTAAGCCACCCTTCCCTTCCTGCAAAAAAGCAACCAACACGGACCAAGTTTCCTATATTTGGCATCTATAACTTGGAGGTTTTTAATTGAGCATTTGTAAAAACCATCACAGAATGTACAAAATGAAACTACTGTTTATTTCTCTTTAGGGGTAACTGAAAAGTCCAAATTGTCCATAGAAAATGAACTGTGTTCTCCAAAAAGGCTTTTGCTCAGCATAGTCTGATGCATTTATTCAGCATTTAAATTCTAAATAAGAATTTAATATGTACGATATTACATACTTGTACCACAATGAAGTCAAGTTTAGATGGAAATAAATTCCGTTTAATTTAGCAGACTTTCTCCTTGTATGTGGGGAAAAAAACCCCAACAAAACCCTCCTCAGTTCTCTGTCCTTCCTTAATCATTTCTAACCTTTCTTCCATCTTTCTCTCCCTTCATACAACTTCTTTCACCTTCTTTCTCTCCATTGTCTTTTGATTTTATTCAGAGTCTTTGGTGTAAGTGATTCACCTTGACTCCATCCTACTTGATATGACTACCCTGAGTAGCTGGGAGTTGGACAGCATATAAATTTAATAAATTGTTCAAATTATTATTATATATGTTTTTGGATACTTAGCCAGAGATTCTGTCTTAAAATGTTTGCTCAGCGTATGTAATGTATGTGTTTATTACACGATTTCATAAACCATCCTGGTTAAATGGATGGGTCTGTTTTGCTAAGCAAGCAGAGCTTGAAGCAGCAGGCTTTGTGGAGATCATAAAAATCATATTAAATCTGAATCTGCAATTGTACAACGAATTTCATTTCAAAATGAGCATATAGGAGAGGAAGGTTTTTCACCAAAGAAGGGATTTTGAAACTCCACAGAGAGATCCTGAAAAAAGGGCAATATTTTTAGGAAATAGATCACAAAATGATTTATCTATGAAGATTTTCACTAAGTCCTAAATTATCCCATATCTATTTTTATTACATCAAGACCCTCTCCTTGACTCCATCAAAGCACATTTGTTGTTATCCGCGCTAACCACTGTTTTTCTCTTTTTGGAGTTATCATACAAAATTTCTTAGAAATTGTTTGCAAGCAGCCAGAAAGTAGCCATCAGAAATGTAATTTCTAAATTAAATATTTGTAATTTAGGATTCAGAAATTAGCAAATATTTAGGAAGAAACAAGTATGGTCTTGTGGAATTATTCTGGTTTATTAGCTCATTAAATTAGTTGGATCAGATCAGACAAAATTTGGGCATTTAAAATACTAATGTCCAAAATGTATGAAATAATTTGGCAATGACTTACTGTCCAGCCAAGATTTAACATGATGCTGGAAATCTGATCTAGTAAATTGCTTTTATATCAGGCACAATGACAGCCTTGTAGAGTATTCCATTTTTTTCAGATACCTAATATAGGGTAAAATTTATCTGAGATAGCCTGGTGATGGTTAAAGTTACCAGGCTAGAAATTGAGAGTCCATGAGTTCTAGTCCTGCCTTAGGCATGAAAGCTGGCTGGGTTGTTGTTGTGGGGAAAATAGGAGGAGGAAGGCCTGTGGAATATGTTTGCTGCCCCCAAAAAATTGCCCAAAAAACCTCCAAGGAGTTGTCCAGGGATGTACACATCTAGCTATATAAACGGGACTTCTAAATTTCAAAACTGATTTGCAGCAAAAAGTTAATGTTTGAAGTAATTTTGTTGCTGCTAAAATTGTACTAACTTGAATCTAGAATGTCCAATTATTCACAATTACACACTGGATAATTAAAATTCTGAAACAAATTTTTGTTTTAGAAGAAACGTTGCCTTTGCGGATCTTTCTAAGAAAAAAATGACCCTCCATTTATTCGCTGCTGAAAAAAATGGAATGCTATTGAAAAGATATTGAAGAAATTCCCTTTTTTATTTATAAAACGTCTAGCTTGATTTTCAACTTAACATAAAATAAATTCAGAATGACCTTTTTCACCAATTGGTAATAAAGCTACTTTATAATTTAAACCTTCTTTACAAATCCTGTATCTTTTTAAAAAAAAAATAAATTGGGTTAAAAATGGAATAAGACAGAATGAAATAGTCAGAATATCGACAATAAATGTTGTTTCCTTCTAAACAGACATTGAGCAGGAGGGGAAAATATTTGAGAAATCCTAATTGGTTGGAACTGATGAACATAACTGAAAAGAGATTTACTTATTCCAAGTATTTGGTGATCAAATGGTAGAATATAGTTGGGGAGATATTTATTTGAGATATTTGTAGCCCAACTTTTCATTCAACCTGACATCTTTGACTTTGTGTTGGGTGATCAATGAACTAAACAAACCAGCAACATGTAACATTGGTTATGCACAGACCTGGAAAGACCTATAGATTCCCACAATGGGATAATGGAAGTTAATGGAACTGGCTGATATGGAAAAAATTATTTACTTTGATTAAAGAAAAGATTTTGTCTAGCTTTGTTTCTACGTGGGAGCCATTTGCACTTTTTGCTTGTAACCAAAAGAAATGCTATATTAATTTTAAGAATTGAGAATTAGAATTGTTTATGATAAAAGAAATACAGCATATCATTGGATTTTAAATCAAAAGATTAAGGTATTTTGCTTTTGTAACTGTATCAAAAGAAAGTTGGAAGCTCCCTCACAAATATTTTTTTCTTTCTTTATTCTATTGTATCCCCTCCCTATTTTTCCTTTTAACTTATTTGCTATATTTTATTTTTTCTAGAAATTTAATAAAGTTTTTTTTTAAAAAAGAGAGAATTAAACATTGCAGTTTTAATAAATCTTGATGTAGGATTTGCTGACCCCCAACCAAAGGAGAGAGAAAAAATGAAAAAGAAACACATTTTCCAGGATGCAACAAAAATGTAATCTAGAAAATTGGTAGAAGCTTGTTCTTAAATTGGTCTTTTAAATTAATTTTTTTGAATACCTTATTTTTTTGCGGTCTGATATTTTCTCATCCTCTCTTGCTCCTAGATCTTTTTAGATGCTTCTTTGATGCTTACTCAGTGTAAGTATAATTACTCAGCATCTAGAGATCGGCTGTATATTACAGTTACACTGTTTTGTTTCAAAAATAGAGGTTTTTACTTTTTAATTGATTTGGTTGTGACCCAATCATCGCTGTCCTCTTAGCCCTCAAGGTAGATAAAGACGAGCTAGAACAGTTTTTCTCAATCTCAGTCATTTGTGTGGACTTCAACTCTCCAAATTCTCCATCATTCTGGGTATTGAAAGTTCACACATTTTAAATTTGCCAAGTTTGAAAAACACTGGGTTAGAGCCTCATCCTATCTAAATCTGGCCCAATTGCAGTCTTTTGTGATTCCGATAGTTTTCCTTTTGCACTGAACATTCACTAAAGTGAACATGAGTGAGCGAACATTCACTGAAAACCCCCCTCCCCATAGTATACGGTGGTCTGTTCCCCAAAATGATGTATGCAGCTCCCTCCTTCCTGGCTTTTCACCCACAAAAGTCTTATTAGATCTGTTTTGTTATGAGGAATTATATCAGCATTTGTTTTAATTATGTTGTTATTGTTTTACTATGTTCTGTTGGAAACAGAGCCACAGAGAAATGCTACTAAATAAACATGTGCTGCTAACCTTTGAATAATCTATTTCACAAAAATGGAAGCTAAGTGCTATTTTAATTCCCCAGACAATTGGAGGTAAACTTAAGAAGTATGAGCATGAAATTGAATTCCAAAATTACTTAATACTGTTTAAGTTATGAATAAGGGGTGATCGATGGACTAAATGAACCAACAACATACAAGAGAATTAAACATTGGCGGTTTTAATAAGTCTTGATATAGATCAAAGAAAAGAGAAAGAGAGAAAAAAAAGGAGATATATTTTCCAAGATGCAGCAGCAACAACAACAAAAATAATCCAGAAGATCTATACAAGCTTATTCTTAAATTGGGCTTTTAAATTTTAAATTAAATTTTAAACCGTTTGCTTTATTATAAAACAGTTATTTTTAAGATTCTGGCTTTATCATTTCATTTCTTTCTTCTTCTAAATTCTTTCAACACCCAGTTCCATCACCATACATGTATCTAGTTTTGATTCCACCACCTGTATCTATTTTTTCCTTAAATTTTTTGTACTCTTGCAAAATTAGAAAAGATTTCTGAACATCAGAAATCAAAAGAGCAATAGGTGAATGATCATCGGCAGAAAGTAATAGAATTTTCCTTTATTTTAGACAAAACTTTTGAATAGATAAATAAATTCTGGGCAGTAATATTCAAATGAATTATCTTTAAGGACCTGATTAATATGTAAATTTCTGGAGTCAATTAATTAAGAATTAATTGTATGAGATGCATTTAATTAAGTAAATTTAACTTGAGTTATGTTTACGTCTAGTGTTTACTTACTGTAAATAAATTTAATTGTGCTTAGTTTTCAGAATAACTTTCTTTCCTTAATTTATAGCTAATCTACATTTAACTCATGGAGTTTAATTTTTAAAAAAATGCGATTTAAATTGTCATGCAGCTTTTCTGAATTTACGTTATTTTTAATGGTCTGTGTCCCCCAATAACAGTGAACAGTGGAAAGCAGCTGCTATTTTGGAATAGAATAGAATAAAATAGAATAGAATAGAATAGAATAGAATAGAATTCTTTATTGGCCAAGTGTGATTGGACACACTAGGAATTTGTCTCCAATGCATAAACTCACAGTGTACATACAAACAGCAAGTAATAGGCCATAGATCATGAATCATAATTACAAACAATAATTGATAAATCAATTATAACAAGTGTTGGTCTGGTAGATTCTGGTAGATTCTGGTATTCTGAGACAGAAGAAATAAATGAAGGGTATCTTTCATATCCCTAATACAGAATTCTCAATGAGATACCCTCCAAATTCAATGAGACTCCAGCTCTTACACTTTCCAGCCATGCAGTTCCAACACCTCAAAACTGTGCCCCAATAAAAGATTGGCCTGAGGTCCAGCATTATACTAGATTTTTAAAAATTTAGTTCCATATACCTCTATCTTTGTCAGCCTTTGCCTGCTCCGTTCCTCTCCCATTCTCTACATCATTGGCACTACAAAAATGGAAAGAACCTCTAGCTAGCTATCTTCCACGATGTAGAAAGGATGTTGAGACTCTGGAAAGAGTGCAGAGAAGAGCAACAAAGATGATTAGGGGACTGGAGTCTAAAACATATGAAGAACGGTTGCAGGAACTGGGTATGTCTAGTTTAATGAAAAGAAGGACTAGGGGAGACATGATAGCAGTGTTCCAATATCTCAGGGGTTGCCACAAAGAAGAGGGGGTCAAGCTATTCCCCAAAGCACCTGAAGGTAGAACAAGAAGCAATGGGTGGAAACTAATCAAGGAGAGAAGCAACTTAGAACTAAGGAGAAATTTCCTGACAGTTAGAACAATTAATCAGTGGAACAGCTTGCCTCCAGAAGTTGTGAATGCTCCAACACGGGAAGTTTTTAAGAAGATGTTGGACAACCATTTGTCTGAAGTAGTGTAGGGTTTCCTGCCTAAGCAGGGGGTTGGACTAGAAGACCTCCAGGGTCCCTTCCAACTCTGTTATTATTATAGCTGCAAAGAGTTGTTTTCTCTAACTTTTAACTAATCTCCCTTGGATTCTGATCACCCTAATACGGCAGAACTACTCTCCTTATATCTTGTGGGGCAGGACTCAAGAGGTTGCAAAAATATGTGCAGATATGAGGCTGACTCTTGACAGCAAAGTTACAAACAATACCATACTTTTGAAAAACAAGAGCCTCACAGAGAGTTTTAAGTTGTATTGAAAAGATTAAAAGGATTAGTTTACATAAATTTTTGAACACTAACTCAATAGCTATTCTTTTGACAGTTAATCAGAGAATGGGACGAGGTTCTAAACTTTGCTTTCCAAGTGCTCTCCTGTTTTCCAAGCAACGAGAGCAGAGGTGGGTTCCTGCCTGTTTTTGCCGGTGCGGTTAATAGCTGTTGTTCGGCGCAGAGCCAAAGACGCTGCTGCCGTTTGCGGCGCGGGAGCTTTCCCCGGGCGCTTTCCCCGCCCGCATGGACGCCGCCAATTGCGTTCTTTTGCCCTCTGCGCATGCAGAACGCTTTGCGCATGCGCAGAGGGCAAAAAAATGCAAACGGCGGTGTCCATGCAGGCGGCGGCAGTGCCCGGGGAAAGCCCCCGCGCCGCAAATGGCAGCAGCATCTTCGGCTCTGCGCCGAACAACAGCTATTAACCGCACCGGCAGGAACCCACCTCTGAACGAGAGCACTGATTGGATTGATTTAAATTTTAAGAGATAGCCCGATATCTTGAAAGATCAATTACAGAAGAGGAGCAGAAGGCAATTTCTTTTATTGGATGCAGAGTTTCTTTTCTATTCCTAATGTTCAGCTTTTTATAAATTGTCAGCAATCCTTCTGAAGGTGGCAAAATGGAAATGTTTTAAATGGGTGTCTGCCAAGGAGAGGTCCAAAAATTCAAGATGGATGGCATAACCACACAAAGCAACAACCTCCCTTTTTAAAATCTGCATCATGACTGCCATCTTGAATATTTTTTCTATCTGTCGAGATACTTCAAAGCATACAAACATTATCCAAAGCAGTGGTGGGTTCCTACCGGTGCGGTCCACTATATCGCACCGGTAGCGGCGGGCTGGTGACATCATCAAGAGGCTACTGACCCGGTGCGGTCGGTTGCCGGTGCCCAGGAGCCGCCATCTTTTTTTGCGAATTTTTCGGCGATTTTTTGCTTCTGCGCATGCACGGAAGCAAAATCGCGTCAAAATCTTGCAAGAGGATGCGTGCATGAGTGAGATTTCAGCGAGATTTCACTTCTGCGCATGCACGGAAGCAGAAAATTACTGAAATTGCCCGCGCATGCGCGTCCCCTCGTGATATTTTGGCGCAGCTTTTGCTTCCGCGCATGCGCGGAAGCAAAATCACACGAGGGAGCACACATTCACAATGTGCGCACGTGCACACAAAACGCACATGTGCATGCACAAAACACGCACGTGCGTGCATGAAACATGGTGATACGTGCGCAGCGCACCAGTAGCAAGGTAAGTGAGCAACCCGCCCCTGATCCAAAGCTACTAACCAAGGTTAAACCAAGGTTAAAAATGAACCAAGCTTTTCACACTATTCTCAGCTCTTTCACAAACTTGATTAAGTATGTCTTGAGTCCCACAACAACTCAGGGAAGAGCTTACCTACTTCCTTGCCTCCATGCATTGATCAAATGCTTAAAAATGAAACAACAATCTGTGTTTGTGGCCTTGTGGTCACAACATTTATAAATGAATTACAAGTGTGAAAAAAAACCCTTACCAACTGTAGTGTTTAGGTCCAGATATCAGTGAGTCAAAGCTCAACTCTGATTATTAGAAAGACTGGGAAGTGAGACCTTTCTCTGTCAACTCTCTATAACAGTCAGAATTTCATAAGTATTGCTATCTCTCTCTCTTTTTTTTCCTAAACTGAAAGCACCCAGTTCTTTAAACATTCCCCGCTGTTCTTTATTTGTAGAGAAAATATGCATTCCCAAGACTACAAAGCTAATAGCTTTGGTTTCATTGGGAGGTGAGCATTATGGTTCCCTAAATGCAGGGGTGGGTTCCGGTTTTCTTTGCTGCCGGTTTGCTCAGGGCCCCGCTGCGGGGGGGCGCGTGCATGCGCAGTACTTAAAAAAAGCTCCCACCCATGCGCAGAAGCAAAAAACAAGATGGCGGCCCCATGGCGCCGCTGAGAGAACCAGTTCGGGGGCGTGGCAGGCCTGTGTCGCTACCAGTTCCAGTGGCCTAGGTTGCCAAGTTACTACCGGTTCTATAGAACCGGTCCGAACCGGGAGGAACCCACCTCTGCCTAAATGTCACTTTGGGCTTCGATTTAAATTAAACCTTCACGAGTCAACCTATCACACTAGATAACAATTCTTACCAGTAGAAAATTCCTCCTAACTGTCTACCATCAGGTAGAAGCTGGGTGTTGTATAGTTTTGTACAAACAAATCAAATGCACAGGAATATAAAGGCGAGTACTTACGTTGGCAGTAGTCATTGTGGGAAAAGATATTGGTGTAATAGTTGAATATGAGTCAGCAGTGCAATGTAGCTGCAACAAAGGTGAATGCTATTTTAGGATGCCTCAACAGAAACAAGATGGTTTCCCAATCTTGGGAATTAATTGTTCTACTTTATTCTACTTCGATCAGACAGTGAACATCTCAAGTTCACTGTCCAATTCCTAGGCACTACATTTTAAGGAAGATTCAGGGAAATGGGTGAATGGGGAATAATGGATTTAAAATACAGGATGGTAGATTCTAGCTGAATATCAGGGGGAAAAAACCTATATAAAAGTAAGGAAGCAGATCAACAGTGCCCACTCAATGACCCAAACAACCTATTCCAGTTCTATGATTCATACCTTATTTTACCAAATTAACCATTGGAATTGCACATTATACAAAATTGCTATCCTTCACTATCATCCTTTCTGGAGTTGTGTGAATATATGAGAACTGAGGAGATACAACCTACCGTATTTTTCGGAGTATAAGACGCACCGGAGTATAAGACGCACCTTAGTTTTGGGGGAGGAAAATAGGGGAAAACAATCTGCCTACCAGGTATTCATCTGGCTAGCGTCCTTAGTCTGGTCAGCTTCAGCACATTATTTTATCCCCTGGTTAGGACTTAAAAAAACCTTCTTCTGAGAGAATAACAATGAAAGAGCCTGCAAGCCGGTAAGAGCTGGGAAGATAGTTAGCACCTGGTTAGGGCTAGAAAAAAACTTATTCGGAGCAAGTAGAGCAATGAAAAAAAACCTGCAAAGACTTAGGGCTGGAAAAACATTCTTCTGAGAGAGTAACAATAAAAGAGCCTTCAAGCTAGTAAGAGCTGGAAGATCGTTAGCACCTGGTTAGGGCTAGAAAAAAACTTATTCGGAGCAAGTAGAGCAATGAAAAAAATTCTGCAAAGACTTAGGGCTGGAAAAACATTCTTCGGAGAGAGTAACAATGAAAAAGCCTGCAAGGTAAGAGCTGGGAAGATCGTTAGCACCTAGTTAGGGCTGGAAAAAAAGCTTTGAAAAATCTACATTCAGAGTATAAGACGCACCCAAATTTTCAGCCACTTTTAGGGAGGAAAAAGGTGCGTCTTATAATCCAAAAAAATACGGTATGTTCTATCCAGGAGTACAGAGGTAATCAATGGCTTCTGAACTTGGATATGAAACAATAGTTACGAAACAAAAACTGGATTAGCCAAAATAGAATGAGTCTTCATGTAGACTTTGATAGCTTTTGATTTTTCAGGCCAATAATATGAAATTTATCAACATGTTGTTGGAAATTCTTTTAACCATAAGTATTGCTTTATAACCTCAAGTATTTCCTCTTCTCCCACGCAAGTTGCAATTTATATCAGTAATAAAAGTAGTAGCTGTGGTTAGAGCTAAAAGAGGAGTGCGTGACATTTTAAAAAGGTTGCAAAGTTCTTCCTAATACTGTAACACATCACTTCTAGGTAACTGACATTCAACTTTCATTCAAAGAGGCAAGTTTCATTTCAGATGTGGTTTTCTCTGATCTTCAAAAATCTTGGATTTCTATTGTTGCCTCCATTGGTAACAAAACCACCTCAGGGTTGCCCAGATTTTTTCTAAGAGGTCTGTAAGGGGCGTGCATAAGCGGACCAACGTGCCTACCATCCCTGTCCTAATGTCCCCTTTTATTCGTTTCCATTTCATATATTAATTATCATGTTTATACCTACAGTATATCTGTTATCTAATATATGCTTGACAAAATAAATAAAATAAAATAAAATAAAATAAAATATAACTAACTAACTAACTAAACAAACAAACAAACAAACAAACAAGCAAACAAACAAATATATATATTTATATCAATATCCTGCTATGGATGGATGCATGCATGAATAATTCCCCAGATATTTTCAAATAGCATCGGGAATCTAGAAGGATCTTGGCCTGATGGTATTGAGGTGGGTGGATTAATGATCAGATTCAGTACAAGGAAGCTTCCTATACCTCATTTAACTTGTTCTTTTCGTCAAAATCATAGAGAACAGAGCCCTGATATTTAGAAAAAGTTTAGATATATGAAGATGATCTAAGTTTTGGTTCCAGATATACCGGTAGCTAGAAAACTCTGAAGAATTGCCTGACTTGATAGACCAGGCTCAGGGGCGTGTTCCTAATTTTTTTACTACCACTCTGTGAGCGTGGCTTATTTTGTGGGTGTGGCTTGTGAGCCATGTGACCGGGTGGGCATGGGCCTCAGGAGCTTGGCAATGGCCGGAGAAGCAGGGGGGCATTGCCCACCCACAACGCACCCCCCGCAGCGGGAGCAGCAAGACCGCGGCAGCGGTTCTTCTAGCAGGCTCCGTCCGGCCTGAATGCTTCTCCCCATTCGATGATCCTAGGCTCCTGCAGCCTGTTCCCCCTCCCCTCAGCAGCTCAAGAAGCCTCGAACATGCAAAAATGCCTAGGATCATCACCGCGCGTTCGTGGCTTCTCGGACTGCTGAAGGGAGGGGAATGGAGATACCTCCTGCCACCCGTTCTTTCAGCATCTCACGCGCTCCCTCAGCCATCCTCCTCTGCTTGGACTCACTGTGGGGTAGGAAGGCAGCGCATGTGCAGTGCCGGAAGCTCGGCTTCTGGGCATGCGCAGAAGAAAATTTTTTTAAAAAAAAATTTTAATGGCAGCGCCCAGGCACCGGCAACCGACCGCACCAGTACTGTGATGTCACCAGCGGGCCGCTACCGGTGCTATAGAGTGGACCGCACTGGTAGGAACCCACCACTGACCAGGCTACTGCAGATGTTTAGGTCTATAATCCATCAGGCATAATCACTGACCAGGCTGTGAAGCTGACAACTTCGTTCCATGAAGTTGATAAGGAAGGATGCATCCTATGGAAAACTGCTATAAACGATATGCAATTAGGAGATCCTTGTTTGGCTAGTCAGGAAGCTGTTTCTCCCAGTGGTCTGGCTTTGCTTCAGACACAGGACAATGAACAACCATGATCTGGTCTAGTCAGTGGACTTTGACTTGTGGCATAATTCTAAGCTTATGTGTGTTTGCAGTCGATCAAAAGACAAGCCTGCTGCTGTAACAGGAAGTTACAAATAATATTTGAGGTTCGTGAGTTCATATGTTTTTGTGCACAATTCAGGGTGCTTTCCATTAGCATATTCATCAATTTCTATTTGCTCTTACCACCCACACAATATTCAACACCCGGATTTCCCACTATTAAGGCTGATAAGTTTGGCATTATGGAATATATATTGAGAAATCAGCATCTTGATATATAAAAGGGTGTTATACAGACTACAGCAAGAAACTCTTTAACATGGCCACAGAAAGTAGGCCAGAAATAATAGGCAGAAGTTGCAGCTACTGGGGTTTTGTTTAAATATAAGGACAAACTTCCTAATTGTCTATACAACAGTGCAGGGGTGAAATTCAATTTTTTTCCCTACAGGTTCTGTGAGCGTGGCTTGGTGGGTGTGGCAGGAGAAGGATACTGCAAAATCTCCATTCCCACCCCACTCCTGGGGAAGGATACTGTAAAATCTCCAATTCCTCCCCACTTCTGGGGGAAGGATATTGCAAAATCCCCATTCCCTCCCCACTCTGGGGCCAGCCAGAGGTGGTTTTTGCTGGTTCTCCGAACTACTCAAAATTTCCGTTACCGGTTCTCCAGAACCTGTCAGAACCTGCTGAATTTTACCCCTGCAACAGTGGAACAATCTGTCTTCATAGTGTAGATTTTTCATCTCTAGAGATGAAAGCTGGGGTGGGTAACTTCTAACTTACCTCGCTGCCGGTTTGCATGCGCAGTGCTGAAAAATCCAATAATAATAGCAATAGCAATAGCACTTAGACTTATATACCGCTTCATAGTGCTTTACAGCCCTCTCTAAGCGGTTTACAGAGTTCAGCATATTGCCCCCAACAATCTGGGTCCTCATTTTACCCACCTCGGAAGGATGGAAGGCTGAGTCAACCTTGAGCCGGTGAGATTTGAACAGCTGAACTGCTGAACTAGCAGTTAGCTGAAGTAGCCTGCAGTGCTGCACTCTAACCACTGTGCCACCTCGGCTCATATTTAATAATAATTTAAAAAGCCAAAAACAAGATGGCGACCGCATGCACAGTGCCGGAAACTCGGCTTCTGCGCATGCTCAGAAGAAAAAAAAAAAAAAAATCAAAAAAAATGGCGGCGCCCACAGACCGGCATCGACCATACCGGTTCTGTGATGTCATCGTGATGTCACCAGCAGGTCGCTACCAGTTCGGGCAAACCGGTCCGAACTGGGAGGAACCCACCTCTGGTCTGGAAAGTCATCTCTTAAGGATGATTCAATTGGTGTTCCTGCACATTGCCAGAAAATTGGCCTAGATAATCTTCATGATCCTTTCTCATACCACAGCTGATTTTCTAAGCCCACTTCAATGACCAAAGAATCCAATATCTTCAGTTAAGGAGCAAGATTTAGAAGGCAAAAATTCTGCTTGCTGGGAAGGAACTAGTTGCCTGAAATCATGGATCGATCATGAGCAGAAAGTCTGGATCAGAAATCATAAAAAGCTACAAGATGGCTAGGAATCAGAAACTGCATCTAGATGCTACAAGTTAAGAATCAGAAATGTACAATTATCAGGAATCATAACTCTTGTATTACTATAAGCCCAGATTTGAATGTAGGACTTAGAACTCAGAATCATGGGCTGTATACCATGAGAAGGAGTTAGACGCTTGACATCATAGACTGGGACTCATGAATCCACTCAGGTCAAGAGTGGATTCATGGATGCAGAGTCAAAAAGTTGCACCCTCAGGTCAGGAACTGTGTGTGGATACCAGAAAATAAGGTTGCTTGAGAAAACTCAAGTGGTAAAGAAATCTTTTCTGGAGTTATTCTAAGACCGATTAGAGCCCACAGAGTTGGTCTGCTGGTGGTCCCGTCAGCCAAACAATGTCGGCTGGCAGGCCCACGAACGAGGGCCTTCTCTGTGGCAGCACCGGCTCTCTGGAATACACTACCCCCCCGAGATCTGCATTATTCCCACCCTGCCAGCCTTCAGAAAAGCAGTAAAAACATGGCTTTGTCGACAGGCCTGGGGCCAATGATTTTAATACAACACCGATCACTCTTGGCCTTATGAATGATTTATTGTATGGGTTTTTAAATTGTGGTTTTTAATGTTTTAAAATGTTTTAATATCTATTGTTTTTAATGCTTTTTATATTTGTTGTTGCATGTGAATTTTTACTGTTGTGAGCCGCCCAGAGTCTCTGTGGAGTGGGCGGCATACAAATGCAACTAATAAATAAATAATAAATAATAAAATAGTTCTAGGTTTTGAAAAAGAGGACATTCTCACAATCAGCTGTTTATGTAATATGCTGTTTGTATTTAAAATGTGTTCATTTATGTTTCTCACCTAGAGTGAAACTTAGCATGCCTCATGAAATCAGTTATGATTCCTTTGATTCTTCTTTTCTTTCAAAATCGAAAGTCTCTTGTCATTAAAAGCAGTGTTTCTGCCGCAGAATTTCAGGTCTCTGCAAACACAATCAGTATACAGGTAGTCCTCGACTTACAACCACAACAGGGTGAAATGCTCCCGGTTCGGGTGGGCCAGTCGGTTGTCGTAGAGCCGATAGAGCCGATAGCGATCGCAGCGTGAGCCTTCCCCTACCCGCTTCCCCCGCCGCCTGGATGCCGCCATTTGGGTTCTTTTACCCTCTGTGCATGCACAGAACGCTTTGCAGGTAAAAAAACCCAACTGGTGGCATCCAGGCGGGCGGGGGAAGTGGGTGGGGGAAGGCTCACGCTGCGATCGCTATCGACTCTATCGGCTCTACGACGACCGATTGGCCCGCCCGAACCGGAAGCATTTCACCCCTGCAACTGACCCCAAAATTTATGTTGCTAAGTTAGACATTTGTTAAGTCAATTTTACTTCATTTTACTATTTTTCTTGCCATAGTTATTAAGTGAATCACTGCAGATGTTAAGTTAGTAACCCAGTTGTTAAGTGAATCTGGCTTCCCCCTTGACTTTGCTTGTTAAAAGCGGGTTACATGACCCCAGAACACTGTAATCGTCATATTTAGGAGTCAATTGCCAAGCATCTGGACTTTGATCACATGACCATGGGGATGCTGAAATGATCGTAAGTGTGAAAAATGGACATATGTCACTTTTTTCAATGCCATTGTAACTTCGAATGGTCATTAAATGAACGGTTGTAAGTTGAGGACTATCTGTATTGTGATACACGAAGACCATGTGCTGCCACTAAACCAATATTATGGTAGTAAACTTAGTTTGTGCCACGAACCTCAGTGATTATGACATGAAACCACAAATCTCTGACACCTAAACTAGGATTTAGATCAGAGTTTTTCAAACTTGGCAACTTTAAGGTGTGTGGAGTTCAGCTCCCAGAATTCCCATTCATGCTTGGCTGGGAAATTTGGGGAGTTGAAATCTACACATCTTAAAGTTGTTAAGTTTGAAAAATACTGGTTTAGATTTTTCTCTGTGTCTCTCGTTTACCAAATCTTTCGTTCAAGTAACAAACCAAGACACAATCTAAAACTTCCTCAAATCCTGGATTAGACCTTCTAGTATCTTCTGGCCACTCCTCCTCTCCTTCATGTACCAATCAGGAAACAACAGAAGTGACACTCTTTCCTGTAGAAATTGGGAAGCACCATCTTAAGTTTCTTTTGAATTCTGAGCATTTGAGCATATTTTTTCTCCTGGCTGTACTAAACATGACTGAGTAAAAGTGGGACATGTCTAAGACAATGTTGACATCTAGTAATCCTGTCAATTCCAGAAGGCAAGCAAAGGCCAACTTGACAAGGCAAAGAATAACTTTAGAGTCAAAGAATAAGTAATAAATTTCTATCTTCCCAGTATAATTTCCAAATATTGCTTTATAAAACATGTATTAGTCTAACCATCTGGGCACCTAGTTTGAGAAATCTACCCTAAAATTTCCTCTCAAAGGTGCCTCTTAGAACCTGATAGTAACGCTGCCTGTCAATTGGAGTTTCAGTAGAATGAGGCACACTTTTGACCCACAGAATTAAGAAAACATATTTCTTAATACGTTTGAACTACAATATTGTATTAATACTGAATATTAATATTCAATATTAACAGTGAAATTAATATTAATATTAATACCCACTATTAATATTCAATAGGAATATTGGATATTGAATATTGGATATTGGATATTAGATATTGGATATTGGATATTGAACTACAAACTAGGGCATACAAAACTTTTGCTAGACCAATTCTTGAATACAGCTTATCTGTCTGGAATCCGCACTGCATATCGGACATTAATACAATTGAACATATTGGAATTAATACAATATCTCTGAGTCCAGAGATATTTCACAAGAAGAGTCTTCCACTCCTCTGCTCGCAACAGAATACCTTATGCCACTAGACTTGAAATTTTGGGCCTAGACAACTTAGAACTTCACCGTCTTCAATCCGACCTAAGCATAGTACATAAAATTATCCACTACAATGTCCTAGCTGTCGATGAATACTTCAGCTTCAACCACAACAATACACGAGCACACAATAGATACAAACGTACGGTAAACCGCTCCAAACACGATTGCAGAAAATGCGACTTCAGCAACAGAGTAATCAGTGCCTGGAATGCAGTACCTGACTCTGCGGTTTCTTCCCCAAACCCCAAAAACTTTAATCTTAGACTGTCTACAGTCGACCTCACCCCATTCCTAAGAGGTCTGTAAGGGGTGTGCACAAGCACACCAGCGTGCCTACTGTCCCTGTCCTAATGTTCCCGTGTATTCGTATCCATTTCATGTATTCATAATTATGTTTTTATTTATTTATTTATTTATTATTGTGAGATTTATATACCGCCTCACAGTGCAAGCACTCTCTAAGCGGTTTACACCAGTAAGCAATGTATATTTATATTGCCCCCAACCATCTGGGTCCTCATTTTACCTACCTTGGAAGGATGGAAGGCTGAGTCAACCTTCAGCCAGTGAGATTTGAACCGCTGACCTGTGGATCAGTGTCAGCTAATGTGGCCTGCAGTACCTGCCTCTAACCGTTGTGCCACCTCGGCTCTAATATTATCTAATACATGCCTGATGAAACAAACAAACAAACAAACAAACAAACAAACAAACAAACAAACAAACAAACAAACAAACAAACAAACAAACAAATGTGTGTTCCCTCTTAGCTGCCCCTAGATTTTGCCCTTTGCAGCAAGTTGCACGTGTCATAATCCTGTCCCCCTTTTAGATTGTCAGATCTCTGCAAAAAATTTGGAACACTGAAATAACACTTCTGCCTAAATGCTAATTATGAATCAACATGAATCACAGGAGTTCTTTTGTTTTTATGCACTTCCAGATTTCATTAGGCAATTCATTTTTCATAACATTTGCAATGCGCCATCTAAAACAGATCTTATTCTGGCTTTCACCTGCATTGCAACCTGATTAGAAAACTGTTGTAGGAAACCAGCCAACGAATTCCGGCAATAGGAGATCCCAGAAACAGGGCTCAGGGGACCACAATAATGTTTGCCATTCTTTGAAAAGGTAAGATTGCTGTCCTCTTTCTTCTTCCAGGGTGAGGTAGCAGATGAGGTGGTGAAAAGGAAATTGTGGTTGATTTTACCAATTTTCCAGGCGGGTCTGAAGTGATTCAGAATTGCAGCGCTAAGCAGGCTGAAAAGGTCAGGCATCCCCAGGTCTTCTCTGATTTCACTGCACCTTCAACATCAACATCAAAACAAGAAAAGAAATCATCCCGTAAGTGCTTAAACCTGAATTATGTTGCAAATCTCAGGTAAACCTGGGGAAAGACCAATGCTGGCAGGGTTGGTTTTTGTGATGTTAGCCTGGAGAAACAGCTAAGATTTGAAAGCATTGTTTTTCTGCTTCATTTCTGGATCCATTTCTATTGCTAACATCCACAAAAGTTGGATGTTTGATTTTTATTTTTCAACAATCAGTCCATTTATGGGACTGTTCAACTTAGGGTGTGGGGATAGGTTTTGAGCAAGGGGCATCTACAGTTGAGGGATAGCATCAAAGATGTTCAAGGTAGGTGCATGATCTAGGCCTCAGTCCTTTTTAAATGCAGAATTTATTTATTTATTTATTTATTATTTGGTTCTTCTATGCCGCCCTACTCCTGAGGGACTCAGGGCGGCGTACAACGTTGAGCAAGAACACTGAACAATAAACAATGATTAAAAACAATGTTAAAAGAATTAAAAAAGTTTTAAAAAAAGTTCACCACCAAACATATCGGGGGAGAGCTCAGATGGAACTAGTCTCAACCCCCTGCCTGCAGGAAGAACCATGTCTTGACAGCTTTTCGGAAGGCCAGCAGAGTGGGGATGGTTCGGATCTCTGGGGGAAGTTGGTTCCAGAGCAGGGGGCCCCCCACAGAGAAGGCCCTCCCCCTAGGGCCCGCCAGCCGGCATTGTTTGGCTGATGGGACCTGGAGGAGACCCACTCTGTGGGCCCTAACCGGTCGGAGGGAAGTGTGAGGCAGAATGCGGTCCCGAAGGTAACCTGGTCCTAAGCCATGAAGGGCTTTAAAGATGATGATCAACACCTTGAATTGTACCCGGAGACAGATGGGCAACCAATGCAGCTGGCGGAGTATAGGTGTAACGTGGGTGTATCTTGGCACACCCACCACAGCACGCGCAGCCGCATTTTGCACCAACTGAAGTCTCCGAATACTCTTCAAGGGTAGCCCCATGTAGAGCGCATTGCAGTAGTCCAAACGGGAGGTGACAAGGGCGTGAGTGACCGTGAGTAGAGCCTCCTTCTCCAAGTATGGCCGCAATTGTTGCACCAGGCGAACCTGTGCAAAAGCCCCCCTAGCCACAGCTGTAAGATGTGTAAGAATTCTGGACTTTCACTCTGCTTACTGTAGTCATTGAATTCAAGGGCCACATTGGTACAATTGTAGATACTGCATCAATTGCAGCCTTTCCTATTTCACTCAGATTTAGGGACAGTTATCCATGAGTTGGTTGCATTGCATTGACTACTGCAATGTGTTTTATGGGGAACTACCCTTGAAATGTATCCAAAACTTGCAGTTGATGCGGAACACACAGCTAGACCATTAACCAGCAAGAAAACGCCTCCTCTCCCAAGCTTTTATCTTGATTTTTAAAAATATTTTATTGAATTTATTAAATTTATACCTCACTATGTCACGCAGTGACGTGGTGGCTCAGTGGCTAAGATGCTGAGCTTGTTGATCGAAAGGTCGGCAGTTCAGTGGTTTGAATCCCTAGTTCAAATCCCTAGTTTGAAACCCTAGTGCCGCATAACGGGGTGAGCTCCCGTTACTAGTCCCAGCTTCTGCCAACCTAGCAGTTCGAAAGCACGTAAAAAATGCAAGTAGAAAAATAGGGAAGGTAACAGCGTTCCGTGCGCCTTTGGTGTCTAGTCATGCCAGCCACATGACCACGGAGAAATCTTCGGACAGCGCTGGCTCTTTGGCTTTGAAATGGAGATGATCACCGCCCCCTAGAGTCGGGAACGACTAGCACATATGTGCGAGGGGAACTTTACCTTTACCTTTTATGTCACCTTATAAGGGAGATGGGCAGCATATAAATTCAATAAATACATAAATGATACATTTAGTGTTTTTCATTGCTGTAACCAGTTTTGGGTGCCTATATGAACAGAATGGCAGGTATGTTGTATAACTCTCCTAAAAGAGGATAGAAAGATTCGTAGTTAAAGCATCTCTTTGAGGAAAGACATGATGCTTCCTTTGTAAGATAAGGTTTTAATAGTTGATGGTTGCTTGCAATCTGGATTCATGAAACTACGAGGGGAGTCAAAACATAATGCCATTTTCTTTAGGACAGGTATGATTACCAACACAGGAACATATAGCATGCATCAAAATGAAGCTGGTCCTCTGTGGATCACATCCCTACTTCTCAACATAGTCACCGTTTCTCTCAATAGCAATGTTCCACCTTCGAATGAGAGCATGTATCCCTGCCTCGTAAAATTCTGTTGACTGTTCTTTGAGCCACTTCTTCACTGCAGTTTTCACTTCCTCGTCACTGGAATAATGTTTGCCTCTCAAACCCTCTTTCATGGGGCCGAAGAGATGATAGTCTGAAGGCGCTAAATCTGGTGAGTATGGAGGATTATTATTCCAGTGACGAGGAAGTGAAAACTGCAGTGAAGAAGTGGCTCAAACACCAGTCAACAGAATTTTACGAGGCAGGGATCCATGCTCTCATTCGAAGGTGGAACATTGCTATTGAGAGAAACGGTGACTATGTTGAGAAGTAGGGCTGTGATCCACAGAGGACCAGCTTCATTTTGATGTATGCTACATGTTCCTGTGTTGGTAATTATACCTGTCCTAAAGAAAATGGCATTACGTTTTGACTCACCCTCGTAGAATGTGCTCCATAACCAATGTAGGGCAAATTTAATAATAAATCATAAATATATAGATAATTGGTCCCTTTGCAGAGAAATTGGTGGAGAGGTCTTTGGAGAAATCTGACAACAAGATTCTCTCAATTCCTCAGCCCACAAACTCAGTCAAGCTTTTGACAAAGCTGTTGGTTCATAGCTATAATCATTTTTCTAAAAAAATTTCTTCCAGCAATTGAACAAAAAACACGGACACCATGAACTCTTCTCAGGAAATAATAGGGCCTTTTGGTCCAGTGGCCATTTGCTACAAAAATGCTACAAGCAAAGCTTTACGCCGGAAACGAGAATTCATCCCGGAAGAAAAAAAAGATATCATCTACTGGGAGAAGAGGCAAAAGAACAACGAGTCTGCCAAGCGTTCTCGAGAGAAGAGGCGGTTCAGCTATTTTGCAATTGAGAGCCAGATGGCTGCACTCCAGGAGGAGAATTTTCACCTCCGCTGGGAGCTCCAAGACTTAAAAGCCCGTTGTGGTCTCCTTAATCATATTCCAGAACCACGAAATGCCAGTGTTAATTCTCTGCTTTGCACACAAGGTAACTGCTGGTCTAGGGCCCAATGCACTGTTCCGCCAGCAGAAAGGTTAATGGATTACATGTGGATCCCAAGAGAACAGCTTGATTCCAACCCAAAGCATATGTCCTTCTTCAAGCAGTACAACATGGTTCTTTCACCAGGAAAGAACAAACCTACTTTTTCCAGTTCTGCCTTCCTTCCTACTTACTTCAACTGCCAATTTATACAGAGATATTCCCACCATTTCCCAATATATGACAGATCTCCCTTTCCGGTCAAGTTGCCAAATACAGGTGAGGTAGGGAAGGTAGATCCTCAAAACAATGGCAGTGAGGAGGAAACAAGGTCAGATGTTTCAGTATATCCAATGATGGCCCCAAATTATTCTGCTCTGCCTCATAAGCTTAGGATTAAAACAAAAAAACATCAGTTTCTGTGATAAGAATGTCAGTAGACATAATTCGGCTGGAAATAATAAACCAAAAAGGAGAAATATTTGGGTTGAGATCGAATTGGACTTCTCACACCTTGGTGATCTAGGAAGAATTTTGTTTTTAGCTTCATGAAACTGGAATACTGGGTCTCAAATTGTGGTTGGGAGAACTGATATATGTCAGTTGGAACTGTGTATTCTTATCTCTTTTGAGTTTTTATTTCTGAATTGTGGGGGTTATAAAATGGAATAAAATATTTAACCCTATATAAGTTGTACATTGGATCTCCAATGTATTTTTCCTGTTTGTGCTAACTTTTACCTTCAATTCCTCTGATGCAGGAGCAAGAAATTTCAGGCTTATGATATAAGTTTTTAGACCTAATTTAGAAATCTCAATGTGTGAAACTCAATTTGAATTCACACTGTGGTTGCAACCTTAAGTTTAAGTCACAGCTTCTAAAACAAAGGCTATCATCTGAAGGTGGGAATCCTAAGGCTGAACAACACAAGCAGGTTGTCCCAGGTTAAGCACAGCCACCTAAGCATGTGCCAAGAACTGGAATACACAACATCATCCTCTAGCCCCACCACCCTCCATCTTACCAGGAAGGGAATCAATCGATCCTTGTACCCATTAAAATACTGTCCATTTTCTGGTTTGTGTTAGCTCAAGCAGTGCTGTCCATTTCCCCTGTGCGCTTCATTTTATTGCACTATAAGCAAATAAAGGCAGTTCTCACTCTGAAGTTACAACAGCACAGAAAAAAGGGACTTATGACCATTTTTCACACTTAACAACTGTTGCAGTGTCGCCATAGTCACATGATGAAAATTAGGACTGTCTCATGTTTATGATGGTTGCACTGTCCTGGGACCATGGGATCACCTTTTGCAATCTTCTGACAAGCAAAGTGTCACGATGTGAATATTGCCAGTTGTATGTATATGCAGGATACTGCATCCCTCTCTAATATTATGGTACATTCCATTACAAGCAGAACACGTGATATGATGTTCTTGTACGCATGTGTGCATTCCTGATTCTCCATTATTCTTCTGGCTCTAGCTCTTGACCGAGAAGGTCGCATTTTATTAGCAGAGATGTAAACAATCAGGATTTATTGTTTTTGTACCGAAATAAATATTTTCTATTAGACTTTTAACCTTGGCTTTATTTCTAAATGTCTGAATTCCGAGAGAAAGATCAACATCGCCTCTATGGAGATTTATTCTCTCCTTAACACAAAGTCCATGGGGAATCCCGGTTAACTTAACAGCTGTGTTATAAACTTAACAATTGCAGTGATTCACTTAACAACTGTGGAAAGAAAGGTCATAAAATGGGGCAAAACTCACTTAACAACTGCCTCGCTTAACAGCAGAAACTTGGGATCAGTTGTAGCCATAAGTTGAGGACTACCTGTAATTCCAATCCGATTGATTACTGGGTGTTTTAGCACTAGTCACTGCTTTTATTGGCTGTTTTTTAAAATAACTTCATCAGTAGAAAAAAATTAGACTTAATTTTTTTTGTCTGCTGGGACAGGAAAAGGCTGTTTCCTGGCTGGCTCACCAATTGAGAAAAATATTAATTAAAAGATAATTAAATCAATTAAATCAAACAAAGATATTACAGCTTATAAACACTTCGATACTATCAAAGAGTAACAGAGCTTCACACAGAGCTTACTATCAGACACAAAGTCAATCCCGAATGAATCAGCAGAGAGAATTCCAGAGCACTTCCAAACTACGATCTCTAGCTCCCTCTTATGGCAATCTTGAAACATCACATCCAATCAGAGTACAGCAATACATTTAAAGTTATAGTACTTGAATATATACAAACATAGATTGGTGGCTTGTTTATATATTAACAACCCAACCGTTTGGACATAGTCCTAACATTCTCCCCTTTGGGTGGTTAATATATAACTCTTTGCATTCTCAAGTTGTAGTTTTCACAACTCTCCTTATGCTTTATAGCACCTTGAGCCTTATACCTTTTTAACCCATCTGGGCCAATGACCAAGGTAAATGTTTTTTTTTTCTTTTTAAAATCAAGCCTTCAGTGGATGCACTAGATTGAAAGGTATCAAATACAAGGGGAAAGTACATATGGTGTCTTCCAAGCTACTTTGTGGAAGGAATGGGAGGGCAGAGAAGCAGGAGAACCCACCAATCAAGGTCCATGATAAGCATAGTTTGGGCAGACCTCAGCTATCAAAGCCGTGGTGGCGCAGTGGTTAGAATGCAGTACTGCAGGCTACTTCTGCTGACTGCTGGCTGCCTGCAATTTGGCAGTTCGAATCTCACCAGGCTCAAGATTTGACTCAGCCTTGCATCCTTCCGAGGTGGGTAAAACGAGGACCCAGATTGTTGGGGGCAATAAACTGACTCTGTAAACCGCTTAGAGAGGGCTGTCAAAGCACTGTGAAGCGGTAGATAAGTCTAAGTGCTAGTGCTAGTGCTATCGCAGTGGCCAAAGTGAAGAAAAACTCTGAAACCCGTAAAGAAACTTCTTATATTGGTTTTATTTCAAGCCAGTTTATGCAAGGAAGTTAAGCAGCTTTAGTTCCTGGCATAGGTGTTTGAACTCTATTTCATAAGATTAGCCTACTTTCATTATAGCTTTCGCTTTTCTTGCTTCAATAGACATGACATCTCTGGTTTGCTTTCATCTGATCAATTTGTGTTGTTAACCATTAAGTCCTCTTACATTCCAAGTTTCCATCTTCTGTATACTGCAGTCATAAGCAATGGTTCCCACAGATAGTGCCCTCCATGCCCATCATAGCTTTAGTCAATCAAGACTTTTCAACAATGCTTTTTAGTCAGACAGAGAAGATGTAGACTAGATTACCAGCCTTAGTCATACCAATGGTGTAACAAGTAGTTTTTTCATCTGTACTGCCAACGAAAGGACAACATCCGGTAAGAGAACAAAGAATTCTAGAAGTGAACCACTGGCTAAAGGGTTGGTGTCGCCAAAAAAACTTTGGATTCCTGGACCATGATCTGTACTATCTCCATGATGGGCTTCTGGCAAGGGATGGGCTGCACCTCACAAAGACTGGGAAGAACATTTTCGGAAAACGACTGGCTCAACTTATCAGGAGGGCTTTAAATTAAAATTGAGGGGGGGGGAGGGTGACCTATCTTTAGGATCTCCAGGACCTAATTCCAAGCAAAAAGCCCTCGAAAGCAAGTCAAATAATGAAGTAAGGAGGGATGGGAAGGAAGACAAACTCAAACACCAAAGGAACAAAGCTGTTACAGAATCTAGTAATCCGGCTATAAATATTTTGAAACCTCCTCCCAGAGTGGAGCAACAGAAACAGACCTTGAAGTGGGTGTGTGGGGTCTCTAATCTAAGGATCTTACCCATCAGTCTGGGCATGTTTTCACTGGTTTAGCACAAGCATAGCTGAAGCTCAGTTTTACTCGAAAAATGCTGATGTTATTCTATGTAAGGCAGAATCTCTAATCTAGAAAACCATCTGACAGACCAATGTTCTATTATTGCCTCACCTACTGGGGAATATATTCAATCCACCCAGAATATGGGAGGTAATGCTGAAGTACCACAGGAGCTTCTCCCCTAGCATTCTCCCCCCCCCCGCCCCCGTTGTGTAATTTAGTTATAGTGGATGGCTGAATGGATGACTGAAGGAAGGGCAGGCCTCAGAGGAGAGGGTGCCAAAGCTGAGGGGGAAGGGGCACCTCAGGGGTGTCTGGCTCGGCTGATTTATTCAAGTGATGACAGGCATGGGTCTGTCATCCAAAGGGCAGGCCGTTGCAGGGGAAGATGCTATTGATGTTTAAAACTAGTGGCATGTTCTGGCCTTCTGAGCTCACATCCAGACCTTGGACAGCAGTCCCTCAGAGGCCTGAGTCTTTGATTGCTGCTAATAAACACCAGATTGGTCAATAATAAGCTCTCCCCCTTATTTGTGATTGTATTAGGGAGGAGCAAGCTAACCTGACATGCATTACCGAGACCTGGCTGACACCAGAGGGGGGATTTCCCCTCTCAGAAATATGTCCAGTCAGGTGTAGTGTTTGGCACCAACCAAAGCTGTAGGGCAGCAGTGGGGAATTATGGCCCTTTTATGACCTGTGAACTTCGTGGCTGGCTCAGGAATTCTGGGAGTTGAAGTCGACAAGTCATAATGGGGCCGTTGTTCCCCATCTCTGCCATAGGGCAAGGGAGGCGGAGTGGCAGTTGTCATTTGAGAACCTCTTCTGGCCTTCAGGTGTCATACTCCTCAAGTTTTTTGATGTGAGACCATGTTTTGAAACTGGCCTTGTGCAGGGGTGGGTTCTACTTACCTTCTCCACCGGTCCACATCGCGATGTTTTGCGAGCGCACACACATGCGCTTTCCCCCTCATGCAATTTTGCTTCCGCGCATGCTCAGTGGCTGGAATCAGCCTGAAACACAGCTGAGGAACTGATCAGCTGTGCTTCGGGCGAAGGAATAAAGGTCAGTATAAACTCGGGGGTGGGAGGGAGGGCCCTTTTTCAAGCAGCAGAACAGGAAAAACCTTCCAAAGAGTAAAGAATTCGCACACACAAAAAAGATGGCAGCGCCCACAGACCGGGATCGGCCAATCCAGTTCAGTGACATCACCAGTGAGTCGCTACCGGTTCGGGCGATCTGGTCCGAACCAGGAGGAACCCACCTCTGGCCTTGTGATCCCAGTTGAGATTGTTGCTGCTGAACCATCTGCAGCAGGGGTGGGTTCTACTTACCTTCCCTGCCGGTTCGCATCGCGACGGAAGTGCATGTTTTGCACGTGCGCGTCCCTTCCCGGAAATGACCCTCTGTGCATGTGCAGAAGCCTTTGCGCATGCACAGAGGGTTTTTTGGCAATCCGTGGCGACTGGAGGACCGGTTCGGGACCGTGGACAGCCGGTCATTACTGCCGGTTTGGCGAGCGACAGGAAATTTCTGCTACCTGTTCTAAAGAACCGGTCCGAAGCAGCAGCAACCCACCCACTGATCTGCAGGATGTCACTGTTCAAGGTCACCCAGTCCCTCCTCAAGAAAGTGGGCTCAGATGATTATCTTTAGGGCTGCACGGAAGAGTTTGTGCAACACCTATAATAATAATAATAATAATAATAATAATAATAATAATAATAATAATAATAATAATAATAATAATAATAATAATAATAATAATAATAATCATCATCATCATCATCATCATCATCATCATCATCATCATCATCATCATCATCATCATCATCATCATCATCATAATAACAGACTTGGAAGGGACCTTGGAGGTCTTCTAGTCCAACCCCCTGTTTAGGCAGGAAACCCTACACTACTTCAGACAAACGGTTATCCAACATCTTCTTAAGATCTTCCATTCACAACTTCTGTAGGCAAGCTTTTTGCACTGATTAATTGTTCTGTCAGGAAATTTCTCCTTAGTTCTAAGTTGCTTCTCTCCTTGATTAGTTTCCATCCATTGCTTCTTGTTCTAGGTGCTTTGGAGAATAGTTTGACTCCTCCCTGATAGATTAAATTACTGAGATTCATTCTCCACGCTTGGAGCCCAAGCGTGGTACAATTCAGTTAGAGATGCCCAGGAAATGGATTTACTCTGTTTTCTGGGAGCAGTTTGATCCTGTTGGAACTGAGGAAATGGGCAAAGTCCTTTCAGCTGTCAGCGCAACTATTTGCTCACGACCTCTGCTGGCAAGCTGTTCCACTGGTTGATCGCTCTCACCGTCAGAAAGTTTCTCCTCACTTCCAGGTTGAATCTCTCCTTGGTCAGCTTCCATCCATTATTCCTTGCTTGGCTTTCTGGTGCCATAGAGAACAGCCTGACCCCCTCCTCTCTGTGGCAGCCCCTCAAATATTGGAACACTGCTATCATGTCACCCCTGGTCCTTCTCTTCGCTAGACTGGCCAAGCTCAGTTCCTGCAACCGCTTTATATGTTTTATTTTCCAGACCCTTTATCATCCCGGTTGCTCTCCTCTGCACTTTCTCTAGAGTTTCAATGTCTTTTTTGTAGTGTGGTGACCAAAACTGGATGCAGTACTCTAGGTGTGGTCTGACCAAGGCTTTATAGAGTGATACTAGTACCTCTCTGGTCCTTGATTGTATCCCTCTATTTATGCAGCTCAGGACTGCATTGGCCTTTTTGGCTGCTGCTGCACACTGCTGGCTCATATTTAGTTGGCTGTCTACCAGGACTCCGAGATCCCTCTCGCAATCGCTGCTATTGAGTGTAGTTTCGCCCAGTTTGTATGTATATTTTTGATCCCTGTCCCTCCAGGAACGGTGACTTCTGGGTGGGTGCAGGAGAGGCTTCCTTTGTAGGGAGGGTGGTGGGGAAAGTGGTTGCGCTGCAGCTCCAGAAGAAATGGATGACATATATTATTTATTTATTTATTTGGAAATTCTTCTATGCTGCCCTACTCCCTAAGGACTCAGGGCGGGCTACAGCATTTTAAAGAACACCAAATAATAAAATCATTTAAAAACAATTTTAAAAAGTTAAAAAGGACATACAACAGCATACATACATGGGGGAGACCTCAGATGTAAAATTGTCTCAGACCCCTGCCTGCAGGAAGAGCCATGTCTTAATGGCTTTTCGGAAGGCCAGCAAGGTGGGGATAATTCGGATCTCTGGGGGAAGCTTGTTCCAGAGAGCAGGGCCCCCCACAGAAAATGCCCTCCCCCTAGGCCCCGCCAGTGGGCATTGTTTGGCTGACGGGACCTGGAGGAGACCCACTCCTCCAGGTCTTATCTGGAGCTTTAAAGCCCTTTATGGCACGGATCTGCAGAACTGTCTTTCCCCAATCGGTTTTGGGCCGTCCTGTTTGTGCTGGAAGAAGGGGCATATTGCGGATTCCATCTGCCAAGGAATTTTGGCTGGTGGGATCCAGGAGAAGAGCCTTTTCTGCCATGAAATATCTTGCTGGAGGAGTAAGGTCCTCCCCTTCTCTTTGAGCCTTCAGGAAAAGCCTTGAAACCTGGTCATGCGGGCTGTCATGGGGTCCTGAAGGAGAAGCTGCTGGTTGGAGATGGTTGATGCACTAACAGAGAAAGTATCCCTACCAGTGATGGGATTCAAATTTTTTTACTACCGGTTCTGTGGGCGTGGCTTGGTGGGTGTGGTGTGGCTTGGTGGGCGTGGCTTGGTGGGCATAGCAGGGGAAGGTTACTGCAAAATCCCCATTTCCTCCCGATCAGCTGGGACTCGGGAGGCAGAGAATAGATGGGGGTGGAGCCAGTCAGAGGTGGTATTTACCGGTTCTCCGAACTACTCAAAATTTCTGCTACCAGTTCTCCAGAACTAGTCAGAACCTGCTGAATCCCACCTGTGATCCCTACCTCTCTGCTCCAAACCTTTGTTTTTTTTAGCTTATGTTGATTTTTTTGTAGTTTTAATCTGGTTTTATATTTATCATTGTTTGAATATTTATATATTTTATCTCACTGCAAGTCACTCAGGGCCACCCCAAATCACTAGATGGATAGCAAATAAATTTGATGATAAATAAAAATAAATAAATGTTGAACTTGTATACAGAAGATGATTACAAAATCTAAATACTACTTTTATTTTTAAAAAGATCAAATCTCTCTCTGATTTTTCTACAACAGAAGTTTAAAAAAAACAACAAAAAGCAGCATTTACATTTTGTACCCAGTCTTTTTATTTTACATACAATTTTGTAGTCCAGATTATATGAATAATTCATAGGGTTAACATCTCATTTTGCAGGGATCCATCCACAATATTAATCTAGGCTAGAAAGACAGTATGTTCTGTATCTTTTTGTTGTGTCTTTTCATCATAGAGATTTTTGCAGCCCACATCTCATAGCTCTGTTAAAACAAGGCATTTTAAGTACTGTTCAAGGAGCTTCCATTTTACTTTTGCTCTTTGTTAGCTTCCGCTATTGAGGTGGTCTCGGTTTTTGCATAAATATGTCCACACAGCTGACATCTGACAGGCCATGCTGAATCTCTCAACAATAAATGCAAACCACATTTCAAGCCTATGCAACACAGAGATTTATTATGAGTTGCTTCTCAGCCATTTCAGCCCTAGCTATCCTGGGCTTCATTTGGGTCATCTCAATAGCACTTCCGATGGACAATGTATGGTCCACTCTCAAGGTATTGTTCCTTTCTGATCCAACATGGTTGAAAATTTTTCAAGGAAGCCAGTATGGAACCCCCTGTCCAAACGGAATAGTGCCTCAGTGGAACAGCCGCGACTTTGACTTTTGTATTTGTATGCAAGTTGGTCATTACATCATGGGTAAATCTCCTTTCAAATCCTTCAAAAAGTGATGACCCTCCGCATAATATTATGTTTTCATACATTTCCTTCCTGGATTGTTCAGGGACCTTCCTTAAGCTTTTTTGGGCCATCCCATGGATTCCTACAAGTGTAAGTCCAGGCATTTGGGGAGGACTGAACAACATTTCTGGACACTGAAATCTCTCCTTTCCCAAAGTGATTACTTGGCCATCGGGTAATTGGTAGTCCACCATGTATTCTCTCTTTGGACGATTCCACTCACTCTCAAAATCAAGTGCAACATAACAGCATTTTTGTTTGATATCATCAATAACATTCAACATTCTTTCATCAAAGTAATGCCCCATGTCTTTGAGGAGATCCATCAAAAAAGATGTCATATTGGCTCCAGCAATGTCCATCCTTTCTATAGCATGTGGCAAATTGTATCCTTGGTAGACCGGTACTGAGTGTGTCATAGCATGGCCTGCATCTACCACCAACCCACTAATTTTTCCATGCGCATACACCGATAGTACAGACTGATATGCCACATACATTCCAGGAGAATTGAGAGACTCAAAGACCACCTCCACCAATTTTTCCCTGTTCGTAGTTGGACAGAGAGGAGGATCAGACATTAGAAGTGCATGGTCTTCTGGGGCAACTTTGAGGTCATGGTAGAATAGGTGCCTCCACAGTGCTTCAGCTGCTTCCCAGTCTATGATTATGCCATGCCTTACTGGAAAAATAATATCGGAATCAGGTTCCAATCGAGCTTGATCTCCAATGAATGTATCTGGTCTATCTCTTCTAGTCCTCATAGATTTTTCTGTAGGGTGTCCAACTAATGTCCCAATGACTGACTGTGGGGTCTGCTGACCTGCAAATCCAGCTTTACATGTGCCTGTACCAGTATCTATGACAATAGCTCCTGTCTTGACAACTGAATGCCCTCTTTCTGGAGTACTTGACCTTCGTTCTCTGGAAGATGCTCGAGATCCGGATGGCTGGTCCAATACAAATCCTGTGGATGGGGTCCTTTTTCTTGAGTATCCGGGGCTCACTGGCCTTGATCCTGGGCTCTTTGATCGTAGAGATCCAGGACTCCTTGGATAAGAAGGCCCTGGGCTGCTTGTCCTGTGACTTCTCGGTAACATAGTAAATGTGTCTCAAGATACCTTCTCCAAGAACAAATCACGTTCTGTAGTACCTAAATGCCAAGGGCCTTCTGTTTGCTTTGGCTAAGGCAAGTGGCACTGCCCAATGATGATCTCTTCCCTCCAACCATCGCTCGGGGGGAAATGCGTCAGCTCATCCTGCCACTGTCCTGTCCATCTGGAAGCTTTGAAATGTTCCACAAGGAACAATGGCCAGAAGGAAAGAATCTTAGAATCTTAAGAACTCATAGAATGCCATGAGTCATCCAGATCGACTCTCCTTGACTGACATAAATACATTCATTTAAAATTGTCCCCACGACTTCTTTGACAACCACAAGAAAGGAAAAATATTTAGCTGAATCATGGCAACTACAATAGCTGTTCACAAAAGACAGTGCAAAAGATACTAGAATTTCCACCCTAAGAATCTGAAGCTAAGGAATATGATGGCTGGATTTTCTGCTATGGTAGGATCATGCATTAGCTTTCAGTCATTTATTTCATTTTAAGAAGATTAGACAAATTCTACCTGTTCAGGCTATTGACCCATCCAATTCTGCATTCTGCATCACACAGTGATCAGCTAGATACATTCAAGAAGCTCAGAAGAATAGAATAGAATAGAATAGAATAGAATAGAATAGAATAGAATAACAGAGTTGGAAGGAACCTTGGAGGTCTTCTAGTCCAACCCCCTGCTTATGCAGGAAACCCTACATCACTTCAGACAAATGGTTATCCAACATCATCTTAAAAACGTCCAGTGTTGGAGCATTCACAACTTCTGGAGGCAAGCTGTTCCACAGATTAATTGTTCTAACTGTCAGGAAATTTCTCCTTAGTTCTAAGTTGCTTCTCTCCTTCATTAGTTTCCACCCATTGCTTCTTGTCCTGCCCTCAGGTGCTTCTAGAGAATAGCTTGACTCCCTCTTCTTTGTGGCAACCCCTGAGATATTGGAATACTGCTATCATGTCTCCCCTAGTCCTTCTTTTCATTAAACTAGACATACCCAGTTCCTGCAACTGTTCTTCATATGTTTTGGCCTCCAGTCCCCTAATCATCTTTGTTGCTCTTCTCTGCACTCTTTCTAGAGTCTCAACATCCTTTTTGCATCGTGGTGACCAAAACTGGATGCAGTATTCCAAGTGTGGCCTTACCAAGGCATTTTAAAGTGGTATTAACACTTCGCGTGATCTTGATTCTATCCCTCTGTTTATGCAGCCTAGAACTGTGTTGGCTTTTTTGGCAGCTGCTGCACACGGCTGGCTCATATTTAAATGGTTGTCCACTAGGATTCCAAAGTCCCTCTTACAGTTACTACTGTTGAGCAAGGTACCACATATACTGTACCTGTGCATTTTGTTTTTCTTGCATAGATGGAAGTCTTCCACGGCTGCTTTCCTGCAGTTGATATTTAAATGATATTCTTTATTATTAAGAAGGTATTATTTAATAATGAAATCTAGGACCTACTGGTAATGAGATCTACCGCACATTTTCCCAGTTCTGGTTTAAAGCCATCACTACATGCAATAGTAATAAATTCAGCATCTAAATTATGCATTGCCATGTTTTCTATTTGATCAATAGAGCATAATATTTGGAGGAAAGATCAAAAAGAGATTGGTTAATCCACTCAGTTAACTTTAGTCTCAAATGGATCCAATCGCTTATAAATAAAACTATGTTAAAGTGTCTCCATTCAGTCAATGTACATAGGAATATCCCAACCCAGTCTACTAACCTGTTTTGCTTATCTAGTCCAAGAGATGGAGAGAGAGAGAATGATTAATAAATTCAAGTCTCGTTGCCAAGACCTGGCAGCACTGAACACACCTAATATAAACTTAATTTTAATTTTAATCAAACTTAATGTAAACCGCTCCAAACTCGACTGCAGAAAATACGACTTCAGAAACAGAGTGATCAGTGCCTGGAATGCACTACCTGACTCTGTGGTTTCTTCCCCAAACCTCCAAAACTTTAACCTTAGACTATCTACAGTAGACCTCTCCCCATTTCTAAGAGGTCTGTAAGGGGCGTGCTTAAGCGCACCATCGTGCCTACTGTCCCTGTCCTAATGTTCCCGTTTATTCGTATCCATTTCATGTGTTCATAATTATGTTTTTATATCTGTTATCTAATACATGCCTGATGAAACAAACAAACAAACAAACAAACAAACAAACAAACAAACAAACAAACAAACAAACAAACAAACAAACATGTGTTCCCTCTTAGCTGCCCCTAGATTTTGCCCTTTGCAGCAAGTTGCATGTCCTACTGTCCTATTGACCTCTATTATGGGTACTTTTTACTTACATTATGTTTATACAAACAACTACTATCCTGTACATATTTGACAAATAGATAGATAGATAAATAGATAGATAGATAGATAGATAGATAGATAGATAGATAGATAGATAGATAGATAGATAGATAGATAGATAGACCTTGCCCATCACTACCGGTAGTCTCTTCCTTAAAATGTACATACTCTGTATTCCTCAAATAGGAGGTTCTGACCTACAGCATTTACTGTGCTGCTGGAATCACCATCAAGAAGATCTGTTTGGCATAGCAGGTAATTGCATTCTGAGTGGTGTGGAACAAGGTCCTTGTGAAGTACTTTCTTCTGTGTGTGTAAAGGAGCCGAGGTGGCGCAGTGGTTAAAAGCAGCACTGCAACCTTCAGCTGATTGCTAGCTCAGCAGTTCAGCTGTTCAAATCTCACCAGGCTCAAGGTTGACTCAGCCTTCCATCCTTCCGAGGTCGGTAAAATGAGGACCCAGATTGTTGGGGGCAATATGCTGAACTCTGTAAACCGCTTAGAGAGGGCTGTAAAGCACTATGAAGCGGTATATAAGTCTAAGTGCTATTGCTATTGCTATTTTCCAGGTGCTAAATGGTAAAGCAGTGTTTCTCAGCCTTAGCAACTTTAAAAGGTCTGGACTTCGACTCTCAAATTCCCCAGCCAGAATTCTGTGAGCTGACATCCAGACAACTTAAAAGTTGCCAACACTGCAAAATTCTGATTTAAAATCTAATATGAGACAGGGACAAAAAGCTCTGTTTGATCATGATTTTCTACATTATCCAAGGCCATCAGAGGAGTATCTGGTGAAGGGGGATGAAGCAAGGTCAAAACTTGCAAAGAGTGTATCAGGGGTGAAATTCAGCAGGTTCTGACAGGTTCTGGAGAACTGGTAGCAGAAATTTTGAGTAGTTCGGAGAACTGGCAAATACCACCTCTGGCTGGCCCCCAGGAGTGGGGAGGGAATGGAGATTTTGCACTATCCTTCCCCTGCCACGCTCACCAAACCACGCCCACAGAACCGGTAGGGAAAAATTTTGAATTTCACCCCTGTAGTGTATGCAGTGTCATGACTGAAGACTTGTACCTAGAATAGTACTGGGCCTATGATTGCAACGTTGCCTCTGAAATCTTGCATTATTGAACCAATTCCCACATGCTCCTGTCCTGTGCTTTTATATACCTCTGAAATGACATGTTTTAGCTTATCTAAGCAAAAACAAAAAACCAGTCACTTTTTTAAAAATAGAGAATCTGCTTCTGCCCTTGAATTATTTTCTTTTATCTCTATTTCTCTTGGCACCTTTTCTGGATCTACAGCATTAGATTATACAAATTAGAACAGTGATGGCGAACCTTTTTCTTCTTGCGTGCCAAAAATGGGTGTGCGTGCGCGTGCTAGCGCGCGTGCATGCCAGCACACAATCCCCCATGCATGCCACACTGCGCATGCGCCCATCACCGCGCATGCATCCTGTCCCACCCCCTGGTTGGGCTGTTTTTCACCCTCAGGCTTCCCTGAAGCCTCCGGAGTGCAAAAAACGGCCCAACAAGAAAACCGGAAGTTTGGAAAAATGGACTTCCGGTTTGCCCGTTGGGCCATTTTTCACACTCTGGAGGCTTCAGGGAAGCCTCCTAAAGCCCGGGGAGTGTGAAAACGGCCTTCCCTAAGGAGAAAAATCAGCTGGCCAGCACGTGCATGCGCACTGGAGCTGACATAGGGCAACGCCTCGCATGCCCTCAGATATGGGACCCTTATTTCATCTAGTTGGTCCCACTTTCACCCCGCCTGCCGGAAGAGCCAAGTTTTTATTGCTTTCCGGAGGGCCAGTAGGGTGGGAATGGTCCTGATCTCCGGGGGAAGCTGGTTCCACAGGGAGGGAGCTCCCACAGAGAAGGCCCTCCCCCTCGGCCCCGCCAGCCGACATTGTTTGGTTGACGGGACCTGGAGGAGGCCGACTCTGTGGGCCCTAACCGGTCATAGGGAGGTATGTGGCAGGATGTGGCATGGCTCCCTGAGCCATGTAGGGTTAGAAAGCTCATTGGCCAACTCTGGAGCCAATCACTGTCCCTAGGATCCATTCCAACCCTATTCCAAGAAAATTGGAGGAAGAAGTATTATGTTTAAACTATGGAATGTTAGTACAACAGAACTTTTCTTTTTTCCAGGCCGGTGTTTGTGTGTGTGTGTGTGTGTGTGTGTGTGTGTGTGTGTGTGTGTGTGTGTGTGTGTGTAATGTGTCTTCAAGTCAGTCTTGACTCCTGGACTAGTCCCTGCAATTTTCTTGGCAAGGTTTTTCAAAAGCAGTTTGTCATTGTCTTCTTCCTCGAACTGAGAGAATGACTAAAGTCACCCAGCTGGCTTCATACTTAAGGTGGGACAAACTCACAATTTCCACATTTCTAATTTGGTGTTTTAACCACTATATCAAACTGGCTCTCCCCAAATATGCTTAAAGAAGCACTATTTTGTCATTATAACTTGGAGAAATAAAGCCCAATGCCAAATATATAGGATTACCCAGTGGTGGGTTCCTACAGGTGCGGTCGACTCTACCGTACCGGTAGCGGCCAGCAGATGGTGCCATTTGTGCATGATAGCTCCGGTGCCATCTGTTGCGCGGCGCCATCTTTTTTGGGGGAATTTTTGGGCTGATTTTGCTTCCTGCGCATGTGCAGAAGCAAAATTTTGCGAGGGGATGCACGTGCGCGTGAGATTTCGGTGATTTTTTGCTTTTGCGCATGTGCGGAAGCAAAAAAAGTTACA
The DNA here is from genome assembly GCA_023053685.1 of Diadophis punctatus similis. Classification (NCBI taxonomy): domain Eukaryota; kingdom Metazoa; phylum Chordata; class Lepidosauria; order Squamata; family Dipsadidae; genus Diadophis; species Diadophis punctatus. Next base: position 314,072,602 of record JALIGW010000001.1, read on the forward strand.
AAATTGCGTGTGTGCGCGCATCCCCTCATGAGAGTTTGCTTCCGCGCATGCGCAGGAAGCAAAATTGTGCGAGAGGGTGCGCACATGTAGCGAGCAAAATATGGCGATGCACGCGCAGCACACCGGTAGCGCGAAGAACAAGCAACCCGCCCCTGGGATTACCCATGTTTTTATTGACTGCAAGCTGCAAGGGTTGTGTGCAATAGATTCAGATCATGCCACAGCAAGGATTGCTGAGTTTTGCATGTATTTGCTTATTAATATGTTTTCATTATCCACACATCAAATCTGCAAACCTTTTTTGCAATTTTTCCTAACACACACACTGAATACAACTTTTCCCAATCTGTTTACATAACTTTCTTTAATATCCATAATTTTGCAAGTGGCGCCACATAATATGCAGACTATTCTCCCAGGATATACATCTTTCCCAAATATAAATTTTATATACAAGAGTGCACTGCATTCAAAATCCAGAAAAGTGCAAAAGTCACACAGGAGTTTTTTCTTGTAAAGGTATTATTTTCATCTAGACTCTGGACTCCTTCAAGCTTTTTGACTGAGATCGTTTGCTCATTTGGAGAACTGAGTCATTTATCTTTAGTCATATATATTTAGATGATCAATAGCTTCCTGAGAAATAACAACATTAGTTTGGCACAACAGCATCTATAATTATATCTGTAGAATCTTAAAGACAATGACTGAATTGGTTAGTTTTGATGATCAAGATGATCATTTTAGAATGGCAAGATTGCGTGATAACCAATCCTGACAAATGGATAGTCATGTTTCATAAGTGTATAGAGTTCTGAAATATATATATATATATAATGGCTAAGTCCCTTGAAAGTTTGGAGTGAACAGGTATTAATTCTGAGACCAGATTTAAATCTGAAGCCAATAAATACAAGTCACATTTCAAATCTAAGCAAAGTTACTGGTTTATTATGGGCCACCTCCTAGCCATTTTAATCCTAGTTAACCTGGCTGGGCCCAACTCAGTAGCACTTCCTATGCACAATATATGGTCCATACTCTTGGTATTGTTCCTTTGTGATCCAACATGATTGGAAGTTTTTCAAGGAAGCAAGAACTGAACCTCCTGTCCAGACAGAATAGTGCCTAAGTGGAACAGCTGTGACTTTGATTTTTGTGCTAGTCTCCAAATTAGTCATGATAGCGTGAGTAAATCTCTTTTCAAATCCTTCAAAAAGTGACGACCCTCCGCACAACATTATATTTTTATACATTTCTTTCCTGATTTGTTCAGGAACTTTCATTAAGCTTTTTTGGGCCATGCCAGGGATGCCTAGAAGAGCAAGTCCAGGCATTTGTGGTGGATTGAACAACATCTCAGGGCACTGGAATCTTTCGTTCCCCAAAGTAATCATTTGGCCATCTGGCAATTGGTATTGCACTGTATTGTCTTCCTCTGGACAGTTCCACTCAGTCTCAAAATCAAGTGCAACATAGCAACATTTTTGTTTGATATCTTCAATCATATCCAGCATTTTTTCATCAAAGTAATGCCCCATGTCTTTGAGGAGATCCATCAAAAAAGATGTCACATTGGCTCCAGCAATGTCCATCTTTTCTGTGGCATGTGGCAAATTGTATCCTTGATGGACTGGCACAGTGTGTGTCACAGCATGGCCTGTATCTACTACCAATCCACTAATTTTTCCATGAGCATACACTGACAGTACCGACTGATATGCCACATACACTTTGGGGAAATTGAGGGACTCAAAAACAACCTCCACCAATTTCTCTCTGTTTGTAGTTGGTGAAAGAGGAGGATCAGACATTAAAAGTGCATGGTCTTCTGGTGCAATCTTGAGTTCGTGCTGGAAAATGTGCCACCATAATGTTTCTGCGGCTTCCCAGTCTGTGATTATGCCATGCCTTAATGGAAAAATTATATCAATATCAGGTTCCAATCGGGCTTGCTCTCCAATGAATGTGTCTGGTATATCACTTCCAATCTTCATGAATTTTTCTATGGGCTGTCCAACTAATGCCCCAATAACTACCTGTGGGGTCTGCTGACCTGCAAATCCAGCTTTACATGTCCCTGTACCAGTATCTATGACAATTGCTCTTGTCTTGACAACGGAACACTCTTTATGAGGAGAATGTGACCTGCTCCTGGTGGGCTCTTCTTTTTTTGATGATGTCCAAGATTGAGACATCTGGTCCAAAGCATATCCTGGGGAAGAGGTCTCTTTACTTGCATGGCCCAGCCTCACTGGCTTCTGCTCTGGACTCTTGGATCCTGAGAATCCCAGGGTTGTTTCCTGCAAAGACTCTGGAGTGGTTGGTCTAGAACCGCTGATTGACATTGTAAATAGAACTTAAATTATCTTCCACTAGATTACACTGTGATGTACAACTTTTAAACCCCACCTTCTTTCTTCTACAGCATTAAAATGAAAGGTACTTGCTTTCACTCAAGACACATAAAGGAGAACTATGACATCACAGTAGAATTTTCAGCAGATTTTTCAGCTAGCCAAGTGTGACAGTATCGTTAACGCCTTATCTCTATGAAGACTTGGGAATGTTGGTTGGAAATGATGGATAATGAGCTACAATTTGGAAACTGTATGTGGCAGGTAACGTCATGAATGACTTCATAAAACATGGGAAATCACCCAATTCCATTTTTGCTCAATTTTGTTCAAATGGAACAGTGTGAATTCAGACTACCATATGAAACAATCAGATGAACTCCACAATATGAGGAACAAAGGGGAAAATACAGACTTGCATTTGTTTTCAACTTTGGATTTATTTATTTATTTATTTATTTGTTTGTTTGTTTGTTTGTTTGTTTGTTTGTTTGTTTGTTTGCTTGCTTGCTTGCTTGCTTGCTTGTTTGTTTATTTATTTAGTGTTCTTATATGCTGCCCTACTCCCTGGGGACTCAGGGCGGCGTACAACATTTAAAGAACAACTAACAATATAAAAAATTAATAATTTAAAATTTAAAATGAATTTTAAAAAAACATACAAAATCATACATACATGGGGGAGACCTAAAATGTAAATTAGTCTCAGAACCCCTCCTGCAGGAAGAGCCATGCCTTAATGGCTTTTCGGAAGGTCAGCAAGGTGGGGATAATTCGAATCTCTGGGGGTAGTTGGTTCCAGAGAACAGCCCCCCCCCACAGAGAAGGCCCTCCCCTTAGGCCCCGCCAGCCAGCATTGTTTGGTTGATGGGGCCTGGAGGAGACCCACTCTGTGGGACCTGACCAATCGAAGGGAAGTATGAGGTAGGATGCGGTCCCGAAGGTAACCTGGTCCTAAGCCATGTAGGGCTTTAAAGATGATAATCAACACCTTGAATTGCATTATTTAAATATAATGGTCCTTTCCTATGCCAACACATGCTGTTTCTCTCCAAACTATCCTAATTTAAGCAGAAGATACAGAATGTTGTTGGAGTGTGAGCTTTTTGTAGCCAGAAAGTTGCAATAAAGTTGAGAAATGAATAAATCTAGGACAAATTGGTAGGGATTTGCAGTGAGAAGCTAGAAAAATATTGTGAGAGCTAAAAATTTAATTACACAAGTATTTAATTGAAATGAATGAAAGGAGACTGGATCTTTGGATGCTACGGCAACTTAAAGAAATAGATGGAGAGAAGAGTCAAAGCATTCAAGTCAAGGGAGACATAGTATGACTGGCTTTAGGGGCCTGCTTTCCAGGGAATTGAGGCTATGGGTAATTATTTGAATGCAAACCATGTAGCAAAACTGTTCTTGTCTGTGTAAACATAGAATTTTCTACCTTTCTTACCAGATCCAAAGAGGGAGACGGGACATCATCCGTTGGAGAGTTGGCAGCAGGGGCGGTTCTAGACTAGAATCGGAGCCAAAAGGATCCTGCTGGTAGCTCTCCTGTTGAATCACTACTCAAACTCACAACTAGCTTCTGTTAAAGCAGGAGCTTCCTATGAGCTCCACGTATAGGTAGTCTTCAACTTACAACAGTTCATTTATTGACCGTTTGAAGTTCAACAGCACTGAAAAAAGTGACTTATAGCCGTTTTTCACACTTACGACCATTGCAGCATCCCCATAGTCACATGAACAAAATTCAGACGCTTGGCAACTGAGTCATATTTATGACAAAGTCAATGGAGAAGCCAGATTAACAACCATGCTACTAACTTAACAACTGCAGTGATTCACTTAGCAACCGTGAAAAGAAAGTTCGTAAAATGGGGAAAAACTCATTTAACAACTGTCTTGCATAGCAACATAAATTTTGGGCTCAATTGTGGTCGTAAGTCAAGGACTACCTATATTCATTTTCCCAGTTTTGTGGCCGCACGTCAGCATTCCAAACTTTTTCTGGCAACATTTCAAACTTTTTTCCTCTTCCTTGTCAATTTTAAGAAACATAGCTTTACTGTAACCACATGCTCAGAACTGACTGAGAGATCACAGCAAGGGGAAGGTGGTTTCTTCTTATACCAGCTTCCTTGTCTTAAGATCTGTTGGAAGTTGCACCTGCATTATGGCTGTGTTTGCATGAAGTTTTATTGGCTTCATGGTTCTTCCTCTAGTCTATGGGCATGACTAATCAACCTTTCCTCTGGGTTTCATATACGCTTGAGCACATCTGAATGGTATAACAGAATAACAGAGTTGGAAGGGACCTTGGAGGTCTTCTAGTCCAACTCCCTGGTAGGAGCATACTATATGTTATGGTACCAAGAATCATGGTGGCGCAGTGGTTAGAATGCAATATTGCAGGCTAATTGTGCCCATAGTCAGGAGTTTGATCCTGACCATCTCATCCTTCCATCCTTCCAAGGTCAGTAAAATGAGGACAAAGATTGTTGGGGGCAATATGCTGACATTGTAAACCGGTCCAAGAGGACTGTAAAGCACTATGGAGCAGTATATAAGTCTAAGTGCTATTGCTATTGCTATTGCTATTACTTTCAGTCAGACATTAACATAATCATTATTAATAGCAATAGCAATAGCACTTAGACTTATATACCGCTTCATAGTGCTTTACAGCCCTCTCTAAGCGGTTTACAGAGTTCAGCATATTGCCCCCAACAATCTGGGTCCTCATTTTACCAACCTCGGAAGATTGGAAGGCTGAGTCAACCTTGAGCCTGGTGAGATTTGAACCGCTGACCTGCTGAACTAGCAGTCAGCTGAACTTGCAGTGCTGCTTTTAACCACTGCGCCACCACTGTTCTATATATATTACTCAAGCTGGTGAGCACACTTAGTAATCCTGCCTCCTATTTTTTCCCCATGACAACCACACTATGAGGTGGGCCCAGCTGGCTCATATGCCTAAGAAACGGCTAGATACCCACAGAGGCCCTGGTTTTCCCAAATGTTTAACCCAGTCAGCCATTCATCCCATCAAATCTCTCCACTGATAGTGCTAACAACTTCCCGTGGTTATAGTGATCATATGTCCTTTGTTATAAAGGACAGTCCTCTGTTTCAGATAGTCATCCTTTAGATTTATTTATTTATTTTCTTGGTTTTGCTCTCGCATTTTCCTTTGTAAAGCAAAGTTAGAAACACAAATCATTTCCCCCCTTAATCCTTATGAACTCTTTCAGATTTACCCCCCTTTCAGGTTTATCCTTTATTTTGTTTCAAGAAAATATGGTCAGTAGAACTAAAGGTAGTCCTCGACATATGACCACAATTGAGCCCAAAATTTCTGTCTGCCCCATGTTATGACATTTCTTCCACGGTTGCTAAGTGAATCACTGCTGCTGTTAAGTTAGTAAAAGGGTTGTTTTACTAACTTAACAACTGCAAAGTTAATGGGGAATCTGGCTTCCCCATTGACTTTGCTTGTCAGAAGGTCACAAAAAGTGATCACATGATCCCGGGATACTGCAACTGTCATAAATACATGCCAGTTGCCAAGTGGTTGAATTTTGATCACGTGACTGTGGGGAGGCCACAAAGGTCATAAGTGTGAAAAACAATCATAAGTCACTTATTTCAGGGGCATTGTAACTTTGAACTGTCACTAAACAAACCATTGTAAGTTGAGGACCACCTGTATCCTATCAAATGGGCCCCAGGTGGGTTGTTTTGTGAGAGTGTGTCTCCACCTTCTTTCTCCAGGAAGCTCCACAGATAGAAATGAGACATAGGTAGGAAGGCAGCCAGCCCTTTATATCACAAGCCAGCTTTTTGCACTCAAAAAGGAGTCACGTGACTCAAGACAGCCAGTAAAAATAGAGAAGGGGGTTTTGTCAGGTTTTGGCGGGAAGACTTTGGTGACAGTTGGCTGGTATCCTGAAAGGTGAAGGGGGCATTTACCTCAGACAAGGTTAGAAACTGAGGAGTTAGAATTTTTAGTTAGAATTGCGTTAAAGTTGTTTTTCATGTTCTTTCAAACTGACATTTAGGCAAGAAAAACAAAATGCACAGGTACAGTATATGTGGTACCTTGCTCAACAGTAGTAACTGTTGGAGTCCTATTGGATAACCATTTAAATATGAGCCAGCAGTGTGCAGCAGCTGCCAAAAAAGCCAACACAGTTCTAGGCTGCATTAACAGAGGGATAGAATCAAGATCACGTGAAGTGTTAATACCACTTTATAATGCCTTGGTAAGGCCACACTTGGAATACTGCATTCAGTTTTGGTCTGGACAATGTAAAAAAGATGTTGAGACTCTAGAAAGAATGCAGAGAAGAGCAAGAAAGATGATTAGGGGACTGGAGGCTAAAACATATGAAGAACGGTTGCAGGAACTGGGCATGTCTAGCTTAATGAAAAGAAGGACTAGGGGAGACATGATAACAGTGTTCCAATATCTCAGGGGTTGCCACAAAGAAGAGGGAGTCAAACTATTCTCCAAAGCACCTGTACAACAAGAAGCAATGGATGGAAACTAATCAAGAAGAGAAGCAACTTAGAACTAAGGAGAAATTTCCTGACAGAACAATTAATCAGTGGAACAACTTGCCTCCAGAACTTGTGAATGCTCCAACAATGGAAGTTTTTAAGAAGATGTTGGATAACCATCTTTCTGAGGTAGTGTGGGGTTTCCTGCGTGGGCGGGCGGGTTGGACTGGAGGACCTCCAAGGTCCCTTCCAACTCTGTTGTTGTTGTTGTTGTTGTTGTTGTTGTTGTTGTTGTTGTTATTTTTATTATTTTTATTATTTTTATTATTTTTATTATTTTTATTATTTTTATTATTTTTATTATTTTTATTATTATTATTATTATTATTATTATTATTATTATTATTATTATTATTATTATTATTATTATTATTATTATTATTACTACTACTACTACTACTACAACGGTGCCTGTAGAAACTTATTTTATTTTAATATCTTTTATACAGTTGTTTGTTTGTTTGTTTGTTTATGTTTTGTTTCAATTGTAGAATTGACTGTTGGCCTTCTAGCACCCGCCTCAAGTTGGCTGAGCTACAGGCATCCAAAATTTTTAGCTTCCCCTTCTGACAACCATTCTTGACAAATGTATCTTTTCTTTTATGTACACTGAGAGCATATGCACCAAAAACAAATTCCTTGTGTGTCCAATCACACTTGGCCAATAAAGAATTCTATTCTATTCTATTCTATTTAGCCAGGGGTGAGAGTTTTGGCGGGAAGACTTTGGTGAGAGACTTGGCTGGAATCCTGAAAGGTGAACAAGGCATTTTCCTCAGACAAGGTTAGAAATTGAGGAGTTAGAATTTTTAGTTAGAATTGCCCTAAAGCCGTGATGACGAACCTATGGCACGCGTGCCACAGGTGGCATGCGGAGCCATATCCGAGGGCACGCGAGGCTTGCCCTATATCAGCTCCAGCCCGCATGTGCGCGCTGATCAGCTGATTTTTGGCTTTCCGGAGGGTGGGAAGGAGGTCGTTTTTGTCTTCCCCAGGCTTCAGGAAATCCTCCGGAGCCTGTGGATGGCGAAAAACGGACCCAACGGGCCTACTGGAAGTTTGGAAACGAACTTCCGGTTGGGCTGTTGGGCCATTTTTCACCCTCCCCAGGCTTCAGGAGCTTCAGTGAGTCTGCGTGCATGTGCGGGGTGGGGGGGCAGCATGGGGGAATTGTGTGCGCATGCATGGGGGGAGAGGGCATTGAATTTTGGGTGTGGGCGCGCGCGCACACCCTTTTGGCACCCAAGCAAAAAAAGGTTCACCATCACTGCCCTTAAGGGTTGTTTTTCATGTTCTTTCAGACTGTCAATTGTGCCTGCAGAAACTTATTTTATTTTAATATCTTTTACCAAGTTTATTTTATTTTATTTTATTTTATTTATTTATTTATTTATGTTTTGTTTTGTTTTGTTTCAATTGAGGAATTGACTGGTGGCCTTCTATCACTTGCCTCAGGTTGGCTGAGCTACAGACGCCCAAAGTTTTTGTCTGGCTTCCCCTTCTGTATTTAGCCAGGGGTGAGAGGTTTTTTCTTCGATCCTCTCCTGGTTTCCCAGAGAGACGGTGGGGAAGGGAGAAACCAGTGTGTAGGGAAATAGGGTGGCAGCAAAGAGATCTAATGTTTCAGTTGCTGTTCACCTACGGGCCTGGTTACCTCAGAAATGAAGTACCTTGGAAGTTGTGCCAAAGGTGCTTTTTTCAAGAGGCAACTGGATTTACTGGTTTTTCTTTGAAGACGTTTCACTTCTCATCCAAGAAGCAAAACGTCTTCAAAGAAAAACCAGAAAGCCCAGTTGCCTCTTGAAAAAAGCACCTTGGGGACAGCCATGATCTGGATGACTGAGAATCTCCATAGACATACCTCAGAAGTCGGTTTGAACCTGAGGACATATTTTCTCTTATTACATCAGGAGATGGTGAATTCTAGTCCTGCTTGGGTACAAAGCCAGCTTTGTGACATTGGGCCAGTCCTTCTCTCTCAGATCTAGGAAGAAGGGGGCAATGGTAAATCACATTTGAACATAATAGTAAGAAAAATGCAGTGAATGGTTCAGGCAGTCACCAGGAGCCAAGGCTGACTTGAAAGCATACAGGTAGTCTTCGTTTAGCAACCACTCTTTTATTGGGACTAGCAACTTGATTGTTAGCAAAGCGATTGTTAAGTGAAACAGTGACTGTCCTTATGATCTTACTTTAGCTTTCCTTTGCTTTACAGTCCTGCAAAGGTCATACATGCAAAGATTTGTTGTAAAGTTATTTTTTTTCATCACTGTTGTTACTACAGACAATCACTAAACAAGGCAGTCACTAAATGAGTTTATCTGTGCAAGCACACAGAAAAGCCCAATTGTTATTCCTGGAGAAATGTGGAAGCCTCTCAGTTTAAATAAATCTAAATTATTCAAATAACCCAATGCTGAAAAGACCAGCAGTATTTTGCATGCCAAAATAATTAGACATAGTTTCCCCCACCCCGTGCCATTGCTCTGCTGAACACCTAATTCTTACAATACAATTCTTAGTATTGTGTAATGTCTATATATATTTATCCATGTAGTGTGATTATAGTATTATCACTTGGCCTTCTTATTATCTTCTTCACTCCCCCCTTTTATTGGTATTTTTCTTATGATGATGATTATTCTGTTGCTTTGCATGTGAACTGAGGGCTTCTGTACTAGAGGTTAATTCCTTGTGTGTCAAATCACACTTGGCCACCTAAAGTTCAATAAAGTAAGGATGAGGACAGGAACCTCCATATTCACTTTTTTCACATACCCATGAAGTTTTCTTGATATTATTTCTTGAGAATGCAAATGGGCTAAAATAGGGGAATCCAGCCTTTATCTTTGGATGTTATATGACTCAGCTGTTGTGTTCCAAATATTTAAAATGGAAATGAGATTTTATGCAGGCATATTTTGCACTTTTAAAGATATACAGACTCATGAAAGGAGTTTTATAACTGTACAGAAGCATATAACAGAAGCATATAACATATGGACAGATTTTCCCCCTATTGCATCTGGTCTACTAAACTGAAATCTATCTAACTGAGTAAGTAAATCTGTTATGTACCTGTATATAAAAGACAAAAAAACAGACCTTTTGCTGAAAGAGTGAATGATCACTGTGTAAAAAAGCACAGTAAGTTGGACTTTTAAACAGATTTAACATATTCACTACTAGCTGCTAATACAAAATTGCTAAGTAAAGTTTAATTGTTTATAATTGGCTAGTACTGTGAATGAATGAGAGGCAAAAAATACTGTAATTGTATCCTCACACATCTAAGGTACTTTGTTGCTAGAAAAAGAATTGAAAAGAGAAAGATTTCAAGAAGAGACTGGACTGCCATCTGTCAAAAATGGTGTAGGGTCGTGATGGCGAACCTATGGCACACGTGCCAGAGGTGGCATGCAGAGCCCTCTCTGCTGGCACGCACGCCGTCGCCCCAGGTCAGATCTCTGTGGCGTTTCTTTCGCGAACTTCTGTTTCCCTGCAAATGATGAAACAGCAGCTCACGAAAGAAAAAGATCTTACCTCTTGCTGCGCTGTGTTGGGATGCCTCGTCTCCCGCTGGCCAACTGGTCTTCGGGTCTCTGCTGCACATGTGCATATGCACATGCTCACACATGTATGCACATGCTCACACATGTCTACACACGCGAGTGCATGTCCGTGCATGCGAGTGCATGTCCGTGCACCTTTCAGTTTGGGCATGCACGTGCAGTTTGGGCACCCGGTGTCTAAAAGGTTCGCCATCACTGGTGTAGGGTCTACTTGGGCGGGGGGGGGGGGTTGGACTAGATGACCAACAAGACCCCTACCACATCTGTTAGTCTGTATCTGTTATTCTCAAAGATAACTTTGGTGTAAATACTTTATCATTTTGGGATGGTGGCAACTAAAATTTAGCTATTACTGTATAATCGAAAATTAATGCAGAAAGAATTATGCAACTTCTGACTAAAGCTGATTTCTTCATACAGCGGTGGGCTGCTCCCGGTTCAGACCAGTTATTAGAACCGGTAGCACGGATGGCAGGAGGCTCCACCCACCCACCTGGGATGCTTCTGTGCATGTGTAGAAGCTTTGCGCGTGCGCGCAAGCGCACGCACAAACTGGTAGTAAAGGGTTTTAGAACCACTACTGTCTTCATACTTATATTTTTCTTGTACACAAGTCTTGTATTCTAAGACTTGAGTTCATAGTCATATATGCCATGATTGTCTTAAAAAAACGTTATTTTAGATTCTTGGTAGAAGTTTAGGTTTTGTTTTGTTTTTCATTTTCTTGCTCATGTTTATTGATTTGTAAAAAATCAGGAACATATGAAATATCTAAAAAAGGATTGAAAAATAATCTCTACCCAAAATACATTATTTTGAAAACAGATATTACAGTACAATGTAGTACAGTACAGTATGACATAATTGCAGCTCAAATAAAAATACTGTAAGTCTTCCATTTCAACAACTTAATTGTCTTTGAAAGACGAAAATTCATGCTTCAAAAGCAAACACAAGTGAAATGTTTACTGACTGATCAAAAGAATACAGTATATATTTTCTTTTTACATTTTTTAATGTGCAATAGAGTTCATTGATGCTTTGCAGTCTGAAAAGAATGCAAATTGTTTAATACTGATCCATGCTGCAGGCAGAATCTCTCTTTTTTGGCACTTAAAATAATCTAATCTGTAGTTTCTATAGATATCTAAAAACACATATATTTCACAACACATAAAAAAAAATATGGCAGGGCACCCCATCAATCTATCAGTGTGGCAGGGTTCCACAGAATATGCAGTATCTTTTCTTCATCAAGAAATTCATTCCAGTTATAGTAAACATCTTTTTGTTGCACAATATGTGCAAGATGGAACTCTGCAGAAAGGGTCCTCCTCTTGCAGAGAAGGAGTCAAGTTTCCAAAATCCACATCGCTATGATTTTTGCATGTCCAGGCATGGGAAATAGAGGCCAAAAATGTTCCTTTGGATCCGGTACTTGCCTGCTCTCCTCTTCACCCACACAGCAGTCTGATTAAAGACAGAAATAAATACATTTTATGCACATACAAGTGAAGTGCCTTCCTTCCTTTTGTCCATTTTCTCTCTCATGATGGATATTCCTTCACAGAGCTAACAGCCTCAATTCCATCTGACTTTGTCAGAGGGATAAATGAAGCAGAAGACCCCTTCCGTTGGCTCCATTAACTGCTTTTAGGGTCCTTCATTCCCAGAATTGCCTCCATTAACATCCTAGGAGGTCTCAAGGAAACTGTTTCATCACATTCGCATCCACTATTATTAAAATTCTTCTGAGAAAACATATACACTCTTCAGGTATTTATTGGAAGAGTGCGGAGGATTCCCTATATTAGAAACTCATCATTAGCCCTCTACTTTGAAGAATAGTGCATACATACCAAGACACAGAGAAGAAAGAAAAAGATAGAACTCAGTAAGACGGAGAAGCATATGAGGATGATGGCCCAATAGGGGAGCTCTGGAAATAAAAAATAATGCAAATGCATAAATTTAATGATGAAATTTACACCCTGCCCATTTCCGCAAGCCACGTGCATGTGTATGTGCGCTTTGGGTAGACTATGCTGATTTTGTTTCAGTTTATATAGCATATTCTGTAGGAACTGATACAATAACAATTCTACATTTCTTCAGTTCAACGCAGAGGGAACGGGAGTCCTGAAATCAGAAGCTAAAATATCTTGGGATAAAAGATCCTAATTACCTTGTTTGGATGGTTCTGTTGCTATGGCTGTAGGATACGCTGGAAAAGAATGGAAGGGAAGGAAGGATTCTATTAAACAAGTCAGGATGACAACCACCACTATGCAACAGAAGCTTTGCCTCTCTTTTACATGTGACGCTTTTATTGCATGGTGATGGCTGCCATCTTGACTTTGTAGCAAAGTTATTATAAGCTTCTGAAAGACTCTAAGAGTTTTTAAAATCTGCCTGCCTGCCTGCCCCACCCACCCACCAATCTAATCTAATCTAATCTAATCTAATCTAATCTAATCTAATCTAATCTAATCTAATCTAATCTAATCTAATCTAATAATATATAATAATATATAATAATATATAATAATATATAATAATATATAATAATATAATGTAATATGTCTCCCTTTTTACGACCCTGTAATCCCTTAATTTGGGCTAGAGTTGCGGTGACTGAATGGAGCTGAGCATTTACTGGCCAGATGCTCTTCCTGACACCAGGTGGCGTTTGCAGTAGATTTTTTTCTTTGTGCCCTAGGAGAGAAACATCTGCCGCTACCTAAGATTGACTTCTCAATGTTCTGAGTGGGAGGGGAGTATCTTCACCACTAGACCACCACACCGCTCAGATCTGTCTGTCTGTCTATCTGACATAAGTAATAGGAAAGGAGATGTTATAGATTTCTTAAAGTCGTGAGGCCTACATTAATCACCATTACCATTTTAGTTCATGCCAAACTTTATACCTTCAATGGTGAAGCCCATGATGTGGAACCTGCTACCGAGCCACTGAGAGGTGGCATTCTGGGTCTCTTGTTGAAAGACATTTTTGATGGTGTCTTTGCTCATATTCCTTGCAGGATGGAAATCACACTTGCAATCAACTATGATGGAACCGATTCTAAAAAATATAGTGGGGATTCAGGAAGAGAGAGAAAAGAAACATGAGTCAACTTCAGACTAAAGCTAAGAAACAAGTCGGATTAGCAGTAAAATGTTTTAATGCACAAAAGCATTTCAAATTGTATTACTGCTAGATAAAGTCAGACATTTTCAGAGGTAACTTTCAAAATCATCTTGAGTTTTGATGTCTTGATGACATGTCTAAGATCAAAATGTACACAGAACAAAAGACTCCTACTATAGTATGCTGAAACTTCATAATCAAAGTATTTTGCTAATATATTCTTTGCCATAAATGGCTTTTTCAGTGGTGCAGAATCTCTAGCCAGCAGAACCACTGAGAACTATATTTCCTACTATCTTAGTCAAAGTCTTCTCAACTGCCGGTACCCACAAAGAAATATATTACTATTGGAATCTTTTACTGAAAAAAAAGCAAATTTGGCTAGGTCACTAAAAAATTAAATTCAAAAATAAGGCCTGATGTACAGTGGCTGAGGTTAAAAGTAAAATCCAACAGACTCAGCTAAAACCAGACAAGCCACATGATGGATTATTATGTAAATGTACCTATTAGGAGTGGGCCAAATTTACTTTGATGGAAATAATAATAATGCATCTCCATGAAGTTTCTGGATTTCAGCACATTAAAAAATGAAGATTTCCTGGAAACATTTCCCATTCTGCTATGTGCATTAGATAAGCAAGATAACTTTTGCCTTATTTATAAAATCAGGTTGGGTTCACACAATTAAAATAGGCTACAATAACAGCTTATTGGGCATTTTTGTGATTCAATGTGCTGTAGCTATCAGACACTGACAATATGTTGTATGAACAGGCCAGCACATTAATCATAAGATAGTCCATTAGTTTAGGATTAATATACGTGCATGCAATATTTTTCTTTATTAAACTGGGTTTCTTGTGTTATCAGAACTCTACATAAATGAGGAATATGTCAACTAGCTGACCATCTAGTTCTATGCCTCTGATTATTAACCAATGCTGCAATACTCCAAGTGAACCATACTTTTATTTTTAAAAATTCATTTTTTCGATTTATATGGCCGCTCATCTCAAGTTCATGATTTTGTGTAGCTAACAATATTTAAAGCAGGGAAAAGACAACACACACACACACACACACACACACACAGAGAGAGAGAGAGAGAGAGAGAGAGAGAGAGAGGGGGGGGGGGAGGGAGGGAGGGAGGGAGGGAGGGAGGGAGGGAGGGAGGGAGAGAGAGAGAGAGAGAGAGAGAGTCTTTTCCCTATTTTAAATATTGTTTACACAATATATATATAAACCTCAGCCAGGGGAAGAAACAAGCTTATTAATGATAAATGAACATAACCATAGCATGGGCTCAGCCATATCTCCTGACACCCCAGGCCCAGTGACAGAATCATATCTGCTTTTGCTTTCACTCATATCCTTGCCCTTAATTCTTTCAATCAATATCAACTGGACTGGAAGATTTCAATGTCTTGAGAGAAATCTGGCCATTCTCATATTTGATTATTTTGGAATATGTTATGTCCCTATATCTACATACTAGGCTGGAAGTTCCCACTCTGGTCCAGCTGATTGTCTCCAACAGGTATCTCCTGATTGGTCCTGGTTCAAGCCAGAGCTATCCTATTTAAACCCCAGCCACATTGGGGTCTTTGCTGTTGTCTCCCACCATGACCTAATAAAGAGCTGAAGCCACTCACTCGCCTCCTGCCTCTTCAGTATGAGAACTTAACATTGGCGACGAAGGTGGGATACTGAAGAGTTGCAAACAAAGAATCTCAGCCGGCCGGAAGGACGCCTCCAACCACAAGGGGCCAAATTCAAATTGGAACAAAGGAAAGTCTAAGGAATCAGTGCCGCCATGTCGTCTGTCCACCCACCGATGCCATTCGACCCAAAGAGAGAATCATGGGACAACTACTTAAGAAAATTCTGCTATTTCCTGGGCGCAAGCGAAATGAACAAAAATCGGACAGCATTAAACAAAACATATTCCTGAGCCATTGTGGGCCAGAGGTTTTCAAGATGGCTGCGAGCCTGATGGAGCTGGAACAAGTCGAGGCTGCCACATGGCCAAAACTACAAGAGGTCTTAAAAAAATCACTACAACCCTGCACCTTCAAAGTTAGTGAGCCAACACAAGTTTGGAGAAAGAATGCAGAAAGAGCACGAAAGCGTCAACGAATACATCGTGGTTTTAAGAAAGGCATCGGTGCACTGCAAATTCAGCAATCTGGACGAGGCGCTGCTATACCAACTAATCCGAGGAACACGGAACCTGAGCCTACAGAAAAGATTCCTAGCCAAGGTGGATGATCGGACCCTGCAAACTGCCTTAGCGGATGCCAGGGCAGCAGAAATATCCAATGATGGGGCGGAGACACTGCGCCAGAAGGGCACATCAGCCCCAGCAAAACATGCATTCAAGGTAAACGAGGTACAATCCAAGAGCCCAGACGAGCTTTCAGATGAGGAAAGTGAAAACGTTTTCCGTATTTGATGTCTACCGTGAAGCATCTGCTCTATTTTACTTAGAAAGGTGGGTAAGGAAGGGAAAGGGGACTCTAGTTCCTTTACAGACATGCTGGTTTGGTATTCTGGAAGTTAAAAGTCCAACGTGCTTTGAGAATGTGAGTTGGGAAATACTGTGCTTTCTTATTTCTATTTTATTACTTGTAGGTTAATGCAGGGGTGAAATTCAAAATTTTCCCCTACCGGTTCTGTTGGCGTGGCTTGGTGGGCGTGGCAGGGGAAGGATACTGCAAAATCTCCATTCCCACCCCACTCCAGGGGAAGGATACTGCAAAATCCCCATTCCCACCCCACTCTGGGGCCAGCCAGAGGTATTTGCCGGTTCACCGAATTACTCAAAATTTCTGCTACTGGTTCTCCAGAACCTGTCAGAACCTGCTGAATTTCACCCCTGGGTTAATGCAACATTGATAAATAGTTTCCTAGTATGCTGTAAAAACAATCCATCACCTAGAGAATACTATCTCAGTTAAAAGTTTTATGTAGCCATATTTAAGTGGTATCTTCAAGTGCTTGGTATTGAGGACAGATAAGATCCAAACAATGAGTGAATAGGCATAATTTAAATATTTTATGAAACCATAATTTACTTAAGTATAGTTTATTGAGTAAGCCACATCTGGCTGAATTCACGTACCATAATAAGCCATAACAATTCACTTGGTTTTGATTTAATTGTTTATAAACTCAATGATGTCATCAAGATCTTGCTCAGAGCCACCTTTGGTAAATACTCACCTTAATTTAGTTACAGCACAAATTTTGAATCCATCGCTGATGGAACTCTGATGGAAAAGTTGATTCAACTGGAATCAAATCAAATTAAATCCTATTAAGCTTAAATCTACACTTTTAAATCTCTTGTTGTTTGGTGCACAATAAGTCACCTACACTATTGAGTTGTGAAGGAGGTGAGTACCCGAAACAGATCTGAGAACAAACTGTTCCAGAAGAACTACACTACAGTTGCAGTTTAATCACTAAGTGTTGTATCTTATGATTTATGATTTATGTATTTTTATGATGACTATGATCATGATTTATCACATAGCTTTTATGTACAATGAGAGCCTATGCACTGAAGACAAATTCCTTGTGTGTCCAATCACACTTGGCCAATAAACTATTCTATTCTGTTCTGTTCTGTTCTATTCTGTTCTATTCTATTCTACTTTGATTTATT
Source organism: Diadophis punctatus similis (assembly GCA_023053685.1). NCBI lineage: Eukaryota > Metazoa > Chordata > Lepidosauria > Squamata > Dipsadidae > Diadophis > Diadophis punctatus. The sequence goes on from JALIGW010000001.1 coordinate 314,089,909, forward strand.
TTATTTTATTTTTATTTATTTATTTTTGTCAAGTACGTGTTGGTAATATACATAGATATAACATTGTTTATATACATAAAATGAGTACTGATAAGAGGGAACATTAGGACAGGGACGGTAGGCACGCTGGTGCGCGCCCCTTACTGACCTCTTATTCAGATACAAAATTTTCACTCTGATTCTATCATTAAATGGAGTAAGATCTGTCCAACTGAGATCATCCCAAAGGTGCTTTTCTCAGGAAGCATCTGGACTTCCTTGTTTTTCTTTGAAAACGTTTCATTTCTTATCCAAGAAAAAGAAGAAAGTCCAGTTGCCTCCTGAAAAAAGCACCTTTGGGACAACCAAGACCTGGATGACTGAGAATCTTCATGTCTAATTGAGAATTTGCCCATTAAATCAAGATTTAACTATTACATTGAGATTATTACAAACAATCAATTTACATCAATGATTTATTTACACATGAGGCAGATTGATAAAAGTGATATGTTTGAATGTAATGGACATTCAGATTTAATGGCCATTCTCTTCCTGAGCTACTTTATTGTTATTATAAAGTTGTAGGTGTGCCAGTTTGTGGAAGGAATGGATGCAAATTAGGAAAATTAATTCAAAAACATCTTACAAAAAGAGGGAATTGGAGAATGTGAGAGGGACTTGCAACGGCATTATTTCATGGCAGTTCCCTATCATGTTTCCATTCAGGGTTTGCAGTAGAGGACTTCTAAGTGAAAATCCTCACCTCATTACTGATGGAACCCATCAATTGCTTATATTCTGGTGATAATGGATTTGTATTGGTCAAGTTCTTGTTGATAATTTTGAAACCAAGCTCATAGCCTACTAGATCTGGAGCTGAATCAGTTGTAGATGGTGAATATCCTAGAAGGAAACAAGAAGTGATGTGCTATTTTTTCTTTTTCTTTCTTTTCTCACTTTACTATCAAGCAAAATTCAAAGCAGTCATAGTCATGGCTGCTTCCTTGATTATAATTTTTATTAAGAATTTTGGTTATAACAGTAAAATCTAGTACAAAGTAAATTTAATGGGGAAAAAGAATACAGAGAAGCAAAAAGTGTTTGGAAAACGAAAGAGAAAAAAGAAAAGTAAAATATAATGAAGGAAGAGAAAATAAATGTATGAAGAAGTGATTTCCAACCTTCATAACAATATGTTTCAACAAATTTAGTGATTCTTCGCCCCCTAATAAAGTTACTTTTTAATAATAATTTTATTAAGAACCAAAAAAATCAACACAAACTAATAAAGAGTAAAAAAGCAAAGAAAGAGTGAAAAAGAAAAAAGTTTCCAATTTTCTTGGCAGCAAATATAAGTACAATTACAAAATTGTCTCTTACTCTATATTACAAAAGAGCATACTTTTTTATTATCATTTTTTTTCAAATCAAAACCACAAATCATGAATGCATTTTTTTCTGTTTAATGCAAAAAGTCTAGAAGGAATTTCCAGTCAGTCATAAATGTAGATATTGGGTTTTTTCTGATCAAGCCATCTTCATTAGTTCCATCATCTTCACCATCTTTTCCTCTGTTGTGGCTGGTGTTGAACTGTTCCACTTTTGAGCATATAATAATCTTGCTGCAGTTATCATACATAAAACAAAGTTCCATGGCTTTTTTCTAGTTGCCTGTCCATTGGTCCCAAAAGGAAAGTCTCTGGTTTCAGTTTTAACCTTTACAATCTTCTTAATGTACAGTATGCATTTGCATCCAACCTTTTTTATTTTTTTACATGTCCACCAAAACATGATTAAAATGTCCCTTCATGTTGTTCCTTCACATTTCCTGCAAATATTCAAAGTGCCTTTATACAATCTAACCAGTTTCTCTGCTGACAGATAGTAATGTACATCATTTTATAAACATTCTCTTTGAGATTACAACCTAATCTAAATTTCAGCCTTCTGGCCACATATTTTCCCATTGATCCATTTGTATATTGTAGCCAAATGTTTTAGTCATACATTCTTTCATGTGTTCTTTTTCTGATGTTTCATCAGAAGTTTGTACATCTTAGCAATAACATGTTCATCATTAATACATAGTTGTATTTCAAACTCAGTATCATACTGTTGAAAACCGTAACATCTTTTATCCACTAAAACTTTTTGTTAAGTGTACATAAGAAAAACATTAACAAGAATATTTTGTTCTCAAATCTTTTCTTGATTTCATTTTACAATCCCCTTGTGAAAAATTTAGTACATCACAATAAATGAACTACTTATCATTTCTGTTCTATAAAATGCTTCTTGCACTGAAAGCCAAAAAGGTGTTTTCAGACAGAATCTATATTTATATTTATTCTACATTCTAAGAATAGCCCATCTGACATGAGTTCTAAAGTCTACATTCACTTAGCAACATCTTCTTTTATCTGCTCTCTTAATTTTACAAATCTTTCATCCATTCTTTCTTCAAAATCAACAACTTTTTCCAGTATGATAAAATTTATCATTTGTTAAGAAAAGTTTGAAGTTACACACCGTGCAACCATTTTTAATTGCTTGACACATTAGGCCAGGTCCATCCTAAACATGAAAGGGTATTTCAAGATTATGACTAGTTCTATAAAGTACAGCAAGCAAATTCAATGTTCTAAGGAATTCTGTATAAAAGTTATGTAATGTGATAATCTTCTTTGGGTAGAAATTGTTTGCTCTCTAATAGAATAACAATAGCTCAATATAAAGTGTCCATCAAGTCCAATGTTTGCTTGTAGAAGGTCCTGGGCCATCACCAGACAAAAATAAATTTAGAACAGAGTTACTAGCTCTGGACTACAAAATTCCAAATGACCATGAGGTGGCAATAAGCACTGCTGCCATCTAGTGATCATCCAGATTTTTGTAACCCAAATCCGGTAGACAGAAAAAAAAATTGTAGCCCACTAGCATCTCTTCTTGCTGTCATTAAGACACATCACCATTTAAGTTAGGTAATGTTGGTCAGAACTAATTCAGCGCTGGACAGCCTCAAACGTTTTTAGTCACAAAAGCAAAATTATGCTTCTTACCATTAACAAAAAGGCTGTTTGGATCCAGTTTGTACCTCCCCATCTTGGTGAAATGGTTGGTCTCATTTACGAATTTCTGATATATATTGATTGGATCAAAAGGGGGGGCTGTAGCAGCTTTACGATAGCAGCACACACTGTCTACTCCAGTGTACTTCCTCTGATTTACAGATCTGAGAAGGAAAAGATCCAAATAAAAATATATTCACCACAGGTGTACAGATCTTGGAACTACCTGGCAATCTGAGGTATACAAGGACTTCAGTTTCAGCTCTCTTGTATTTCAGCAACCTATATCCTTGATTCTTTTCTTGACACTGCTTTGTATCATTTTTTCTCCCTGCTGGTTTGACTATTTAGTTTGCCCCTGTTTATTTTCAAGCTCATTTCAACATGGAAGCAAAGAAATTGTTGCGATGAAAATGAGGGACTGAGTTTTTTAGAAATTAGAATGGGAATAATAGTGAGATGTTGAAAAATGGAACTGAAATAAACCATGGGTTCTCTCAAATGTGACAAGATGTTGTGAGAGATCTATGTTAAAGGTAAAGGTAAAGGTTCCCCTTTCACATATGTGCTAGTCGTTCCCGACTCTAGGGGGCGGTGCTCATCTCCGTTTCAAAGCCAAAGACAGCGCTGTACGAAGATGTCTTGTGGTCATGTGGCCGGCATGACTAAACGCCGAAGGCACATGGAACACTGATACCTTCCCACCAAAGGTGGGCCCTATTTTTCTACTTGCATTTTTACATGCTTTCGAACCGCTAGGTTGGCAGAAGCTGGGACAAGTAACGGGAGCTCACTCCGTTATGCAGCGCTAGGGATTTGAACTGCCGAACTGCCAACCTTTCTGATCGACAAGCTCAGCGTCTTAGCCACTGAGCCACCACGTCCCAACGGTGGGAATTAGAGTTAGAATCCATTAATCCCCATAGTAAGGCATTTACGGATCACTAAAAAATTTCCAACCCATATTGCTTACCTTAATGTTGATAAATGACAGTTGATAAAATCAGGACCAATGTCACTGTTTTTCAATATATTTCCGAACTAGGTATAAAGAAAAAAACTATGTAATTATTGCCAGTAGTAAAACACTATTGCTGACTATATTATGAAAGTCCTATGTAGAAGAGCTATTGGACTAAGTATACATTGGTCTTCTTACCCAATTAACGAAGAATCGTTGTGTTGAGTTGAAAATCCTTGATGTGGGTTTAGCCATTTCTGGCCTATAGTTCAAATTGGTCGCAGTCAAGTTGACCGTAAAGCATTCAGTTGCCGCTGGAGGTTTGGAGGTGGGAGAAAGAGCTAGAAGAGATACAGTGAATCTCAGATATGGAAACCAGAGTTGACGGCATATAATCAATCCATAAATCACTATTTTGTATTTTGTGGTTCCTGTCATGGACACAGGGGGTTCAGTGGTGCATAACAGAAGCTTAAGCATATGCTTTTCACAGTTCGAAATGAACTGTTATTCTCAATCTGTTGTGGATCCAGAAAAGGGCAAGAAGGGAGATCAGGATCTGGAAACCAAATTGTGCAAAATAAAGATTGATGGGTTAAGCCTGGAAAACAGAGGATTGTGCAGGACTATGGTAGCACTATTCAAGAATATAAAGGAGTACTTTGCAGAAGCCTGTAAAGTCCCAAGGTGCGAAATAAATTCACAAGGCAGTTTCTTGTTCAGTGTTACAGAACAGTTTCTGATCATAATCAGAGTTGGAATATCAGAAATCAGTATCCACTCTCTGTTTGAAGATCTATACTGAACACACCACATTGGGAAGTTACATGGTATACTGGTTGAAACCTTTTACTATCTGGAAAATTTTCTAATATTGAACCTGCTCCTGTGGTTTCCACCCATCGCCTGTGGCAAAAAGCCTCTAGTCTAGAGCATACTGCTTTACTTGCTCTGCAATCAGTATATTTGGGACAAGGTTGGACATTTTAGATTGTGTACCACAGTTGGAGTCCATGGCTCATGAAACTTCTGTAATGTGTACTTACTGGTCTGGGGTGATGCTTCATGATAATCTGAAATGGAAAGAGAGTTGCAAAAATGGAAAGAGAGTTGCAAAAGAAGGCACAAGAACAAACTAAAATGGGAAGTCTTTCTCAAGCCCTCCACCGTGAGAAAAATAAGATACAATAAATTCCTCCTACATACTTCCAATTATTCCATGTCAACAAATCTCAGATAGTTGGGTTTTCAAATAATCCGGAAGGTCACCATATAGTAGCAGCCTTTAGTTTTAGTAGGCCACTGTGAACTAACTCTAAATAAAGTGTCCACCTAGTAGTTGCTTGTAAGAAAGTCCTAAGAAAGCATCCGAGAAAAGTCATCCAGAAAAGTCATCCAGCAGGCCAGGACTGCAAAACTGCAAATGACAGTAAACACTGCTTCCATGTAGTGGTCATCTAGATTTTAGTAGCCCGAATTTGATATACCTGAAGAAAGTCTTGCAGCCCTCTGGCATCTCTCCCAGGTGTCGCAGAGAGAAACTATCATTTAAGTTATATAACATTGGTCGGAACCGATTCAGTTCCGGCCAACCTGATAACCTCTTCAGTCATGAAAGCCATCTTCTTCTTACCATTAACAAAAAGGCTGTTTGGGTCCAAGTTGTACCTCGCCATCTTGGTGAAACGGTTGGTCTCATTTATGAATTTATGGTATATGTTCACTCGATCAAAAGGGGGAGTAGTAGCGGTTTTACGGTAGCAGCAGACACTGTCTACTCCGGTGTTCTTTCCCTCATTCACAGGTCTGAGAATGAAAAGACACAACTTGAGATATATTCAGAGAAGCTGAAGAAAACTCCACAGAGGTAATCACACTTGGATCTACCTGGCAGGCCAAAAAGTAAAAGGTGAGGGCTTCCAGTTCAGACTTAATAGAGGTCTGCTGTATTATTGCAACTTTGACTATTTTGTTGACACTGGTTTGTTCCATGAGTGTGCCACCTCACATTTTTCTTCCCTCTGGTTTAACTATTCAGGATCCCCTCTGGGTATTTCCTAGTTGATTTCATTCTTGAATGGCTCCCTACATTAGATGGACACAGTTCTATCACCCTCTTTTTGGAGATTTTCTGTCAGTACCTTTGTTCCCCCAAATATAAGACCCGGTCTTATATTTTTTTGCCACCAAAAAACTCACCAGGTCTTATTTTCAGGGGGTCTAACTACACCTCGTGGGGCGCCACTGACAGCCCCACCCAGCAGGAGCCTGCTGAAGGCCCACTTCTGCAGCCGCTTGCCACTGCTCACATGCGTTGCCCCTGGCCTATGTTTAGCTCTGTTATCGGCTGCAGCAGGCTTTCCGAAGGCCTCTGATGGCAGAACGGAGGCCGGGGGTGACACATGCCCACAGAAGAAGTGGGCCTCCAAGGTGAAGCAGGTGTTGCGGTGTGCGAGGCCTGGCAAGTAGGGCAACTCCACCACCCATCCCCACCCTAGCTTAATTTTTACCCTTGCCCAACGCCCCAACCCATTGAACCCCGGAGTGTGCGAGGGGATTAATTATGGCTTATTTGGGGGGGGGGGCGCTAGGGCTTATATTGGGCCCACATGTAAAAATCAAGCTAGTACTTATTTTTGGGGTAGGTCATACTTTTGGGGAAAAAACAGTATATTTAATCTGGTGCTTCATTTTAACTTCCACTTCAAACCTGATTTTTGGAAGAAGTGGAGGAAGCTAACCATAGTGCCTCTAGCTAAGTGCTAGGAATTGAATTTTGAAGCAAAGAAATGGTTTGGGATGAAAATGAGGAAAGATGTCTTTTAGAGATTTGTATATCAATGTGATATGTTACAGACTGGAATTGAAACAAACTATGGGTTTGCTCAAATATGACTAAATGTTGCAATAAGTCATTTCTATATCAGGGCATTTAGGTATCACAGAAAAAAAATCTCCATCTCATATTACTTACCTTAACGTGGATAAGCTACAGTTGATCAAAACAGGACCAATCTTGCTGGCCTTCAATATCTGTCCCATCTAGGTTTAAAGGAAAAACTATGTATTTATTGCTGGTAGTAAAATACTATTGCTGAGTATTTTATGAAAATCTTATGTGGAAGAGCAAAAGGGGTAAGCATCCATTCATCTCCTCACCAATTTACTGAAGACTCTTTCTGTTGAGTTGAAGTTCCTTGACTTGGGATCACTCATCTGTGGCCTATACATCAAATTAGTTGTAGTGAAGTTGAGTGTAAAGCATTCCGTTGCCACTGGAGGTTTGGAAGTGGGAGAAACAGCTGGAAGAGAAATAATGGATCTCACATAGGGAAACCAGAATTGATGGTATATTATTTATTTATTTATTTATTTATTTATTTATTTATTTATTTATTTATTTATTTATTTATTTATTTATTTATTTATTTATTTATTTATTTATTTATTTATTTATTTAGTCGTTTTTATTGGCCTCCCAACTCCCATAGGACTCAGGGCGGCGTACAACATAATAAACAACAATTTATAAAAACGATACCAAACATTAAAAATACAAAAATTTAAAATTTTAAAAAACAAATCATCATTCATATCTTCAGATATGGGGGGTTGATCTTAATTTTTCCCCGCCTGCTGGAAGAGCCATGTTTTCACGGCTTTACGGAAGGCCAGTAGGGTGGGGATAATCCGGATCTCTGGAGGGAGCTGGTTCCAGAGAGACGGAGCTCCCACAGAGAAGGCCCTCCCCCGCGGTCTCACCAGCCAGCACTGCTTGGCTGATGGGACCTGGTGGAGATCAACTCTGTGGGACCTAACCGGTCATAGGGAGGTATGCGATAGGATGCGGTCCCGGAGGTAACCTGGCCCTAAGCCATGTAGGACTTTAAAGGTTAAAACCAACACCTTAAATTGCATCCGGAGACTATAATCTATATAATCTATCCATCAACCACTGTTTTGTATCTTGCAGTTCCCGTCATGAACATAGCATTCAATGGTTGATTACAGAAGTTTAAGAACAAACATATGCTTTTCAGTTTGAAATTAACTGTTAGTCTTGATCTGTAGTGGGTCCAGAGAAGGGCAAGAAGGATGAGCAGGGGCTGCAAACCAATGCAATAGAAAATTGATAGGTTAATCCTGGAGAACAGAGGCCTGAGCAGGACTATGGTAGCACTTTTCAAGAATGTAAAGAGGTACTATACAGAAGGGCATGGCCTGTTCTGTAAATTCCCAAAATGCACAATAAATTCACAAGCCAGATTCTTGTTCAGTGTTACAGAACAATTCCTAATGGTCATAGTTAAAGTTGGAATATCAGAAATCAATATCCACTCTCTTTTTGAAAATCTCTATTGAATACAACACTTTGGGAATTGAGATGGTGCACTAGTTGACACCTTTTACTGTCTGGAAAATGCTCCTACGGGTACATCCCTGTGGTTTCCACACATCGGTTGTGGCAAAAGCCTCTACGATATACTGCTATACTTGCTCTGCAATTGGTGTATTTGGGACAAGGTTGGACATTTTAGATTGTGTACCACAGTTGGATTCCATGGCTCAAGAAAATTCTGTAAAGGTGTACTTACTGGTCTGAAGTGATGCTTCATGATAATCTGAAATGGAAAGAGAGTTTCAAAAATGGAAAGAGAGTCAAAAAAGAAGGCACAAGGACACGCTGATATAGGAAGTCTCTCTCAATCTCTCCATCATGAGAAAAATAAGGTACGATAAATTCCTCCTACACACTTCCAACTACTCCATGTCAACAAAAATCAGATAGTAGGGTTGTGAATTATCCTGAAGGCGAAGGTCCCCAAATAGCCACAGTCTTTAGTTTAAGTAGGCCACTGTGAACTAACTACACAAAAGTGTCTACCTAGTCCAATGATTGCTTGTAGAATGTCCTGTCAGAAAAAAGTCATCCAGAAGAACAGAGCCGGCACGTCTGGTGTGCAAAACTCCAAATGACCATGAGGTGTTAATAAATACTGTTGCCGTCTAGTAGTCATCTAGCTTTTTGTACCCTGAAGTTGGTAGACCTAAAGAAAGTCTTGAGCACTCTGGAATCTCTCCAAGGTGTCACAGAGAGGACCTTAAGTTACATAACATTGGTCAGATCCAATTCAGTTCTAAGCCAACCTGATAACCTCTTCAGTCATGAAAGCCATCTTCTTCTTACCGTTAACAAAAAGGCTGTTTGGGTCCAAGTTGTATCTCGCCATCTTGGTGAAACCGTTGGTCTCATTTATGAATTTATGGTATATGTTCACTCGATCAAAAGGGGGAGTAGTAGCGGTTTTACGGTAGCAGCAGACACTGTCTACTCCGGTGTTCTTTCCCGCATTCTCAGGTCTGAGAATGAAAAGACACAACTTGAGATATATTCAGAGAAGCTATAGAGGACAGTGGTTAGAATGCTACTTCTGCTGACTGTCGGCTGACTGCAATTTGGCAGTTCGAATCTCACTAGGCTCAAGGTTGACTCAGCCTTCCATCCTTCCGAGGTGGGTAAAATGAGGTCCCAGATTTTTGGGGGAAATATTCTGACTCTGTAAACCGCTTAGAGAGGGCTGTAAAGCACTGTGGAGGGATATATAAGTCTAAGTGGTATTGCTTTCACAGAGGTAAGGTCGCACTTGGATCTACCTGGCAGATTGAAATGTAAAAGGTGATATTTGCCAGATCAGACTTAACGCAGATCTGCTGAATTATTGCAACCTTGACTATTTTGTTGACACTGGTTTGTTCCATGAGTGTGCCACCTCACATTTTTCCTACCCCTGGTTTAACTATTCAGGATCCCCTCTGGGTATTTCCTAACTGATTTCATTCTTGAATGGCTCCCTACATTACAGGGGCACAGTTCTAGCACCTTCTTTTTGGAGATTTTCAGTCAGTATTTTTCATCTATTATTAAATTCTAAATTCCACTTCAAACCTAATTTTGGGAAGACATGGAGGAAGCTAACCAGGGAGCCTCCAGTACAGTGATAGGAACTGAATATGAAGCAAAAAAAAATGATTTGGGATAAAAATGCACAAAGGAGTCTTTTAGAGATTTGTATATCCACGTTATATGTTACAGATTGGGACTGAAACATTTCAGTTCTCTCAAATATGACTAGATGTTGGGAGAAGTCCATTTTAGAATCATTTCCTCCCCAGAACAGCACATTTATGTATCACGAAAAAAATATCCATCTCATATTACTTACCTTAACGTTGATAAATTACAGTTGATCAAATCAGGACCAATCTTGCTGGTCTTCAATATCTGTCCCAGCTAGGTTTAAAGGAAAAACTATGTATTTATTTCTGGTATTAAAACACTATTGCTGACTACTTTATGAAAACCTTATGTGGAAGAGCAAAAGGGGTAAGCATCCATTCATCTCCTCACCAATTTACTGAAGACTCTTTCTGTTAAGTTGGAGATCCTTGACTTGGGATCACTCATCTGTGACCTATAGATCAAATTATTTATAGTGAAGTTGAGCGTAAAGCATTCCGTTGCCACTGGAGGTTTGGAAGTGGGAGAAACAGCTGGAAGAGAAATAATGGATCTCAGATATGGAAACCAGAACTGATGGTATATAATCTATTCATCAACCACTGTTTTGTATCTTGCAGTTCCTGTCATGAACACAGGGAATTCAGAGGTGCACTACAGATGTTTAAGAACAAGCATACGCTTTTCACAGTTTGAAATTAACTGTTATTCTTGATTTGTTGTGGGTGCAGAAAAGGGCAAGAAGGATGAGCAGGGGCAGGAAACCAAGATGTGCAATTGAAAATTGATGGGTGAAGCCTGGAGAACAGGGGCCTGAGCAGGTATTATGGGAGAATATTTCAAGAATGTAAACAAAGGGACATGGCTTGTTCTGTAAATTCCCAAGATGCACAATAAATTCACAAGCCAGATTCTTGTTCAGTGTTACAGAAAAATTCTTATTTGTCATAATCAGAGTTGGAATATCAGAAATCAGTGTCCACTCTCTGTTTGAAGATCTCTAATAAAGACACCGTTTTGGGAGGTGACATGGTGCACTAGTTGACAACTTTTACTGTCTGGGCAAATCTTCTCAATGTTTCACCTTCTTCTATATCCCTGTGTTTTCCACCCATGGCTCTTGGCAAAACCCTCTAGGGCAAAGGTCTTCAAACTTGGCAACTTTAAGACTTGTGGACTTCAACTCCCAGAATTCTCCAGCCAGTGCTGGCTCGAGAATTCTGGGAGTTGAAGTCCACAAGTCTTAAAGTTGCCATGTTTGGGGACCCCTGCTCTGGGGCATACTGCTTTGCTTTTTCTGCAATTGGTACATGTGGGACAAGGTTGGACATTTTACATTAGATACCACCATTGGGGTCCATGGCTGAAGAAACTTCTGTGAAGTGTACTTACTGGTCTGAGGTGATGCTTCATGATAATCTGAAATGGAAAGAGATACAAAAATGGAAAGAGAGTCACAAAAGAAGGCACAAGAAGACACTAATATGGGAAGTCGCTCTCAAACTCCCCACCATAAGAAAAAGAAGATACAATAAATTCCTCCTATACACTTCCAAGTATTCCATGTCAATGAATCTCAAACAGTAGGATTGTGAATTATCCTGAAGGTCCCCAAATAGCAGCAGTTTTCGTTTAAGTAGGCCACTGTAAACTAAAATGTGCACCTAGTCCAGGGGTGGCCAAACTATGGTTCTTTGAGGACCATGCATGGCTGGCTCAGGAATTCTGGGAGTTGAAGTCCACAGGTCCTCAAAGAACCATAGTTTTCCCACCCCTGACCTACTCCAATGATTGCTTATAGGAAGGTCCCAGGACAGTGTCAGGGAAAAATAATCCAAAACAACAGAGCTGAGGTGTTAATAAAAAGTGCTGTCATGTTGTGATCATCTAGATTTTTGTATCCCGAATTTGGCAGAGCTAATGGAAGTCTTGTAGCCCTCTGGAATCTCTCCATGGTGACACAGACAGGAACTATCACTGAAGTTACGTAACATTGGTCAGAACCGATTCAGAACCGGCCAACCTCATACTCTGTTTAGTCATGAAAGCAATGTCTGCTCCTTACCATTTACAAAAAGGCTGTCTGGGTCCAGATTGTATCTCTTCATCTTGGTGAAACCGTTGGTCTCATTTATGAATTTGTGGTATATGTTCACTCGATCAAAAGGGGAAGTTGTAGTGGTTTTATGGTAACAGCAGACACTGTCTACTCCAGTGTTCTTGCCCTGATTCACGGATCTGAGAATGAAAAGAGACAACTTCAGATATATTCAAAGAAGCTGTACTTAGGATGTTTTCACATAGGTAATGTTGCACTTGGATCTACCTAGCAGGCCTAAAAGTAAAAAGTGATGTATTCCAGTTCAGTTAATACACGTCTACTGAATTATTGCAACCTTGACCATTTTGTTGATAGTGGTTTGTTCGATCAGCGTGCCACTTCATATTTTTCTTTCCCCTGGTTCGACTATTCAGGATCCCCTCTGGGTATTTCCTAGCTGATTTCATCCTTGAATGGCTCCCTACATTACAGGGGCACAGTTCTATTATCCTCTTTTTGGAGATTTTCAGTCAGTATTTTTAATCTGCTCTTCTTAAATTTAAATTCCACTACAGACCTGATTTTGGGAAACCATGGAGGAAGCTAGCCAGGGAGCCTCCAGTACCGTGATGGGAACTGAATATTGAAGCAAAAAAACGATTTGGGATATAAATGCGGAAGGGAGTCTTTTAGAGATTTCTATATCAATGTGATATGTTACAGACTGGAACTGAAACAAACTATGGGTTCTGTCAAATATGAGTCCATTTTAGAATCATTTCATCCCTAGAACAGGACATTTATGTGTCATGAAAAAAATATCCATCTCATATTACTTACCTTAACGTTGATAAATTACAGTTGATGAAATCAGGACCAATCTTGCTGGCCTTCAATATCTGTCCCAGCTAGGTTTAAAGGAAAAACTGTGTATTTATTGCTGGTATTAAAATACTATTGCTGACTACTTTATGAAAACCTTATGTGGAAGCGCAAAAGGGGTAAGCATGCATTCATCTCCTCACCAATTTACTGAAGGCTCTTTCTGTTGAGTTGAAGATCCTTGACTTGGGATCACTCATCTGTGACCTATAGATCAAATTATTTGTAGTGAAGTTGAGCGTAAAGCATTCAGTTGCCACTGGAGGTTTGGAAGTGGGAGAAACAGCTGGAAGAGAAATAATGGATCTCAGATATGAAAACCAGAACTGATGGTATATAATCTATTCATCAACCACTTTTTTGTATCTTGCAGTTCCTGTCATGAACACAGGGAATTCAGAGGTGCACTACAGATGTTTAAGAACAAGCATACACTTTTCACAGTTTGAAATTTACTGTTATTCGTGATCTGTTGTGGGTCCAGAAAAGGGCAAGAAAGACAACCAGGGGCAGGAAACCAAGCTGTGCAATAGAAAGACTGATGGGTAAACCCTGTCGAACAGAGGTCTGAGCAGGACTACAGTAAAAATTTTCAAGAATGTAAAGGAGTACTTTGCAGAAGGGCATGCCTGTTCTGTAAATTCCCAGGATGCACAATAAATTCACCAGCCAGATTCTTGTTCAGTGTTACAGAAAAATTCTTATTTGTCATAATCAGAGTTGGAGTATCAGAAATCAGTGTCCACTCTCTGTTTGAAGATCTCTAATAAAGACACCATTTTGGGAAGTGACATGGTGCACTAATTGACAACTTTTACTTTCTGGAAAATCTGAATATTTCACCTTCTTCTACATCCCTGTGTTTTCCACCCATGGCTCTTGTCAAAAGCCTCTAGGGCATACTACTTTACTTGTTCTGCAATTGGTACATGTGGGGCAAGATTTCACATTTTCGCTTGTGTACCACACTTGGAGTCCATGGCTCATGAAACTTCTGTAAATGTGTACTTACTGGTCTGAGGTGATTCTTCATGATAATCTGAAATGGAAAGAGAGTTGCAAAAATGGAAAGGGAGTCACAAAATAAGTCACAAGAGCATACTCGCTGATCTGGGAAGTTGCTCTCAAGCTCTCCACCATGAAAAAAATAACATATGATAAATTCCTCCTACACACTTCCAACTACTCTGTGTCAACAAATCTCAGATAGTAGGGTTGCAAATAATCCTGAAGGTCCCCAAATAGCACTTTAGTTTAAGTAGGGCACTGTGAACTAACTCTATATAAAAGTGTCCACCTAGTCCAGGGTAGGCAAAGTTGGCTCTTCTATGACTCATGGACTTCAACTCCCAGAATTCCTGAGCTAGCATGATTGGCTCAGAAAGTCTGGAAGTTGAAGTCCACGAGTCATAGAAGAGCCAACTTTGCCTACCCCTGACCTAGTCCAATGATCACTTCTAAGAAGGTCCTGGGACAGCATCAGGGCAAAATAATCCAGAACAACAGAGCCAGCACTCTGGACAGCAAAACTCCAAATGACCATTTTTGTAGCCTGAAATTGGTAGAGCTAAATGAGGTCTTGTAGCCCTCGAACGTCTCTCCATGGTGACACAGACAGGAACTATCACTGAAGTTACATAACATACAGTCAGAACCGATTCAGTGCCAGCCAACATCATAACCTTATAACCTGAGTTGCCATGTGCAAATAGGGAGCAATATAAATTTCCAAAATAAATAAATGAATAAATAACCTCTTTAATCATGAAAGCCATCTCCTTCTTACCGTTAACAAAAAGACTGTTTGGGTCCAAGTTGTACCTCCCCATCTTGGTGAAACCGTTGGTCTCATTTATGAATTTGTGATATATGTTCACTCGATCAAAAGGGGAAGTTGTAGTGGTTTTATGGTAACAGCAGACACTGTCTACTCCGGTGTTCTTGCCCTCATTCACGTATCTGAGAATGAAAAGAGACAACTTCAGATATATTCAGAGAAGCTGTAGAGGACTTAGGATGTTTTCACATAGGTAATGTTGCACTTGGATCTACCTAGCAGGCCTAAAAGTAAAAAGTGATGTATTCCAGTTCAGACTTAATACACGTCTACTGAATTATTGCAACCTTGACCATTTTGTTGATAGTAGTTTGTTCGATCAGCGTGCCATCTCATATTTTTCTTTCCCCTGGTTCGACTATTCAGGATCCCTTCTGGATATTTCCTAGCTGATTTCATTCTTGAATGGCTCCCTACATTACAGGAGCACAGTTCCATCACCTTCTTTTTGGAGTTTTTCAGACAATATTTTTAATCTCGTGTTTCATTTTAAATTTCACTTCAAACCCGATTGTGGGAAGGAGTGGTGGAAGCTAACCATGGAGCCTCTAGCGAAGTGATAGGAATTGAATATTGAAGCAAAGAAATTGTTTGGGATGAAAAGGAGTCTTTTAGAGATTTGTATATTAATGTGATATGTTACAGACTGAAACTGAAAGAAACCAGACGTTCTCTAAAATGGGTCTTGGATCCCTGGCCGTGCCATGACAGAAACCGGGCCATGTAAACAAGCGAAGCCCCATCTGTGGTATGCAGGTAGCATGCAAAACCATATCCTCTCCGATCTGTGGAAAAACCTCTCTCCCTGTTACCCAAAAGTATCAGAATACTTCCACCCCTATAACAGGTCATTTAGGTATCACGAAAAAAATCTCCATTCCATATTACCTACCTTAAGGATGATAAACTACAGTTGATCAAATCAGGACCAATCTTGCTGGTATTCAATATCTGTCCCATCTAGGTGTAAAGGAAAAACAATTTATTGCTGGTGATAAAACACGATTGCTGATTATTTTATGAAAATCTTATTTCGAAGAGCTACTTGGATTTGTCTCCTCACCAATTTGTCTCCTCACAAATTTACATAAGAGACCTTGTCTTGGTTTAATGAAAAAAACTATGTATTTATTGTCAATAGTAAAATACTATTGCTGAGTACGTTATGAAAAGTCCTAAGTTAAGAGCTATTGGACTGCATTGATCTTCTTACCGAATTAACGAAGAATCGTTGTGTTGAGTTGAAAATCTTTGATGTGGGTTTAGCCATTTCTGGCCTATAGTACAAATTGGTCGCAGTCAAGTTGACCGTAAAGCATTCAGTTGCCGCTGGAGGTTTGGAGGTGGGAGAAAGAGCTAGAAGAGATACAGTGAATCTCAGATATGGAAACCAGAGTTGACGGCATATAATCAATCCATCAATCACTATTTTGTATTTTGCGGTTCCTGTCATGGACACAGGGGGTTCAGTGGTGCATTACAGAAGTTTAAGAACAAGCAGATGCTTTTCACAGTTTGAAAATAACAGTTATTCTCGATCTGCTATGGATCCAGAAAAGGGCAAGAAACTGAAAACCAAGTTTTGCAAAAGAAAGATTGATGGGTAGCACTTTTTAAGAATATAAAGGAGTACTTTGCAGAAGGGCATCGCCTGTAAAGTCCCAAGATGCAGAATAAATTCACAAGGCAGATTCTTGTTCAGTGTTGTAGAACAATTCCTAAAGGTCATAATCAGTGTTGGAATATCAGAAATCAGTATCCACTCTCTGTTTGAAGATCTCTACTGAACACACCATTTTGGGGATTGACATGGTGCACTGGTTAACACCTTTTACTGTCTGGAAAATCTTCTCAATATTCAACCTGCTCCTACATCCCTGTGGTTTCCACCAATCGCTTGTGGAAGCTTCTAGGGCAGACATGTCAAACTCAAGGATCGCAGGCCAGATCTGGCCTGTAATGGGTTTAGATCTGGCCTGTGCGGCCGTCCCCTTGACGGCAAAGGGTTGGCCCCTGCTACATTGGCCTCGACCAACCTCAACCTGGCTGGGTGCTCCCTCTGGGTGCGCGCCCTGGAGGTGGCAAATGCATGGGGACTGGTGGTGCCTGGCAGCAGCTGCATCTTGTGGGTCCCTTGGCTTTCCATTGGCCAGCACCAACATCCTGCTGGATGTTAGCCTGGGGAAACAAATAAGCCGCCCCTGTCCCCATCCCACCTACACTGCACTTGTGCACCTCGGGGTCCCGCAACCAGGCCACCCCTCCCCGCCACCTGCCTTGCCCCGCCTCGGTGGCACTGGCAGCAGCAAAAGCAGTGCTTTCCAGCAGAAGCCCCTCCGCCCCCTGGGAAGCCCGCGAGCCCAGAGGGGAAGCCGTTGTCGCAGTCCGCTGGGTGAAGTAGCCACCTTGGACCTTTCTCAGCCCAATTTTCTCAATTGTCGCTCCTTTTATCTTGCTTCTTTTCATCAGAGCTGCCTTATCTTTTAGTTTGCCTCTTTATTTTGACTTCTGAGCTTTGGGTCTAATAATATGGTAGCAGATCTCCCAGGGAGACATTTTGGTTTCCTTCTCCTCCCTCTCTCCTGCCCAAAGCTCCTGTTTGATTGGCACTGCTGCTTTGATTAGCAGATGGGTCCTTGTGATGATGGGGAAGGTTTAAGAAGATGGGGACAGAATTAGCACAGGGATTTTTAATCTGCTCAGGTAAACTGTCTTTCCACCTGTGGTGTGTAGACTTTTGTTGGTGTGCATATACAAAAGAGAATGGCTTTGAGAATGTCTTCCACGTGGTACACAGGATTGCTTCCATAAAGTGATCAAGTTCTTAAGTCTTTAGCACCATAGAAGCAAAGAATGAAACAACAAAAAAGAAAAATATCTTCTTTTTGAATTGCATGTATAAAATATTCGATTTAAAGCTGGTTGAAGCCACAAATAGCAGCAGTTAGGAAGTAGTTGTGAAAATGCTGATTAGACACATGGATATCCAGGTTTCAATGAATGAAATAAAATGACTAATGAAGAAAAAACAAAGGAAGTAAACCTAAACCTTTGTGTGTAGACACCAAGGTTCCCTTCAAATGTTGGTTTCAAATTATTATTCATTACAATATCAAATGGGCATTAATAAACATGTGGGGAGTAATTTTATTTAATCAAGGTTTTTTTTTAAAGGCACCAGGCTAGAAACCGGGAGACTGTGAGTTCTAGTCCTGCCTTAGGCATGAGAGCTGGCTGGGTGATTTGAGCCAGTCATTCAGTCTCAGCCCAATCCAACTCAAAAGGTTGTTGTTGAAAATAGATGGAGAAAATTGTTGTTGGAGAAAATAGAAGGAAAAAGGACATTGGGCTTGGGTTATGACAGGAATTAGTCAATTCTGTCATAACCAAAGGATCAACACTCAGGAGACCCTGCACTTGTAGAAAAATGCTAGGAAGAAAAAAGATGTACTTAATCAAGTATGTTTTGCCCTAGTTCCATCTGCTATTTGGGTCAAAGTGTCTACTTTATTTCTCAAATTCATTATATTTTTGTTTTTTTACACTGTGAAAAGCATAATGTGATAATAAAACAATTTGTATAGCTGAATTATATAATTTTCTAAAATATTCTATTATTCTTATAAAGAAACGAAAAAGCATAAATATATAAGCCTAACATTTATGCCACAAAAAGATAAACAACTCATAAAATATTTATTGTAGATAACATATATAACTTGTGCTCTAGGGCTGACCCAACCACAACTGAACTATTTTTGTCTATTATTGCTTCTAAGTACTGTACGCAATTTTTAAAAATGTTCATGAATCTTCATGTGTAAATATGATGTTTGAACACTTGTTCTCAAAAATGCTAAACATATTTCTGTTCAGGAAAAATGAAACATACAGTATTAATTCACTCCTGAACGAATATGATACATTGTCTTACATGTACAATAACTGGCCCTTTGAGGGCAACTATAATGCTGATGCGGCCCTCAATAAAATTGAGTTTTACAACCCTGCTCTGGGGCCTACTGCTTTACTTGCTCTGCAATCGGTATATTTGGGACAAGGTTGGACATTTTAGATTGTGTACCACAGTTGGAGTTCATGACACAAGAAACTTCTGTAAAGTGTACTTACTGGTCTGAGGTGATGCTTCATGATAATCTGAAATGGAAAGAGAATTGGAAAAATGGAAAGACAGTCACAAAAGTAGGCCCAAGACCACTCTCTCAAGCTCTCCACCACGAGAAAAATAAGATACGATAAATCCCTCCTACACACTTCCAATTATACCATTTCAACAAATCTCAGATAGTAGGGTTGCAAATTATCCCAAAGATCCCCAAATAGCAGCAATCTTTAGTTTAAGTAGGCCATTGTGACTAACTGTATATAAAGTATCCACCTAGTCCAATGATTGCTTATAAGAAGGTTCTGGGACAGCGTCAGAAAAAAAGCATTCAGTAGTACAGAGCCACCACGTGATGGCTCCAAATGACCATGAGGTGTTAATAAACACTGCTGCCATCTTGTGATCATCTAGATTTTAGTAGCCTGAATTTGGTATACCTAGTGTGACCAGACGTCCCGCTTTTTAAACATTTGTCACGCGTCATGCGGCATTTCTAAAAAGTCCCGATTTCTGGAAAGAATGCATGACAAGCTAGGGCATTCTTTCAAAAAATCGGCCTAAAAGGGGGGCGTGTGAGATTGGGGGGGGAGTTAAAACTCCGGGAATTTTTAAGCCAGCCATGTCGGGTCGGGCTCTGTCTAATCAGCCCCCGCTTCTTCCTCTAGCCAGACGGGCGCCTGAGCGACAGGCTTCCGATTCAGCGCCCTGCATTCACAGGCCGGTGCGGGTTGGGGCAGAGCAGAGCGAACACTGGGGTGGGGGGGCGCTTTGCACTTGTCTTTCAGAGCGGTTGAAAAGGTTTCTAGCAAAACTAGGAAGACGGAGGTGGGGGGAGGAGGAGGAGAGTGCCCGAGGTGCCCCCCTCCACCCCCCCTCCCACACCGACATGGAAAGCAGGCACCTGCCAGACAGACAGCCCGGGCAGGGGAAAGACGCGATTTCAAGTAACAGGTTAATAGAGGGCGAAAAAACTTGCTTTCTGGGGAGAAAACGAAACAAAAACAAACTCGGGCTGGCGGGGGGGAGGGGGGTCGCGCTCAGGCGGATTAGTTGCTGCAAATGAATTAAGATGAAGCAGCACCATCTTCCAACTGGGTGGTGGGACAAGTTTGATTTCGAAGAGGGGAGGGGGTGTTGGGAGCCTGGGGAGGGGGCAAGCAGGAGAGAGGGGGAGAGAGGGGGGACAGGCAGGCAGGCCGACCAGCCATACCTGGAATATTGCATCCAGTTTGGGTCACCACATTATAAAAATGTTGTTGATATTTTGGGGGAAAGTGCAAAGAAGAGCAAATAAGATGATTAAAGGCCTAGAGACTAAAACATATGAAGAACGGTGGCAGGATTTGGGTTTGACTAGTCTAGAGAAAAGAAGGACTAGGGGGGACATGATTTTCTATGAAAATTTTTGTTGCTCCATATAGACCAAATTTTTAATCAGGAACCCACCCACCCTGGTCAATGATGTCCCTCTTTACCAATGTTAAAATCTGGTCACCTTAGGTATACCTGAAAAAAGTCTTGTAGCCCTCTGGCATCTCTCCAAGGTGTTGCACAGAGAAACTATCATTTAAGTTATATAACATTGGTCGGAACCAATTCAGTTCCAGCCAACCTGATAACCTCTTTAGTCATGAAAGCCATCTTCTTCTTACCGTTAACAAAAAGGCTGTTTGGGTCCAAGTTGTACCTCCCCATCTTGGTGAAACCTTTGGTCTCATTTATGAATTTGTGATATATGTTCACTCGATCAAAAGGGGGAGCAATAGCAGTTTTACGGTAGCAGCAGGCACTGTCTACTCCGGTGTTCTTGCCCTCATTCACAGATCTGAGAATGAAAAGACACAAGATGTTAAGTCCTTGACTTAAGATCATGGCGGCTGTTATATTTATTGGTTGAACTTAAAACAGCAGGCTTGGGAGACTTGGTTAGCTCTCATTGGTTCTTCTCTGGCAGCCTCCTTATAAAGAGGAAGCTGTCAGCCCCATTCCTGTGTGTGTTTTATGTCGAACTACATTGTTTGAATAAACAGCTAATTTTATGCAAGCTGCCTTCTGCATCTTCATTCAAGCAAGCCAACTTCCGGCATAACATTTGGCGACGAAGGTGAAAGCTGAGTCTTTGCGGACTGTTGCCCCTGTGCGGCTTTTTATGCATTTTTCTTCTTTTTTCTCTTCTGCCGGACTGCTGTTGTTTTCTTGAGCTACCCACGCCTGAGTTAATTTATTGCTCCAGCTTTTCTAGGATCAAACCAGACGTCGTTTATCACAGCAGCTGTTATTTTCTGTTCTTTAAGATGACGTTCCATCGTTTGAACCAGCCACTGAGACCTGGGACGATTACCTGACCTGTTTTGAGTGTGTGCTTAGGGCTGCTGACTTGACTGAATTATCCAGCTCTCGCAAGTTGGGTTATTTTTTAAGCTCCAGTGGTAGGGACATTTTTGCCACTGCTAGAGCCCTCACTGCCCCCCAGGAGGTGTACCTTGTTTCCTGGGACATGCTCATAGATAGGCTTCGGAATCATTATTCTCCTGCATCCTCTAGGGTGGCGAGGAGACACATTTTTAGACAGCGTTTTCAGAGGGAGGGCGAGTCAATAAATGATTATATTGCTGCCCTGCATACTGCAGCTGTGAACTGTGAATTCACAGATTTGGAGGACCTCCTTCTTGATCAATTGATTTGTGGGGTCCGAGATTTGCGACTCCAGAGACGTTTACTGGCAAAAAAAGACCTTAATCTTACTACTGCATTGGATGAGGCAAGGGCTTCTGAGCTTTCTGAGAAGTCTGCCTCAGAAATGCAGAAAGCCAGGTCTGTATCTATTCAAACTAGACCTCAATCTATTCACCATGAGGACTCAGACCCTGACATCTTCTCAGATGACGAACATGACATTTGCAAACTCCAAACAGCAAGGAGAAAGCCCTCCAAAATTGATCAATCATCCCAGCAAACTTGTTTCAGTTGGGGGGGGCATGATAGAACTGACTGTCGTTTTAGAAATGTCACCTGCCGCCGTTGCGGAAAACAAGGACACTTAGCTAGAGTTTGCAGATATTCTTTGTTGGCACCTGCAAGAATACCTACTGGGGTATATCCCCAAAAGTTTCCTTCTGTTCCTACTTCAAGGCCACCTCCAGGATTTAGAGCAAGATCTTCTCGTAGACCTTCTACTCTTCAATAGTCATGTTATTCCACCTCCAGAGACCTTTCTCCAGTCTCTTACCATGTGAACCATGCTTCCTTGGTTGACCCCTCACAAAAGTTGTTTGTTACTATTCATATTGAGGATCAACAATGTTGGATGGAGGTGGATACGGGGTCATCCAAAACTCTACTCTCCTGGGCTACCTTGATTCAGTTATTTCCTAATTTTGATAAGGAACGTTTAGAACCATGCCCCATTGCCCTCAAAGATTATCAAGGGAATCGAATTCCCCTTGTGGGGTGTGGGTATTTTCTTATTTCCTATGCAGGTTTTAAAGATTACCTTCCTCTCATTGTTGTCAACAGACACTTGCCTGCCCTGCTTGGCCTCAAGTGGTTCCATGCGCTTGGTCTGGCTATCTCTGGAATACATACTACCACTGCTCTACCAGCCTCTACCATCACCTCCGAGGGCCATATGACATTGTTACCGAAGGAGTTTCCTGATGTTTTCGCCCCGGGGCTTGGTAAATATAATGGCACCCCAATTTCTTTTAATTTGGATCCTCAGGTGGCCCCTATCCGGTTGAAGCCTCGAAGGGTCCCATTAGCTCTAGGGCCTAAAGTAGACAGTGAATTAGATAAGCTAATTTCTCAAGGGGTATTACTGCCCATTGACCATGCAAGGTGGGAAACTCCCATCGTAATTCCCCTTAAAACTGACGGGACAGTGAGAATTTGTGCTGATTATAAAGCTACATTGAACAAGGCCCTTCAGTCCAATCCGTATCCTGTTCCAGTAGTGCAACACCTCCTGCACTCGTTGGGCCGGGGGTCTGTTTTCGCCAAGCTTACCAGCAGCTCCCAGTGGACGAGCCGACTGCCTTAGCTCAAACTATTGTTACCCACCGGGGAGCTTTTAAATGTACTAGGCTCCAGTTTGGCATTAGCATTGCCCCCGGCATTTTTCAGAGCCTCATGGAAAGGCTCCTACATGGGTTGCAGGGGGTGGTGACTTATTTTGATGATGTGCTTATTTCTGCCTCCACTCCCTCAGAACTACTCGTAAGGGTTAGAACCGTTCTCCTCAAGTTTAGAGAAGTAGGCCTGCGTTTGCGGCCTGATAAATGTTATTTTGGGGTCTCCCAAGTGGAATTCCTTGGGTTTCTTATTGATGGCCACAGCATTCGTCCCACCCCTTCCAAAATTGAGGGTATTCAATCAGATCCTACTCCCTCTTCCAGGTCAGAGTTGCAGGCTTTCTTAGGCCTCCTCAATTTCTATTCGGTATTTTTACCTCACAAGGCCACCCTGGCTGAACCTCTTCACAGACTTTTAGACAACCGTACGGTATGGCATTGGGGTTCAACAGAGGAGACTGCTTTCAGAGCAGTTAAGCAGCTTTTAACTTCTGAGGCTGTCCTTGTTCAATACAGTAACAGCCTCCCCCTGCTGCTAGCCTGTGATGCCTCCCCATACTGGGTGGGAGCGGTACTAAGTCACATCCTCCCAAATGGCTCAGAGGCACCATTGGCCTTTTATTCTCGCACAATCCTCTCAGACAGAGAGGAACTATAGCCAGCTTGATCGCGAGGCTCTCGCATGTGTCGCTGGCGTAAGAAAGTTCCACGATTTCCTTTACGGGCGGCACTTTCATCTGCTGACTGATCATAAGCCCCTCCTAGGAATCCTTGCAAACAATAGGCAGAGCCCTAACGTCTTATCCCTTAGGATGTCTCGCTGGTTGGAGTTTATGGCCTCTTATTCATACACTCTCCACTACCGCCCGGGCCGGCAAATGGGAAATGCAGATGCTTTAAGCAGATGCCCATTGCCCAGGCCCGTTCAGGATCCAGCACCGACGGTCTCTATTTTGCTTGTGGATGAGTTGTCTGTGCCTGTCACTGCTTCTCATATTGCATTCAAATCTGCGAAGGACCCTGTCCTTCTGCAGGTTTTAGACTGGGTACGTAGGGGATGGCCATCAGTTTCCCCTTCTCCTATGTTCCAGCCTTTCTTTACTAGAAGGCATGAACTAACAGTGATGAAGGGATGCTTGCTTTGGGGGCACAGGGTGGTGGTACCTCCCAGTCTTAGAACCAACATCCTCCAATGTCTCCATAGGGCTCATCCAGGCATAGTCCGGATGAAAGCGCTTGCACGCAGCTATGCCTGGTGGCCTAGGATGGATGAACAAATAGAAGAGTGAGTTAATAAATGTAGGCCATGCCAGTTGTCTAGGCCAAGCCCTCCTGCTGCTCCTGTCCTAGAATGGGAATCTGCTAGAGCCCCCTGGTCTCGTCTACATATGGACCTGGCAGGCCCTTTCCATGGCCAAACCTTTCTAGTATTGGTAGATTCTTATTCTAAATGGGTGGAGTTGGCTCGAATGCCCTCCACCACTTCTGAGTCCATTATTTCAATCCTGGACCCTATTTTTGCCTCACATGGCCTCCCTGATGTACTAGTTACAGATAATGGACCCCAGTTTACTTCCTCGGGG
Organism: Diadophis punctatus similis; assembly: GCA_023053685.1. NCBI lineage: Eukaryota > Metazoa > Chordata > Lepidosauria > Squamata > Dipsadidae > Diadophis > Diadophis punctatus. Next base: position 314,114,478 of record JALIGW010000001.1, read on the forward strand.
TTTGAGGCTTACCTAGCTCGGATGGGGGTGCACCATGCTAAAACTGTTCCCGCTCACCCTGCTGCTAATGGATTGGCAGAAAGGGTCGTGAGGTCTGCCAAAGAGGCCCTAAGCCGTTGGGCACCTCCAACTGGCAGGCTAGTTTAACTACCTACCTATTTGCCCAGCATACAACCCCGTGTCAGACTACAGGCCTAAGCCCGCTGAACTCCTAATGGGACGACGCTTAAGAACCATACTCGATCGTTTCCATCCTCGGTATGTGGACTTACAACAACCCTGCAGGCAGACCACTCCTAGATTGTTACAACTGGGGGATCCTGTTTTCGCATTGAACCTAGGGATTGGGCCTAAGTGGGTTTCCGGACATATCTCTGAAGTAACAGGACCCTGTTCTTACAAGGTTCTGTTAGAGGATGGACGAACTTGGCGGCGGCACATAAACCAGCTTCGCCGCCGCGTACCTGATACCACCCAACCTTCTAGTATGTCACCTACACCGACTCCAGTCAGCCTTCCAATCGTGCCCTCGCCCACCACGGTTTCACCAGCACCATCATCTGCTGGGATGGCTTCTCCAGCACCGGTCTCGCCTCCAGGGATGGCTTCTTCAGTGCTGATCTCTCCTCTAAGGATAGCAGCTCCTGTCGACTCGGCAGAGGGCGAGAGCGGCGCTCAACGGTCCCTCCCTCCTTCAACTCCAGGACCGGTTCTGAGAAGGTCTGGGCGGAGCCGGCGGAGCCCTGCCTATTTGAAGGATTATGTCTGTGCGTTTTAAGGGGGGAGGGGTGTTAAGTCCTTGACTTAAGATCATGCCGGCTGTTATATTTATTGGTTGAACTTAAACAGCAGGCGTGGGAGACTTGGTTAGCTCTCATTGGTTCTGCTCTGGCAGCCTTCTTATAAAGAGGAAGCTGTCAGCCCCATTCCTGTGTGTGTTTTATGTCAAACTACATTGTTTGAATAAACAGCTAATTTTATGCAAGCTGCCTTCTGCATCTTCATTCGAGCAAGCCAACTTCTGGCATAACACAAGATATATTCAGAGAAGCTATAGAAGTAATGCCACAGAGGTAAGGTCATCCTTGGATCTACCTGGCAGGCCAAAAAGTAAAAGGTGAGGGCTTCCAGTTCAGACTTAAAACACGTCTGCTGTATTATTGCAACCTTGACTATTTTGTTGACACTGGTTTGTTCCATAAGTGTGTCACCTCACATTTTTCTTCCCCCTGGTTTAACTATTCAGGATCCCCTCTGGGTATTTCCCAGTTGATTTCATTCTTGAATGGCTCTCTACATTAGATGGACACAGTTCTATCACCCTCTTTTTGGAGATTTTCAGCCAGTATTTTTAATCAGGTATTATTAAATTCTAAATTCCACTTCAAACTAGGAGGAAGCTAACCAGGGAGCCTCCAGTACAATTATAGGAACTGAATATTGAAGGAAAGAAATGATTTGAGATAAAAATGCAGGAATGAGTCTTTTAGAGATTTCTATATCAATGTGATATGTTACAGACTGGAACTGAAACAAACTATGAGTTCTCTCAAATATGAGTAGATGTTGCGAGACACCCATATCAGAATGCTGTCACCCCCATAACAGGGCACTTAGGTATCACCCAAAAAAATATCCATCCCACATTACCTACCTTAAGGTTGATAAACTACAGTTGATCAAATCAGGACCAAACTTGCTGGTATTCAATATCTGTCCCATCTAGGTTTAAAGGAAAAACGATTTATTGGTGGTTGTAAAACATGATTGCTGATTATTTTATGAAAATCTTATATCGAAGAGCTACTTGGATAACGATGCATTTGTCTCCTCACCAATTTACATAAGAGACCTTGTCTTGGTTTAATGAAAAAACTATGTATTTATTGTCAATAGTAAAATACTATTGCTGAGTACATTATGAAAAGTTCTAAGTTAAGAGCTATTGGACTAAGTATGCATTGATCTTCTTACCGAATTAACGAAGAATCGTTGTGTTGAGTTGAAAATCTTTGATGTGGGTTTAGCCATTTCTGGCCTATAGTACAAATTGGTCGCAGTCAAGTTGACCGTAAAGCATTCAGTTGCCACTGGAGGTTTGGAAGTGGGAGAAACAGCTGGAAGAGAAATAATGGATCTCACATATGGAAACCAGAACTGATGGTATATAATCTATCCATCAACCACTGTTTTGTATCTTGCAGTTCCTGTCATGAACACAGGGGATTCAGAGGTGCACTACAGATGTTTAAGAACAAGCAGATGCTTTTCACAGTTTGAAATTAACTGCTATTCGTGATCTGTTGTGGGTCCAGAAAAGGGCAAGAAGGACGCAGGGGGCAGGAAACCAAGTTGTGCAATAGAAAATTGATGGGTTAACCCTGTCGAACAGAGATCTGAGCAGGACTACGGTAAAAAATTTCAAGAATATAAAGGAGTACTTTGCAGAAGGGCATCGCCTGTGAAGTCCAAGATGCAGAATAAATTCACAAGGCAGATTCTTTTTCAGTGTTACAGAAAAATTTCTAATGGTCATAATCAGAGTTGGAATATCAGAAATCAGTATCCACTCTCTGTTTGAAGATCTATACTGAAGATATCACTTTGGGGATTGACATAGTATACTGGTTAACACCTTTTACTATCTGGAAAATCTTCTAATATTCATCCTGCTCCTATATCTCTGTAGTTTCCACCCATCCCCTGTGGCAAAAGCCTGTAGGGCCTACTGCTTTACTTGCTCTGCCACCGGTATATTTGGGACAAGGTTGGACATTTTAGATTGTGTATCACAGTTGGAATCCATGGCTCAAGAAACATCTGTAAAGTGTACTTACTGTACTGAAGTGATGCTTCATGATAGTCTAAAAGGGAAAGAGAATTGCAAAAATGGAAAGACAGTCACAAAAGAAGGCACAAGAGCACACTGAAATGGGAAGTCTTTCTCAAGCTCTCGACCATAAGAAAAATAAGATACGATAAATTCCTCCTACACACTTCCAATAATTCCATGTCAACAAATCTCAGATAGTCGGGTTTTCAAATTATCCTGAAGGTCCCCAAATAGCAGTAGCCTTTAGTTTTACTAGGCCATTGTGATTAAGTCTATACAACAATATACAACCACAACAATACACAACAATACACGAGCACATAACAGATACAAACTTAAAGTGAACCGCTCCAAACTTGATTGTAGAAAATATGACTTTAGCAACAGAGTGGTAAATGCCTGGAACTCACTACCTGACTCTGTAGTTTCGTCACCAAACCCCCAAAACTTTACCCTTAGACTGTCCACTGTTGACCTCACCCGATTCCTAAGAGGTCAGTAAGGGGCGTGCATAAGTGCACCAGGGTGCCTACCGTCCCTGTCCTAATGTTCCCTCTTATCAGTACCAATCTTATGTACATAAACAATATTACATCTATGCATATTACTAACACGTACTTGACAAAATAAATAAATAAATAAATGAATAAATGAATAATAAAATAAAATAAATAAAATAAAATAAAATAAAATAAAATAAAATAAAATAAAATAAAATAAAATAAAATAAAATAAAATAAAATAAAATAAAATAAAATAAAATAAAATAAAATAAAATAAAATATATAAAGTGTCCACCTAGTAGTCCAATGATTACTTGTAAGAATTTTCTGGGACAGCGTCATAAAAAAATCATCCAGAAGAACAGAGACAGCATGTCTGGACTGCAAACTTCCGAATGGCCATTTGGTGTTAGTAAACACTGCTGTCATCTTGAATTAATCTAGATTTTCGTTGCCTGAATTTGGTAGAGCTAAGGAAAGTCTTGTACCCCTCTGGAATCTCTCCAAGGTGTGGCAGAGAGAAACTATCATTTAAGCTAAATAACAATGGTCAGAAGAAATTCAGTTTCAGCCAACTCATAACCTCTTTAGTCATGAAAGCCATCTCCTTCTTACCGTTAACAAAAAGGCTGTTTGGGTCCAAGTTGTACCTCCCCATCTTGGTGAAACGGTTGGTCTCATTTATGAATTTATGGTATATGTTCACTCGATCAAAAGGGGGAGTAGTAGCGGTTTTATGGTAGCAGCAAACACTGTCTACTCCGGTGTTCTTTCCCTCATTCACAGGTCTGAGAATGAAAAGACACAACTTGAGATATATTCAGAGAAGCTGTAGAAAACTCCACAGAGGTAATCACACTTGGATCTACCTGGCAGGCGAAAAAGTAAAAGGTGAGGGCTTCCAGTTCAGACTTAATAGAGGTCTGCTGTATTATTGCAACCTTGACTATTTTGTTGACACTGGTTTGTTCCATGAGTGTGCTACCTCACATTTTTCTTCCCCCTGGTTCGACTATTCAGGATCCCCTCTGGGTATTTCCCAGTTGATTTCATTCTTGAATGGCTCCCTACATTAGATGGACACAGTTCTATCACCCTCTTTTTGGAGATTTTCAGTCAGTATTTTTACTGATGGAAATTGTATTATTAAATTCTAAATTCCACTTCAAACTAGGAGGAAGCTAACCAGGGAGCCTCCAGTACAATGATAGGAACTGAATATTGAAGGAAAGAAATGATTTGAGATAAAAATGCAGGAAGGAGTCTTTTAGAGATTTCTATATCAATGTGATATGTTACAGACTGGAACTGAAACAAACTATGAGTTCTCTCAAATATGAGTAGATGTTGCGAGACACCCATATCAGAATGCTTTCACCCCCATAACAGGGCACTTAGGTATCACCCAAAAAAATATCCATTCCATATTACCTACCTTAAGGTTGATAAACTACAGTTGATCAAATCAGGACCAATCTTGCTGGTATTCAATATCTGTCCCATCTAGGTATAAAGGAAAAACGATTTATTGCTGGTTGTAAAACATGATTGCTGATTATTTTATGAAAATCTTATATCGAAGAGCTACTTGGATAACGATGCATTTGTCTCCTCACCAATTTACATAAGAGACCTTGTCTTGGTTTAATGAAAAAAACTATGTATTTATTGTCAATAGTAAAATACTATTGCTGAGTACGTTATGAAAAGTCCTAAGTTAAGAGCTATTGGACTAAGTATGCATTGATCTTCTTACCGAATTAACGAAGAATCGTTGTGTTGAGTTGAAAATCCTTGATGTGGGTTTAGCCATTTCTTGCCTATAGTACAAATTGGTCGCAGTCAAGTTGACCGTAAAGCATTCAGTTGCCACTGGAGGTTTGGAAGTGGGAGAAACAGCTGGAAGAGAAATAATGGATCTCACATATGGAAACCAGAACTGATGGTATATAATCTATCCATCAACCACTGTTTTGTATCTTGCAGTTCCTGTCATGAACACAGGGGATTCAGAGGTGCACTACAGATGTTTAAGAACAAGCAGATGCTTTTCACAGTTTGAAATTAACTGCTATTCGTGATCTGTTGTGGGTCCAGAAAAGGGCAAGAAGGACGAGCAGGGGCAGGAAACCAAGTTGTGCAATAGAAAATTGATGGGTTAACCCTGTCGAACAGAGGTCTGAGCAGGACTACGGTAAAAATTTTCAAGAATATAAAGGAGTACTTTGCAGAAGGGCATCGCCTGTAAAGTCCCAAGATGCAGAATAAATTCACAAGGCAGATTCTTTTTCAGTGTTACAGAACAATTTCTAATGGTCATAATCAGAGTTGGAATATCAGAAATCAGTATCCACTCTCTGTTTGAAGATCTATACTGAAGATATCACTTTGGGGATTGACATAGTATACTGGTTAACACCTTTTACTATCTGGAAAATCTTCTAATATTCAACCTGCTCCTATATCTCTGTAGTTTCCACCCATCGCCTGTGGCAAAAGCCTGTAGGGCCTACTGCTTTACTTGCTCTGCCACTGGTATATTTGGGACAAGGTTGGACATTTTAGATTGTGTACCACAGTTGGAATCCATGGCTCAAGAAACGTCTGTAAAGTGTACTTACAGTAATGAGGTGATGCTTCATGATAGTCTAAAAGGGAAAGAGAATTGCAAAAATGGAAAGACAGTCACAAAAGAAGGCACAAGAGCACACTGAAATGGGAAGTCTTTCTCAAGCTCTCGACCATAAGAAAAATAAGATACGATAAATTCCTCCTACACACTTCCAATAATTCCATGTCAACAAATCTCAGATAGTCGGGTTTTCAAATTATCCTGAAGGTCCCCAAATAGCAGTAGCCTTTAGTTTTACTAGGCCATTGTGATTAAGTCTATACAACAATATACAACCACAACAATACACAACAATACACGAGCACATAACAGATACAAACTTAAAGTGAACCGCTCCAAACTTGATTGTAGAAAATATGACTTTAGCAACAGAGTGGTAAATGCCTGGAACTCACTACCTGACTCTGTAGTTTCGTCACCAAACCCCCAAAACTTTACCCTTAGACTGTCCACTGTTGACCTCACCCGATTCCTAAGAGGTCAGTAAGGGGCGTGCATAAGTGCACCAGGGTGCCTACCGTCCCTGTCCTAATGTTCCCTCTTATCAGTACCAATCTTATGTACATAAACAATATTACATCTATGCATATTACTAACACGTACTTGACAAAATAAATAAATAAATAAATGAATAAATGAATAATAAAATAAAATAAAATAAAATAAAATAAATAAAATAAAATAAAATAAAATAAAATAAAATAAAATAAAATAAAATAAAATAAAATAAAATAAAATAAAATAAAATAAAATAAAATATATAAAGTGTCCACCTAGTAGTCCAATGATTACTTGTAAGAATTTTCTGGGACAGCGTCATAAAAAAATCATCCAGAAGAACAGAGACAGCATGTCTGGACTGCAAACTTCCGAATGGCCATTTGGTGTTAGTAAACACTGCTGTCATCTTGAATTAATCTAGATTTTCGTTGCCTGAATTTGGTAGAGCTAAGGAAAGTCTTGTACCCCTCTGGAATCTCTCCAAGGTGTGGCAGAGAGAAACTATCATTTAAGCTAAATAACAATGGTCAGAAGAAATTCAGTTTCAGCCAACTCATAACCTCTTTAGTCATGAAAGCCATCTCCTTCTTACCGTTAACAAAAAGGCTGTTTGGGTCCAAGTTGTACCTCCCCATCTTGGTGAAACGGTTGGTCTCATTTATGAATTTATGGTATATGTTCACTCGATCAAAAGGGGGAGTAGTAGCGGTTTTATGGTAGCAGCAAACACTGTCTACTCCGGTGTTCTTTCCCTCATTCACAGGTCTGAGAATGAAAAGACACAACTTGAGATATATTCAGAGAAGCTGTAGAAAACTCCACAGAGGTAATCACACTTGGATCTACCTGGCAGGCGAAAAAGTAAAAGGTGAGGGCTTCCAGTTCAGACTTAATAGAGGTCTGCTGTATTATTGCAACCTTGACTATTTTGTTGACACTGGTTTGTTCCATGAGTGTGCTACCTCACATTTTTCTTCCCCCTGGTTCGACTATTCAGGATCCCCTCTGGGTATTTCCCAGTTGATTTCATTCTTGAATGGCTCCCTACATTAGATGGACACAGTTCTATCACCCTCTTTTTGGAGATTTTCAGTCAGTATTTTTACTGATGGAAATTGTATTATTAAATTCTAAATTCCACTTCAAACTAGGAGGAAGCTAACCAGGGAGCCTCCAGTACAATGATAGGAACTGAATATTGAAGGAAAGAAATGATTTGAGATAAAAATGCAGGAAGGAGTCTTTTAGAGATTTCTATATCAATGTGATATGTTACAGACTGGAACTGAAACAAACTATGAGTTCTCTCAAATATGAGTAGATGTTGCGAGACACCCATATCAGAATGCTTTCACCCCCATAACAGGGCACTTAGGTATCACCCAAAAAAATATCCATTCCATATTACCTACCTTAAGGTTGATAAACTACAGTTGATCAAATCAGGACCAATCTTGCTGGTATTCAATATCTGTCCCATCTAGGTATAAAGGAAAAACGATTTATTGCTGGTTGTAAAACATGATTGCTGATTATTTTATGAAAATCTTATATCGAAGAGCTACTTGGATAACGATGCATTTGTCTCCTCACCAATTTACATAAGAGACCTTGTCTTGGTTTAATGAAAAAAACTATGTATTTATTGTCAATAGTAAAATACTATTGCTGAGTACGTTATGAAAAGTCCTAAGTTAAGAGCTATTGGACTAAGTATGCATTGATCTTCTTACCGAATTAACGAAGAATCGTTGTGTTGAGTTGAAAATCTTTGATGTGGGGTTAGCCATTTCTGGCCTATAGTACAAATTGGTCGCAGTCAAGTTGACCGTAAAGCATTCAGTTGCCACTGGAGGTTTGGAAGTGGGAGAAACAGCTGGAAGAGAAATAATGGATCTCACATATGGAAACCAGAGTTGACGGCATATAATCAATCCATCAATCACTATTTTGTATTTTGTGGTTCCTGTCATGGACACAGGGGGTTCAGTGGTGCATAACAGAAGCTTAAGAACAAGCAGATTCTTTTCACAGTTTGAAAGTAACTGTTATTCTCGATCGGCTGTGGATCCAGAAAAGGGCAAGAAACTGAAAACCAAGTTGTGCAAAAGAAAGATTGATGGGTAGCACTTTTCAAGAATGTAAAGGGGTACTTTGCAGAAGGGCATGGCTGTAAAATCTCAAGATGCGGAATACATTCACAAGGTAGATTCTTGTTCAGTGTTTCAGAACAATTTCTAATGTAACAGAGTAACAGAGTTGGAAGGGACCTTGTAGGTCATCTAGTCCAACCCCCCGCTCAAGCAGGAGTCCCTACACCATTTCCAACAAATGGCAGTCCAATTTCCTCTTGAAAGTCTCAATTGTTGGAGCTCTCACAACCTCCGAAGGCAAGCTGTTCCACTGGTTGATGGCTCTCACTGTCAGAAATTTTCTCTTTATTTCCAGGTTGGTAATGGTCATAATCAGAGTTGGAATATCAGAAATCAGTATCCACTCTCTGTTTCAAGACCCGATGCTCAACACACCACTTCGGGGACTGACATGGTGCACTGATTAACACCTTTTACTATCTGGAAAATCTTCTCAATATTCAACCTGCTCCTACATCCCTGTGGTTTCCACGCATCGCCTGTGGCAAAAGCCTGTAGGGCCTACTGCTTTACTTGCTCTGCAATCAGTATATTTGGGACAAGGTTGGACATTTTAGATTGTGTACCACAGTTGGAGTCCATGGCTCATGAAACTTCTGTAATGTGTACTTACTGGTCTGGGGTGATGCTTCATGATAATCTGAAATGGAAAGAGAGTTGCAAAAATGGAAAGAGAGTCACAAAAGAAGGCACAAGAACAAACTAAAATGGGAAGTCTTTCTCAAGCCCTCCACCGTGAGAAAAATAAGATACGATAAATTCCTCCTACATACTTCCAATTATTCCATGTCAACAAATCTCAGATAGTTGGGTTTTCAAATAATCCGGAAGGTCACCATATAGTAGCAGCCTTTAGTTTTAGTAGGCCACTGTGAACTAACTCTAAATAAAGTGTCCACCTAGTGGTTGCTTGTAAGAAAGTCCTAAGAAAGCATCCGAGAAAAGTCATCCAGAAAAGTCATCCAGCAGGCCAGGACTGCAAAACTGCAAATGACAGTAAACACTGCTTCCATGTAGTGGTCATCTAGATTTTAGTAGCCCGAATTTGATATACCTGAAGAAAGTCTTGCAGCCCTCTGGCATCTCTCCCAGGTGTCGCAGAGAGAAACTATCATTTAAGTTAAATAACAATGGTCGGAACCGATTCAGTTCCGGCCAACCTCATAACCTCTTTAGTCATGAAAGCCATCTTCTTCTTACCGTTAACAAAAAGGCTGTTTGGGTCCAAGTTGAACCTCCCCATCTTGGTGAAACGGTTGGTCTCATTTATGAATTTATGGTATATGTTCACTCGATCAAAAGGGGGAGCAGTAGTAGTTTTACGGTAGCAGCAGACACTGTCTACTCCGGTGTTCTTTCCCTCATTCACGGATCTGAGAATGAAAAGAGACAACTTCAGATATATTCAGAGAAGCTGTAGAGGATTTAGGATGATTTCACATAGGTAATGTTGCACTTGGATCTACCTGGCAGGCCTAAAAGTAAAAAGTGAGGTGTTCCAGTTCTGACTTAATACAGTTCTATCATCCTCTTTTCGGAATTTTTCAGACAGTATTTTTAATCTGGTGTTTCATTTGAATTGCACTTGAATCCTTATTGTGGGGAGGAGTGGAGGAAGCTAACCATGGAGCATTTGGCGAAGTGATAGGAAGTGAATATTGAAGCAAAGAAATTGTTTGGAATATAAATGCGGAAGGGAGTCTTTTAGAGATTTCTATATCAATGTGATATGTTACAGACTGGAACTGAAACAAACTATGGGTTCTGTCAAATATGAGTCCATTTTAGAATCATTTCATCCCCATAACAGGACATTTATGTGTCATGAAAAAAATATCCATCTCATATTACTTACCTTAACGTTGATAAATTACAGTTGATGAAATCAGGACCAATCTTGCTGGCCTTCAATATCTGTCCCAGCTAGGTTTAAAGGAAAAACTATGTATTTATTGCTGGTATTAAAATACTATTGCTGACTACTTTATGAAAACCTTATGTGGAAGCGCAAAAGGGGTAAGCATCCATTCATCTCCTCACCAATTTACTGAAGACTCTTTCTGTTGAGTTGAAGTTCCTTGACTTGGGATCACTCATCTGTGACCTATAGATCAAATTATTTATAGTGAAGTTGACCGTAAAGCATTCAGTTGCCACTGGAGGTTTGGAAGTGGGAGAAACTGTTGGAAGAGAAATAATGGATCTCAGATATGGAAGCCAGAGTTGATGGTATATTATCAGCATATCAATCACTATTTTGTATTTTGCATTGGCTGTTATGATCAGTGGCATTTCAGTATTGGATAATTTAAGATAGCGGATCTCAGATACGGAAACCAAAGCTGATGGCACATCATCTTTCTTTCTTTCTTTCTTTCTTTCTTTCTTTCTTTCTTTCTTTCTTTCTTTCTTTCTTTCCTTCCTTCCTTCCTTCCTTCCTTCCTTCCTTCCTTCCTTCCTTCCTTCCTTCCTTCTTCCTTCCTTCCTTCTTTCTTTCTTTCTTTCCTTCCATCCATCCATCCATCTATCCATCCATCCATCCATTGCACTTTGCACATCATACCATGAACTCAGTTCAGTTGTGCATACAGCAACACAAGTTTGGCTACTAAGATATAGGTTCCATATTTTAAAAGTACAGTCAGTCTTCTACTTTTGACCACAACTGAGACCCAAAATTTCTGTGGCTAAGACAGTTATTGTTAAGAGAGTTTTGCCCCATTTTATGACCTCTCTTGCCACAGTTGTTAAGTGAGTCACTGCAGTTGTTAAGTTAGTAGCATGGTTGTTACGTGAATCTGGCTTCCCCATGGACTTTGCTTGTCAGAAGGTCGCAAAAGGTGATCCCTGGGGCACTGCAACCATCGTAAATATATGCCAGTTGCCAAGCAGCCAAATTTTGTTCATGTGACCATAGGGATGCTGCAACGGTCATAAGTGTGAAAAGCAATCATGTCATTTTTTTAAGTACCATTTGAACTTCAAATGGTCATTAAATGAATGATTTAAATGGTATGACTTGTTTAGAATGGTCAAGAACTACCTATAATTGCCATTTACTATTGGTTATTGGTCCAGAACGTCCTGGCCATATGTGATATACAGTACTCTCATTTATTTTATATCGTGCTCAAATATTTTGCTCTCATCCTATCCAAATGTTTTGATTGTACATGTAATCCTGAACTTATAACCAGGTTCGCCCCTGCTGTCTGAGAGCAGGGATGGTGCAGTGGTTAAATGCAGCACTGCAGGCTACTGCTAGTTCAGCTGTTCAGCTGTTCAAATCTCACTAGGCTCAAGGTTGACTCAGCCTTCCATCCTTCTGAGGTCGGTAAAATGAGGACCCAGATTGTTGGGGGCAATATGCTGAACTCTGTAAACCGCTTAGAGAGGGCTGTAAAAGCACTATGAAGCGGTATATAAGTCTAAGTGCTATTGCTATTGTCTGAACTCAGAACAAGTCGTCCCGTTCCCCCCCCCTCCCCGCGAATGCAGGGACAACTCATTGCCCACAGGACAAGATATTATGATTTGAACATATAAATAAGTGATGACATAAATTATTGCTTTGGCTGAAACTTTGATCTTGGAATATGACACCAAACAGCTTCTCACTAATATTGCTTGGATTTAATATTTGAATTTTAAATATACTTGAAAGAGAACATCGCGTTGCTCACCCCATGCTTCTAACCAACACAGTGTCTCCGGACCAAGAGAAAGTGGACGTGGTGTGTGTGTGTGTGTGTGTGTGTGTGTGTGTGTGTGTGTGTGTGTGTGTGTGTGTGTGTGTGTGAAATGGTCTTGGGAGACTGCTCCTGGAGACCATGAAGTGAAAAACAAACTGGGTAGAGCAGCAGCAGAAGTGTAGGAATGGCCCGTGATAGAACTGCAGGAAGGAGTGGCGATTTGTTGCACTTTGAGAGGTGCCAAACAGGAGTGAATTTGGCATCTACTTCAAAAACACAATGAAAAGTGATATCCTTTGAGAGCTTTGCAGGGAGGGGAATTATACTTCTGCACAGCTCTGCCTGTATCTATGTAACTTGCTTGGCTTCATTACAGAGGTATGTGTGATTTCTTTATACTCCCTGTATGTGTCTGTGGATTTATTTACCTGATCAGCAGGTAATCACTGCAGAGCAGCACTGCTGAGTGGTTCCTGCGCTTCCTGAGGATGAATTAGAGCTTACTAAAGTTCCACAGCATCATGTTTGCATTTTCATGAGAAAATCTTTTTCAAAACACGCAGTATATCTGAACTGCTTATTTCAGATGCAAGTGGGGGGGAGGGGGGAGGGAAAACAAGGGCAGAAGTTTGGAAATCTGGGAGCAGTGAATGTTCAGGGGATGCAGATGGAGGGGAAGGACAGCAACTGGGTTTGGGAGGTCACTGTCAGATAAGATTGCAGCAGGGGTGCAGTAAAATTGTGTATTGCACACCTCAAAAATTTTATTATGTGGCTGAAAAGCATTGGCTCGATCGTTAAATTTTCATTGGATTACTGAGATTTTTGCATCATTTTTGTATGATTTTACTGAAAATCATCTTCAATTTGAGTCCTGAAGTGCTGGGCAATGGGACACAGGGAGGGAATTACTGAGGAATTACACAATAATTGCACAATTCAGGTCATGGAGGCAGAAAGATTTAGCAAGAAAGATATACAGAAGCAGTCTATTTGCATTTAATTTCTTTTTTTGTGTGTGTATTATGTTTTACCTTTTAAGTGTTTTTATAATTGTTTGCTGCCCAGAATCACTGGTTTGAGGTGGGCAGGTGTAAGAGTGCAAGAAAAAGAAAAAAAGAAAGAAAGAAAGAAAGAAAGAAAGAAAGAAAGAAAGAAAGAAAGAAAGAAAGAAAGAAAGAAAGAAAGAAAGAAAGAAAGAAAGAGACAGAGAGAAAGAAAGAAAGAAAGAAAGAAAGAAAGAAAGAAAGAAAGAAAGAAAGAAAGAAAGAGGACTCCACCTTCAAGAATTCTCCAGCCAGAGTAGTCATTTTTAAAAATGCTGGACATTGAACATCACATATCAGGAGACCATCAATAGAATAGAATAGAATAGAATAGAATAGAATAGAATAGAATAGAATAGAATAGAATAGAATAGAATAGAATAGAATAGAAAATAGAATAGAATAGAATAGAATAGAATAGAATAGAATAGAATAGAATAGAATAGAATAGAATAGAAGTCTTTATTAGCCAAGTGTGATTGGACACACAAGGAATTTGTCTTTGGTGCATAGGCTCTCAGTGTGCATAAAAGAAAAGAAACATTTGGAAACCATTTGAGAGCATTTCACCGAGGCAGCCTTCGTCGGCGCCATCTTGGATCAAGGTTATGAAAGGCTGATTATTATTTTTCTAAACAAGATTGTCTACTTACTTTCAACTGGTGTTGTGCTAAGTAATGTGGATGCAGTATTGGCTTCACTAGTAAAGAGGTTGCCTTCAGGAAAGGAGGTGGGGGTGGGGGTGGGGCCTGCTGAGAGAGCAAACATAATCCAGTTGTATTCCAGTTACATTACAAAACTAATGTATCACTTAGTAATTTAGAACATGTTGCAAAAACAAGCTTACCTCTCCTTGTCTCTGAAGTAGAAGTTGATATAATATTTGTGGGGGATGCAGAAGTCCTGAAAGGGCCCAAGGTCGTCATACTCATCTGATGAGGACTAACGGATTCTTCTTGGTGTGAGACTGAAGAAACCAAAGTGGCAGTAGTAGAGATCTCTCCGCTTAGCGGAATCAAAGTTGTTCTCTCGATAATGGAAGAGGTGGGGAAGGTCACAAGCGATTCTTCCAGTTTCATAGTGCTGCTCTCGGGGGAAGATGTGGAGGATAGTAGGCGCTCTGGAGTTGGTGTTGTGGTTTTGGAAATAGAAGAGGTTATTCTGCTCCCTGTTGGTGCCGTAGAAGACACGGTACTCATTGGAGAGCTGGCTGCTTCTGATGTGATGGATTCAGGTGTGGTGGCCTCTGGAGAAGTAGCTAAGTATGTTGTGGTGATAGAATGTTGAGTAGGCGTTTCTGAAGAGCTAGTAGTCTTTATAGAGCTGGAGGTCATCGTGGTCTCTGGGGGAGAAGTGGCCGTTGCTGTTGTTGCGGTTTCCAACGTGGTGGTTTGTGCAGAAGTAGTTAAGTATTCCATGGTCGTTGGAAGTTGAGTAGTGGTTTTTGTTTGACTACTACTAATGGTGGAACTCTCAGGAAAAGGGCTGGATGGCCCTGTGGTCACTGGAGCAGATGTGGTCGTTTGTGATGTGATGGATGCAGTCAAGGTGGTTGCTGGGAATGCTACGGAGACTGCTATTCTCTCTGGGATCGTACTTGTGGTTTCCATAGTGGGAGAAGTCACCATGCTACTCTTTCCTAAAGCTGTAGTGCTCTCTGGAGGAGCCGTAGCTGTTTCTGATGTGATGGATTCAAACATGGTGGTCTCTGGCAAAGGTGTGGAGTATGCTAGGCTCTCCGAAATGGAACCTGTGAATACTGTACTAGCAGAAGTAATTATGGTGCTCTTTTCCGAAATTGTTGTATGTGGTGTTCTCTCTGGAGCAGAAGTGGACGTTTGCTCGGGGGTAGAAAGACGGACGGAACTGGTAGTGGGAGTTGTAGATGTCACACTACTTGATGAAGCAGAAGCAGTGGTCATTGGCGAACTGGATGGCGTCATGCTAGTCTGTGAAAAAGATGTAGAGGACGCTGCGCTCTCTGGAGTTGGTGTTGCGGTTTTGGAAATAGAAGAGGTTATTCTGCTCCCTGTTGGTGCCGTAGAAGGCACTGTACTCATTGGAGAGCTGGCTGCTTCTGATGTGATAGATTCAGGTGTGGTGGCCTCTGGAGAAGAAGCTAAGTATGTTGTGGTGATAGAATGTTGAGTAGGCGTTTTTGAAAAGCTACTAGTCTTTATAGAGCTGGAGGTCATCGTTGTCTCTGGGGGAGAAGTGGCCGTTGCTGTGGTTGCGGTTTCCAATGGGGTGGTTTGTGGAGAAGTAGTTAAGTATTCCATGGTGGTTGGAAGTTGAGTAGTGGTTTTTATTTGACTACTACTAATGGTGGAACTCTCAGGAAAAGGGCTGGATGGCTCTGTGGTCACTGGAGCAGATGTAGTAGTTTGTGATGTGGTGGATGCAGTCAAGATGGTTGCTGGGAATGCTACGGAAACTGCTATTCTCTCTGGAATCGTACTTGTGGTTTCCATAGTGGGAGAAGTCACCATGCCACTCTTTCCTAAAGCTGTAGTGCTCTCTGGAGGAGCCGTAGCTGTTTCTGATGTGATGGATTCAAACATGGTGGTCTCTGGCAAAGGTGTGGAGTATGCTAGGCTCTCCGAAATGGAACCTGTGAATACTGTACTAGCAGAAGTAATTATGGTGCTCTTTTCCGAAATTGTTGTATGTGGTGTTCTCTCTGGAGCAGAAGTGGACGTTTGCTCGGGGGTAGAAAGACGGACGGAACTGGTAGTGGGAGTTGTAGATGTCACACTACTTGATGAAGCAGAAGCAGTGGTCATTGGCGAACTGGATGGCGTCATGCTAGTCTGTGAAAAAGATGTAGAGGACGCTGCGCTCTCTGGAGTTGGTGTTGTGGTTTTGGAAATAGAAGAGGTTATTCTGCTTCCTGTTGGTGCCGTAGAAGGCACTGTACTCATTGGAGAGCTGGCTGCTTCTGATGTGATGGATTCAGGTGTGGTGGCCTCTGGAGAAGTAGCTAAGTATGTTGTGGTGATAGAATGTTGAGTAGGCGTTTCTGAAAAGCTACTAGTCTTTATAGAGCTGGAGGTCATCGTGGTCTCTGGGGGAGAAGTGGCCGTTGCTGTTGTTGCGGTTTCCAATGGGGTGGTTTGTGGAGAAGTAGTTAAGTATTCCATGGTGGTTGGAAGTTGAGTAGTGGTTTTTATTTGACTACTACTAATGGTGGAACTCTCAGTAAAAG
This sequence comes from Diadophis punctatus similis, assembly GCA_023053685.1. Lineage (NCBI taxonomy): Eukaryota > Metazoa > Chordata > Lepidosauria > Squamata > Dipsadidae > Diadophis > Diadophis punctatus. The sequence continues at coordinate 314,131,043 of JALIGW010000001.1, forward strand.
GGCTGGATGGCTCTGTGGTCACTGGAGCAGATGTAGTAGTTTGTGATGTGGTGGATGCAGTCAAGATGGTTGCTGGGAATGCTACGGAAACTGCTATTCTCTCTGGAATCGTACTTGTGGTTTCCATAGTGGGAGAAGTCACCATGCTACTCTTGCCTAAAGCTGTAGTGCTCTCTGGAGGAGCCGTAGCTGTTTCTGATGTGATGGATTCAAACATGGTGGTCTCTGGCAAAGGTGTGGGGTATGCTGGGCTCTCCGAAATGGAACCTGTGATTGCTGTACTAGCAGAAGTAATTATGGTGCTCTTTTCCGAAATTGTTGTATGTGGTGTTCTCTCTGGAGCAGAAGTGGACGTTTGCTCGGGGGTAGAAAGACGTCCGGAACTGGTAGTGGGGGTTGTAGATGTCACACTACTTGATGAAGCAGAAGCAGTGGTCATTGGCAAACTGGATGGCGTCATGCTCGTCTGTGAAAAAGATGTAGAGGACACTGCACTCTCTGGGGTTGGTGTTGTGGTTTTGGAAATAGAAGAGGTTATTCTGCTCCCTGTTGGTGCTGTAGAAGGCACTGTACTCATTGGAGAGCTGGCTTCTTCTGATGTGATGGATTCAGGTGTGGTGGCCTCTGGAGAAGTAGCTAAGTATGTTGTGGTGATAGAATGTTGAGTAGGCATTTCTGAAAAGCTACTAGTCTTTATAGAGCTGGAGGTCATCGTGGTCTCTGGGGGAGAAGTGGCTGTTGCTGTTGTTGTGATTTCCAACGTGGTGGTTTGTGGAGAAGTAGTTAAGTATTCCATGGTCGTTGGAAGTTGAGTAGTGGTTTTTGTTTGACTACGACTAATGGTGGAACTCTCAGGAAAAGGGCTGGATAGCTCTGTGATCACTGGAGCAGATGTGGTAGTTTGTGATGGGGTGGATGCAGTCAAGGTGGTTGCTGGGAATGCTACGGAGACTGCTATTCTCTCTGGAACAGTACTTGTGGTTTCCATAGTGGGAGAAGTCACCATGCTACTCTTTCCTAAAGCTGTAGTGCTCTCTGGAGGAGCCGTAGCTGTTTCTGATGTGATGGATTCAAACATGGTGGTCTCTGGCAAAGGTGTGGAGTATGCTGCGCTCTCCGAAATGGAACCTGTGATTGCTGTACTAGCAGAAGTAATTATGGTGTTCTTTTCCGAAATTGTTGTATGTGGTGTTCTCTCTGGAGCAGAAGTGGACGTTTGCTCAGGGGTAAAAAGACGGCCGGAACTGGTAGTGGGAGTTGTAGATGTCACACTACTTGATGAAGCAGAAGCAGTGGTCATTGGCAAACTGGATGGCGTCATGCTAGTCTGTGAAAAAGATGTAGAGGACGCTGCGCTCTCTGGAGTTGGTGTTGCGGTTTTGGAAATAGAAGAGGTTATTGTGCTCCCTGTTGGTGCCGTAGAAGGCACTGTACTCATTGGAGAGCTGGCTGCTTCTGATGTGATAGATTCAGGTGTGGTGGCCTCTGGAGAAGAAGCTAAGTATGTTGTGGTGATAGAATGTTGAGTAGGCGTTTTTGAAAAGCTACTAGTCTTTATAGAGCTGGAGGTCATCGTTGTCTCTGGGGGAGAAGTGGCCGTTGCTGTGGTTGCGGTTTCCAACGGGGTGGTTTGTGGAGAAGTAGTTAAGTATTCCATGGTGGTTGGAAGTTGAGTAGTGGTTTTTATTTGACTACTACTAATGGTGGAACTCTCAGGAAAAGGGCTGGATGGCTCTGTGGTCACTGGAGCAGATGTAGTAGTTTGTGATGTGGTGGATGCAGTCAAGATGGTTGCTGGGAATGCTACGGAAACTGCTATTCTCTCTGGAATCGTAGTTGTGGTTTCCATAGTGGGAGAAGTCACCATGCCACTCTTTCCTAAAGCTGTAGTGCTCTCTGGAGGAGCCGTAGCTGTTTCTGATGTGATGGATTCAAACATGGTGGTCTCTGGCAAAGGTGTGGAGTATGCTAGGCTCTCCGAAATGGAACCTGTGAATACTGTACTAGCAGAAGTAATTATGGTGCTCTTTTCCGAAATTGTTGTATGTGGTGTTCTCTCTGGAGCAGAAGTGGACGTTTGCTCGGGGGTAGAAAGACGGACGGAACTGGTAGTGGGAGTTGTAGATGTCACACTACTTGATGAAGCAGAAGCAGTGGTCATTGGCGAACTGGATGGCGTCATGCTAGTCTGTGAAAAAGATGTAGAGGACGCTGCGCTCTCTGGAGTTGGTGTTGTGGTTTTGGAAATAGAAGAGGTTATTCTGCTTCCTGTTGGTGCCGTAGAAGGCACTGTACTCATTAGAGAGCTGGCTGCTTCTGATGTGATGGATTCAGGTGTGGTGGCCTCTGGAGAAGTAGCTAAGTATGTTGTGGTGATAGAATGTTGAGTAGGCGTTTCTGAAGAGCTACTAGTCTTTATAGAGCTGGAGGTCATCGTGGTCTCTGGGGGAGAAGTGGCCGTTGCTGTTGTTGCGGTTTCCAATGGGGTGGTTTGTGGAGAAGTAGTTAAGTATTCCATGGTGGTTGGAAGTTGAGTAGTGGTTTTTATTTGACTACTACTAATGGTGGAACTCTCAGTAAAAGGGCTGGATGGCTCTGTGGTCACTGGAGCAGATGTAGTAGTTTGTGATGTGGTGGATGCAGTCAAGATGGTTGCTGGGAATGCTACAGAAACTGCTATTCTCTCTGGAATCGTACTTGTGGTTTCCATAGTGGGAGAAGTCACCATGCTACTCTTGCCTAAAGCTGTAGTGCTCTCTGGAGGAGCCGTAGCTGTTTCTGATGTGATGGATTCAAACATGGTGGTCTCTGGCAAAGGTGTGGGGTATGCTGGGCTCTCCGAAATGGAACCTGTGATTGCTGTACTAGCAGAAGTAATTATGGTGCTCTTTTCCGAAATTGTTGTATGTGGTGTTCTCTCTGGAGCAGAAGTGGACGTTTGCTCGGGGGTAGAAAGACGTCCGGAACTGGTAGTGGGGGTTGTAGATGTCACACTACTTGATGAAGCAGAAGCAGTGGTCATTGGCAAACTGGATGGCGTCATGCTAGTCTGTGAAAAAGATGTAGAGGACACTGCACTCTCTGGGGTTGGTGTTGTGGTTTTGGAAATAGAAGAGGTTATTCTGCTCCCTGTTGGTGCTGTAGAAGGCACTGTACTCATTGGAGAGCTGGCTTCTTCTGATGTGATGGATTCAGGTGTGGTGGCCTCTGGAGAAGTAGCTAAGTATGTTGTGGTGATAGAATGTTGAGTAGGCATTTCTGAAAAGCTACTAGTCTTTATAGAGCTGGAGGTCATCGGGGTCTCTGGGGGAGAAGTGGCTGTTGCTGTTGTTGTGATTTCCAACGTGGTGGTTTGTGGAGAAGTAGTTAAGTATTCCATGGTCGTTGGAAGTTGAGTAGTGGTTTTTGTTTGACTACGACTAATGGTGGAACTCTCAGGAAAAGGGCTGGATAGCTCTGTGATCACTGGAGCAGATGTGGTAGTTTGTGATGGGGTGGATGCAGTCAAGGTGGTTGCTGGGAATGCTACGGAGACTACTATTCTCTCTGGAACAGTACTTGTGGTTTCCATAGTGGGAGAAGTCACCATGCTACTCTTTCCTAAAGCTGTAGTGCTCTCTGGAGGAGCCGTAGTTGTTTCTGATGTGATGGATTCAAACATGGTGGTCTCTGGCAAAGGTGTGGAGTATGCTGGGCTCTCCGAAATGGAACCTGTGATTGCTGTACTAGCAGAAGTAATTATGGTGCTCTTTTCCGAAATTGTTGTATGTGGTGTTCTCTCTGGAGCAGAAGTGGACGTTTGCTCAGGGGTAGAAAGACGGCCGGAACTGGTAGTGGGAGTTGTAGATGTCACACTACTTGATGAAGCAGAAGCAGTGGTTATTGGCGAACTGGATGGCGTCATGCTAGTCTGTGAAAAAGATGTAGAGGACGCTGCGCTCTCTGGAGTTGGTGTTGCGGTTTTGGAAATAGAAGAGGTTATTGTGCTCCCTGTTGGTGCCGTAGAAGGCACTGTACTCATTGGAGAGCTGGCTGCTTCTGATGTGATGGATTCAGGTGTGGTGGCCTCTGGAGAAGAAGCTAAGTATGTTGTGGTGATAGAATGTTGAGTAGGCGTTTTTGAAAAGATACTAGTCTTTATAGAGCTGGAGGTCATCGTTGTCTCTGGGGGAGAAGTGGCCGTTGCTGTGGTTGCGGTTTCCAACGTGGTGGTTTGTGGAGAAGTAGTTAAGTATTCCATGGTGGTTGGAAGTTGAGTAGTGGTTTTTGTTTGACTACTACTAACGGTGGAACTCTCAGGAAAAGGGCTGGATAGCTCTCTGATCACTGGAGCAGATGTGGTAGTTTGTGATGTGGTGGATGCAGTCAAGGTGGTTGCTGGGAATGCTACGGAGACTGCCATTCTTTCTGGAACAGTACTTGTGGTTTCCATAGTGGGAGAAGTCACCATGCTACTCTTGCCTAAAGCTGTAGTGCTCTCTGGAGGAGCCGTAGCTGTTTCTGATGTGATGGATTCAAACATGGTGGTCTCTGGCAAAGGTGTGGAGTATGGTGGACTCTCCAAAATGGAACCTGTGATTGCTGTACTAGCAGAAGTAATTATGGTGCTCTTTTCCGAAATTGTTGTATGTGGTGTTCTCTCTGGAGCAGAAGTGGACGTTTGCTCGGGGGTAGAAAGACGTCCGGAACTGGTAGTGGGGGTTGTAGATGTCACACTACTTGATGAAGCAGAAGCAGTGGTCATTGGCAAACTGGATGGCGTCATGCTAGTCTGTGAAAAAGATGTAGAGGACACTGCACTCTCTGGGGTTGGTGTTGTGGTTTTGGAAATAGAAGAGGTTATTCTGCTCCCTGTTGGTGCCGTAGAAGGCACTGTATTCATTGGAGAGCTGGCTTCTTCTGATGTGATGGATTCAGGTGTGGTGGCCTCTGGAGAAGTAGCTAAGTATGTTGTGGTGATAGAATGTTTTGTAGGCGTTTCTGAAAAGCTACTAGTCTTTATAGAGCTGGAGGTCATCGTGGTCTCTGGGGGAGAAGTGGCTGTTGCTGTTGTTGCGGTTTCCAACGGGGTGGTTTGTGGAGAAGTAGTTAAGTATTCCATGGTGGTTGGAAGTTGAGTAGTGCTTTTTGTTTGACTACTACTAATGGTGGAACTCTCAGGAAAAGGGCTGGATAGCTCTGTGATCACTGGAGCAGATGTGGTAGTTTGTGATGTGGTGGATGCAGTCAAGGTGGTTGCTGGGAATGCTACGGAGACTGCCATTCTTTCTGGAATAGTACTTGTGGTTTCCATAGTGGGAGATGTCACCATGCTACTCTTTCCTAAAGCTGTAGTGCTCTCTGGGGGAGCTGTAGCTGTTTCTGATGTGATGGATTCAAACATGGTGGTCTCTGGTAAAGGTGTGGAGTATGCTGCGCTCTCCGAAATGGAACCTGTGATTGCTGTACTAGCAGAAGTAATTATGGTGCTCTTTTCTGAAATTGTTGTATGTGGTGTTCTCTCTGGAGCAGAAGTGGACGTTTGCTCAGGGGTAGAAAGACGGCCGGAACTGGTAGTGGGAGTTGTAGATGTCACACTACTTGATGAAGCAGAAGCAGTGGTCATTGGCAAACTGGATGGCGTCATGCTAGTCTGCGAAAAAGATGTAGAGGATACTGCGCTCTCTAGAGTTGGTGTTGCGGTTTTGGAAATGGGAGAGGTTATTCTGCTCCCTGTTGGTGCCGTAGAAGGCACTGTACTCATTGGAGAGCTGGCTGCTTCTGATGTGATGGATTCAGGTGTGGTGGCCTCTGGAGAAGTAGCTAAGTATGTTGTGGTGATAGAATGTTGAGCAGGCATTTCTGAAAAGCTACTAGTCTTTATAGAGCTGGAGGTCATCGTGGTCTCTGGGGGAGAAGTGGCTGTTGCTGTTGTTGCGGTTTCCAACGGGGTGGTTTGGGGAGAAGTAGATAAGTATTCCATGGTGGTTGGAAGTTGAGTAGTGGTTTTTGTGTGACTACTACTAATGGTGGAACTCTCAGGAAAAGGGCTGGATGGCTCTGTGATCATTGGAGGAGATGTGGTCGTTTGTGATGTGGTGGATGCAGTCAAGGTGGTTGCTGGGAATGCTACGGAGACTGCTATTCTCTCTGGAATCACACTTGTGGTTTCCATAGTGGGAGAAGTCACCATGCTACTCTTGTCTAAAGCTGTAGTGCTCTCTGGAGGAGCCGTAGCTGTTTCTGATGTGATGGATTCAAACATGGTGGTCTCTGGCAAAGGTGTGGAGTATGCTGGGCTCTCCGAAATGGAACCTGTGATTGCTGTACTAGCAGAAGTAATTATGGTGCTCTTTTCCGAAATTGTTGTATGTGGTGTTCTCTCTGGAGCAGAAGTGGACGTTTGCTCGGGGGTAGAAAGACGGCCGGAACTGGTAGTGGGAGTTGTAGATGTCACACTACTTGATGAAGCAGAAGCAGTGGTCATTGGCAAACTGGATGGCATCATGCTAGTCTGTGAAAAAGATGTAGAGGACGCTGCGCTCTCTGGAGTTGGTGTTGTGGTTTTGGAAATGGGAGAGGTTATTCTGCTCCCTGTTGGTGCCGTAGAAGGCACTGTACTCATTGGAGAGCTGGCTGCTTCTGATGTGATGGATTCAGGTGTGGTGGCCTCTGGAGAAGTAGCTAAGTATGTTGTGGTGATAGAATGTTTTGTAGGCGTTTCTGAAAAGCTACTAGTCTTTATAGAGCTGGAGGTCATCGTGGTCTCTGGGGGAGAAGTAGCTGTTGCTGTCGTTGCGGTTTCCAACGTGGTGGTTTGTGGAGAAGTAGTTAAGTATTCCATGGTGGTTGGAAGTTGAGTAGTGGTTTTTGTTTGACTACTACTAATGGTGGAACTCTCAGGAAAAGGGCTGGATAGCTCTGTGATCATTGGAGCAGATGTGGTAGTTTGTGATGTGGTGGATGTAGTCAAGGTGGTTGCTGGGAATGCTACGGAGACTGCTATTCTCTCTGGAACAGTACTTGTGGTTTCCATAGTGGGAGAAGTCACCATGCTACTCTTTCCTAAAGCTGTAGTGCTCTCTGGAGGAGCCGTAGCTGTTTCTGATGTGATGGATTCAAACATGGTGGTCTCTGGCAAAGGTGTGGAGTATGCTGCGCTCTCCGAAATGGAACCTGTGATTGCTGTACTAGCAGAAGTAATTATGGTGTTCTTTTCCGAAATTGTTGTATGTGGTGTTCTCTCTGGAGCAGAAGTGGACGTTTGCTCAGGGGTAAAAAGACGGCCGGAACTGGTAGTGGGAGTTGTAGATGTCACACTACTTGATGAAGCAGAAGCGGTGGTCATTGGCAAACTGGATGGCGTCATGCTAGTCTGTGAAAAAGATGTAGAGGACGCTGCGCTCTCTGGAGTTGGTGTTGTGGTTTTGGAAATGGGAGAGGTTATTCTGCTCCCTGTTGGTGCCGTAGAAGGCACTGTACTCATTGGAGAGCTGGCTGCTTCTGATGTGATGGATTCAGGTGTGGTGGCCTCTGGAGAAGTAGCTAAGTATGTTGTGGTGATAGAATGTTGAGTAGGCGTTTCTGAAAAGCTACTAGTCTTTATAGAGCTGGAGGTCATCGTGGTCTCTGGGGGAGAAGTGGCTGTTGCTGTTGTTGCGGTTTCCAACGTGGTGGTTTGTGGAGAAGTAGTTAAGTATTCCATGGTGGTTGGAAGTTGAGTAGTGGTTTTTGTTTGACTACTACTAATGGTGGAACTCTCAGGAAAAGGGCTGGATAGCTCTGTGATCATTGGAGCAGATGTGGTAGTTTGTGATGTGGTGGATGTAGTCAAGGTGGTTGCTGGGAATGCTACGGAGACTGCTATTCTCTCTGGAACAGTACTTGTGGTTTCCATAGTGGGAGAAGTCACCATGCTACTCTTTCCTAAAGCTGTAGTGCTCTCTGGAGGAGCCGTAGCTGTTTCTGATGTGATGGATTCAAACATGGTGGTCTCTGGCAAAGGTGTGGAGTATGCTGCGCTTTCCGAAATGGAACCTGTGATTGCTGTACTAGCAGAAGTAATTATGGTGTTCTTTTCCGAAATTGTTGTATGTGGTGTTCTCTCTGGAGCAGAAGTGGACGTTTGCTCAGGGGTAAAAAGACGGCCGGAACTGGTAGTGGGAGTTGTAGATGTCACACTACTTGATGAAGCAGAAGCGGTGGTCATTGGCAAACTGGATGGCGTCATGCTAGTCTGTGAAAAAGATGTAGAGGACGCTGCGCTCTCTGGAGTTGGTGTTGTGGTTTTGGAAATGGGAGAGGTTATTCTGCTCCCTGTTGGTGCCGTAGAAGGCACTGTACTCATTGGAGAGCTGGCTGCTTCTGATGTGATGGATTCAGGTGTGGTGGCCTCTGGAGAAGTAGCTAAGTATGTTGTGGTGATAGAATGTTGAGTAGGCGTTTCTGAAAAGCTACTAGTCTTTATAGAGCTGGAGGTCATCGTGGTCTCTGGGGGAGAAGTGGCTGTTGCTGTTGTTGCGGTTTCCAACGTGGTGGTTTGGGGAGAAGTAGATAAGTATTCCATGGTGGTTGGAAGTTGAGTAGTGGTTTTTGTGTGACTACTACTAATGGTGGAACTCTCAGGAAAAGGGCTGGATGGCTCTGTGATCATTGGAGCAGATGTGGTCATTTGTGATGTGGTGGATGCAGTCAAGGTGGTTGGTGGGAATGCTACGGAGACTGCTATTCTCTCTGGAATCACACTTGTGGTTTCCGTAGTGGGAGAAGTCACCATGCTACTCTTGCCTAAAGCTGTAGTGCTCTCTGGAGGAGCCGTAGCTGTTTCTGATGTGATGGATTCAAACATGGTGGTCTCTGGCAAAGGTGTGGAGTATGCTGGGCTCTCCAAAATGGAACCTGTGATTGCTGTACTAGCAGAAGTAATTATGGTGTTCTTTTCCGAAATTGTTGTATGTGGTGTTCTCTCTGGAGCAGAAGTGGACGTTTGCTCAGGGGTAGAAAGACGGCTGGAACTGGTAGTGGGAGTTGTAGATGTCACACTACTTGATGAAGCAGAAGCAGTGGTCATTGGCAAACTGGATGGCGTCATGCTAGTCCGTGAAAAAGATGTAGAGGACGCTGTGCTCTCTGGAGTTGGTGTTGTGGTTTTGGAAATAGAAGAGGTTATTCTGCTCCCTGTTGGTGCCGTAGAAGGCACTGTACTCATTGGAGAGCTGGCTGCTTCTGATGTGATGGATTCAGGTGTGGTGGCCTCTGGAGAAGTAGCTAAGTATGTTGTGGTGATAGAATGTTGAGTAGGCGTTTCTGAAAAGCTACTAGTCTTTATAGAGCTGGAGGTCATCGTGGTCTCTGGGGGAGAAGTGGCTGTTGCTGTTGTTGCGGTTTCCAACGTGGTGGTTTGGGGAGAAGTAGATAAGTATTCCATGGTGGTTGGAAGTTGAGTAGTGGTTTTTGTGTGACTACTACTAATGGTGGAACTCTCAGGAAAAGGGCTGGATGGCTCTGTGATCATTGGAGCAGATGTGGTCATTTGTGATGTGGTGGATGCAGTCAAGATGGTTGCTGGGAATGCTACAGAGACTGCTATTTTCTCTGGAATCACACTTGTGGTTTCCATAGTGGGAGAAGTCACTATGCCACTCTTGGCTAAAGCTGTAGTGCTCTCTGGAGGAGCCGTAGCTGTTTCTGATGTGATGGATTTAAACATGGTGGTCTCTGGCAAAGGTGTGGAGTATGCTGCGCTCTCCGAAATGGAACCTGTGATTGCTGTACTAGCAGAAGTAATTATGGTGCTCTTTTCCGAAATTGTTGTATGTGGTGTTCTCTCTGGAGCAGAAGTGGACGTTTGCTCGGGGGTAGAAAGACGTCCGGAACTGGTAGTGGGGGTTGTAGATGTCACACTACTTGATGAAGCAGAAGCAGTGGTCATTGGCAAACTGGATGGCGTCATGCTAGTCTGTGAAAAAGATGTAGAGGACACTGCACTCTCTGGGGTTGGTGTTGTGGTTTTGGAAATAGAAGAGGTTATTCTGCTCCCTGTTGGTGCCGTAGAAGGCACTGTACTCATTGGAGAGCTGGCTTCTTCTGATGTGATGGATTCAGGTGTGGTGGCCACTGGAGAAGTAGCTAAGTATGTTGTGGTGATAGAATGTTTTGTAGGCGTTTCTGAAAAGCTACTAGTCTTTATAGAGCTGGAGGTCATCGTGGTCTCTGGGGGAGAAGTAGCTGTTGCTGTCGTTGCGGTTTCCAACGTGGTGATTTGTGGAGAAGTAGTTAAGTATTCCATGGTGGTTGGAAGTTGAGTAGTGGTTTTTGTTTGACTACTACTAATGGTGGAACTCTCAGGAAAAGGGCTGGATAGCTCTGTGATCATTGGAGCAGATGTAGTAGTTTGTGATGTGGTGGATGTAGTCAAGGTGGTTGCTGGGAATGCTACGGAGACTGCTATTCTCTCTGGAACAGTACTTGTGGTTTCCATAGTGGGAGAAGTCACCATGCTACTCTTTCCTAAAGCTGTAGTGCTCTCTGGAGGAGCCGTAGCTGTTTCTGATGTGATGGATTCAAACATGGTGGTCTCTGGCAAAGGTGTGGAGTATGCTGCGCTCTCCGAAATGGAACCTGTGATTGCTGTACTAGCAGAAGTAATTATGGTGCTCTTTTCCGAAATTGTTGTATGTGGTGTTCTCTCTGGAGCAGAAGTGGACGTTTGCTCGGGGGTAGAAAGACGTCCGGAACTGGTAGTGGAGGTTGTAGATGTCACACTACTTGATGAAGCAGAAGCAGTGGTCATTGGCGAACTGGATGGCGTCATGCTAGTCTGTGAAAAAGATGTAGAGGACACTGCGCTCTCTGGAGTTGGTGGCGTGGTGTATGCTGTACTGTGTGGGGTAGAAGCCGTTGTTGCTTTTGTTGTGGTTTCTAATGTGGTGGCTTCTGAAGTGGTTATAGCCTTTGTAGAGCTGACTGTAGAAAAATTGGATGGCACTCTGCTGTCTGTAGGAGATGTGGCTGTTTCTGATTTGGTATATACACTAGTTGTTGTCATATTCTCTTTGCTTGTAGTAATGGGGGATGTTTCAGTTGTAGGTTTTCCCTTTACTGTTCCTGTTGGTGCTGAAAGGATATAAATAATTGGGATTATTTATATTATTATTATTATTATTTATATAATTATTTATATAATTATTATTTATATGAGGAGCTGAGATGGCAAAGTGTTTAAAAGCAGCACTGCAGCCTATTTCAGCTGACTGCTAGTTCAGCAGTTCAGCTGTTCAAATCTCACCGGCTCAAGGTTGACTCAGCCTTCCATCCTTCTGAGGTCGGTAAAATGAGGACCCAGATTGTTGGGGGCAATATGCTGAACTCTGTAAACCGCTTAGAGAGGGCTGTAAAGCACTATGAAGCGGTATATAAGTAAAGTGCTATTACTATTAAATTAAGGTATTATGAAGGACAGAACAAAGGTTTTAAAGTGCAATTTGCTAATAGAACATAAGACATAGTAAAGTTTTCATTCTTTTTGTTTGCATGACTATTTCTTTCCTTTTTGACGCCTTTTACCATGCAGATCGGTTTGTAATTCTATGGATTTCCTTACAATAAGCACCAATTTGATTCCTTCCTTCATCAATTTGATTAAGTATATTAATTTTCTTTGCATTTGTTTGGGGCATTTATCGGTCTTTCCCTGTCTTATTTTTCTTTTTTTAGAAAATAGTCTTTATTAATTATGTTAAAAAGACAAACATACAAACAAACATAAAAACATGTGTAAACATATGTATATACAAATAAAGTATCAAATATCTTTGAAAATAGAAAACATTGAACATACATGTCAACCATCTCGTCGACACTATCCTTTTACAGCCTAGTGATACAAAGACATGTTTATTCTATATAGTTATTATTTACATCATTATCTTCCTTACATCTTCCAATATTTTCCTTATTCTTTTCTCTTGTTATATTATATTCATTCTATTATCATTACAATAAAACAATTTTTCCTTTTTCAACAATGGTTCTTTGGTTCAGCTTGATTAATATTTTAAGACCTTGTAAAATTGTATATATTCCCATAATTCCTCATAATCCTGAGTCCCTCGGGAGTTGGGCGGCATATAAGAAAACCGTAATAAATAAATAAATAAATAAATTTGTTCCCGTCTGTGCCAAAAGGTAGACATTTGTTATTATTTATACTGTCTAAGTTCATGACACATAATTATAGCAATTTTTGATATTTGTTTTGATTAAGCCAATTATACCACCTGTTCCGAGTTTTATAGAATTCAGAGTCAAGGCAGTTTTTGATCTTAATCCAAAAGTTCTTCACCTTGTCTTATTTTTCTTAGCTACTGATTTTCATGTGGTTAGGCAAAGATATTCAGCTATACTTGTTATAATCGAATATGTTTATTTATTGGTTGTATATTTCACCTTTCATTTAAATAGCCCCCCTTCTTCCTATTTTTCACACAAAAATCTATTTTTTATGTTGGGGTGAGGGAGGAAGATTGGGCTAAATTCACCAGAAAGCTTCTGTGACTGCAGAGGGTTAAGCATTGTACCTCATTGTCTCTTAATTTCACCAGAGAAGTTCGAAACTGAGAATTTGGATGCAGTGATGTGGTCTATCCTTAAGCGAAGGCCTTTTCGCTATAGGTAGTCCTCATTTTATAACCTGAGCAATTCAATCATTAAGTGAAGCAGTCACTAAGTGAAACCGTGATGATCTTCAACTGTCCCTTGATTATTAGACCTGTGAAGGTTGTAAATGCAAGGATTGCTTGCAAAGTTGCAAAAATGGCATGCATAAGCGCACCATTGTGGCTACCGTCCCTGTCTTACTGCCCTATTGTCCTCGTTTATCTGTACTTACTTTGTTTATGTTTATACCTATACCTGCTATCTTGTACATGTTTGACAAACAAATAAATAAATAAAATAAAATAATTACTTTTTCATCCCATCATCGAAATTACAATGGTAACTAAATAAGAATAGAATAGAATAGAATTCTTTATTGGCCAAGTGTGATTGGACACATGAGGAATTTGTCTTTGGTGCATATGCTCTCAGTGTACATCAAAGAAAAGATACATTTGTCAAGAATGGTTGCCATAGGGTTCAAGTAAGCAATCAGGAAACAACCAATATTAATATAAATCGTAAGGATACAAGCAACAAGTTACAGTCATACAGTCATAAGTGGGAGGAGATGGGTGATAGGAACGATGAGAAGACTAATAATAATAGTAATGCAGACTTAGTGAATAGTTTGACAGTGGTGAGGGAATTATTTGTTTAGCAGAGTGATGACGTTCAGGGAAAAACTTTTCTTGTGTCTAGTTGTCTTGGTGTGCAGTGCTCTATAGCGACGTTTTGAGGGTAGGAGTTGAAGCAATTTATGTCCAGGATGCGACATAAGGCAGTTACTAAACAAAGATTGCCCTTATAAAAGTCCTAAATAAAGGGTAAAATCCCCATAATCACCTTATGATACATTCCTTCAGTCCTTCACTCAGCAGAAAAATATACCAGCATAAATTACATTGCCTGATGGCTGAGTTCAGTTCTTTCTTGGCATCAGGGCTGGGAAGGGATATTGCCCTTACAACTGTAATTCCGTACAAATTAAGGGCCTCAAATAGTGCATTACTCTGAATATGTTTCCTTTCCCTCCCCTGCAGCGGTGAAATCTTCCCTACCGGTTCGGAAGCACGCATGCGCCACCGTCACACACACTTTTTCACCCTCTGCGCATGCGCAGAAGGCTTTGCGCATGCACAGAGAGTGAAAAAAAGAAAATGGCGACGTCCGGGAGGGTGGGTGGGTGGAGCCTCATGCTGCCGTCGCTACCACTTCTCCGAACCACGGGCGGCCGCCGCTACCGGTATGCCCGTACCGGGCCAAACCGGTAGCATTTCACCCTGCTCCACTGTCAGCATCACTGGAATTGAGTGACTTGGGGATGGGTGACTGGGATGGAGGATTCATCCACCTTTTAAATTGCCCAAGTATGTCCCTCCTGTTTCAGCCAATACCTCCTCCCCACAGTCCACTAGCATGTCCCTTGATTACTTTTGGATAAGGATGTTAGTCCTTCAAGGTTGGCCAGGTCAGGAAATAAGACTTCATAAGGTTTATTGGACTCTGCTTTATAGTTGTTGGGTATATTGGCAAGCTTCCTCTGTCCTTTCTTGTAACATGGCATTACTTTAAATCTTTCTTAGGCTCCCTTCTTTCCCAGGGCTGAAATTTGGGGGGCTGTGTCTTTGAGTCATTACTGATTTATGGTGACCACCTGGATCAGTGATTTGTCCTTGCCTTTTTCTTTCTAGGGCTAAGAGAGGGAGGCTGGGCTTCCAGCCCATCCAGTGGGCTTCATGCCTAAAGCAGGACTAGAACCCAGGATCCTGGCAGTAGCTCCTAGCCTGTTGTCTTAACCACTACCCCAATTTGGCTCTTGAGATTTCATTTACAGTCTCTTTTATCAGTTAAAAGTTGTGTTCTTTTGCTCATGTTTCTGCCTGCCTTTACAACAGATTCAGCATTCTTCCAGAATAATTCATAAATAACCCATGTTTCAGGTCACCAGCATGGTGGAGAGATTATGAGGAATACTAGACAACTTCTCTCTCTTTCTCCCTTCACCATATAACTACGCTTGTGACCTGGGACAGAACTCTTGTTACTTTCATCCTTGCTCCCATTTATCTCACATAGATGGATGTTCAAACAGATATCAATGCTGGCAGTGAATGCTCATGGCCAGCAGCACCTAGTAGTATTCTGCAGCAGAGGTGGGTATTCACTTACCTTCCCTACCAGTTCGCAAATGTGAGCGCGCGCGCGCTGCCCTTCTACGCATGCGCGCGACCTTCCCTGCATGCGCTTTGCACGCACAGCTTGCATGCATGCGCACGGCTTCAAAATGTGTCTAAATAAGACGGCATAGTGCCGGGGTTGGTGGGCGGGCCCAGGTGGAGGCCCACCCGCAGGTCTCCACTACCGGTTCGCCCGAATCCCTTCTGAACCAGCTGAATACCACTACCTCTGTTCTGCAGGTAGGTGAAATAACATCTCCCCTTCCCCAATTAAAGCAAAAACAGAAATAAAACAAATAAATCTACAATGTAGACTAGTGCTTTCTCTAGGGAGTGGGGAACATTAGTTTCGTTTTCTTACATAATGGTCTACTATCCTTCCTTGTGTTTTAAAAACAGGGCTAGTGTTCTTTGAGAAGCGAGCTAATCTGGAAATGTCAGACTGGCATTTTCCAAAGCACGGGTCAGGCATTTACGCAGGTTGATGTCACCATAGAAGCCAGGTGTCCTGCAGTTGAAGCCAAAAGAGCCACGGAGGGCAGTTGCCAGCCGGCTAGCTAACATGACGTGCCCACAACATCCTCACATGAGCAATAGGTGCCGGCCAGATTACCTGAATATGTATATCACCAACTTTATCCATGAGCCACTATAAATCATTCGTACATTGAGAGGGAAAAACTAGTTTAAAACTAAAGATGAATTAAGCTGCCTCTGCAGCAGGTGAAGATGAGATGCTGAGATGAAAACAATATTTGAGCTGCCCAGGGTCGTTTGTGGAGATGGGTGGCTATAGAAATCAAACAACAAGCAAATAAAATGTCATGGAGGCATAGCCTTGTAAGATAATGAAGGGAGCATAGTTATTCTATGGGAGGATAAGCCCTTGGTCACATTATTTGCTTGTCACTATTGGTGGCACACAACAAGGTCTTTTCCAATCTGATGCACTGAATTCTACAATTAGTGGAAAGGTAGTAAACCTTTGACTGCTTACATGCTCTGTGACGGGGTGGGTTCCACTTGCGTTCGTCACCGGTTCGCATCGCGACATTTCACGCGCGTTCCCTCGTGCGATTTGGCTTCCGCGCATGCTCAGAAGCAGGAATGAGCCCGAAACACAGCTGAGGAGCTCATCAGCTGTGCTTCCGGCGAAGAAATAAAGGTCAGAATTCACCCGCAGGTGGGTGGTAGGGCCCCTTTTCAAGCGGCGGAAGGGGAAAAATCCTCCCCAAAAATGGCGGCGTGCATGGAACGGCACTGACAGTGACGTCACCAGCAGGTCGCTACCGGTTCGGGCGATCCGATCCGAACCAGGAGGAACCCACCCCTGTTCTGTGAGCTATATCACTGAGATATAAGGGCTCTGGATAAAGATTTATCTCAGCTTATATCATTGCTCCAAACAGCCAACTCCTCTCTCTTCCAGGGTATGGATGCCAATTTATCTGCAGCTCCCCTAAGTGGTATCTACTGAACTTCCATGTTACTTGTTATAATTTAATTTAATAATTTGAGCATGACCAAAATCATTATGAGATCAAGCAGATCTCGTAAGGTTTTGAAGGTCTCGCACCAGAACCCATGAGATATCAAAGCAAAGTCTCCTTGTTACAAGACATGATGTGAACATTCAGCGTTCTCACATGAAAGCGTGGGGCAAATTGCAATGACATCGAAGTGGTGAAACATATGCCAAGATGCCACAATGCAAACTCCAGCCTTTTGGGACACAAATGCTTTAAGTCACAGAATGTGTTTGCAATGTCATGACCCATATTTTGTTTTGCCTCCTTTCTCCTCTCATGGATGTCTATCTATGAGAATGAAAAATCTGACAATCTCTCAAGACTCAGGGTATTTTTAAAATGTTTATTCTTATTTTCGGTATGATGCTTCCTAGTGCATAAAAGGTTACTTTCTCTGGCTTTGCAGAAAAGCAGAGAAGGGTGTGTTTCATCCTTGCATTGTTTGATGATTTAAAATTTCTGCCTGCCAAACCTGTCTCTACCCTGAGCCATGAAACCAACTCTAAACACAATATGTTGCATCCACATGCTATGCTTAACCTGTTTTTTGCATTGTTTAATTTTCTGGCTTCACACACCCCTGAACCATAAACTACTAAAGTGTCTAAGCTTACATGCCACACTATACCATACACATATACACATGCATACACATATACTGTACATACATACACAAATATAAAATAATACAGTATGGTTAAGTTATGTGATGTGATGTATTATAAAGCTGTACGGTACATTTATGTTAGGCTTGCTCCATCTCACTGGGAGGTCACCAATCTTCTTGAGACAGGAAGCCATATTTGGGCTTTTGAGAGTGAAGTTTGAAAGAACAAAATTGATATCCTTAAATGAGAATATTAGGTGGGATGGGTGGTTAATGAGTGCCATTTAGCCACCTCACAGATGGACTATTGCATGGGTGTCAAACTCAATTTCATTGAGGGCTGGATCAGGGCTGTGGTTGACCTTGGGGGGCTGGGTGGGCGTGGCCAACTGGGTGGGCGTGGCCAGCTTGACGCCACTCCCCTAACTGCTGGCATGTTTCCTCTTTGCATTGGGTAGACCGGGCCGAAGATACGCCAACACGATCTTTCCTCTTCGCATTGCATAAATGATGTGATGCGGGCCACCCCCTTACATTTTCCAGGACAGCCTCGTGGGCCGGCCCAGATCTGAACACATCGTGGGCTGCATCCGGCCTGCAGGCCTTGAGTTTGACACCCCTGGACTATTGCAATGTACTATGAATGGGGCTGCTCTTAAAGACCAACTACAAGCTAAACCTAGTCTAGAATGCAGCAATGTGGGCAGTGATGGGCAGCAGGGGTGGGTTCTAACCTACCTCGCTGCCAGTTCGCTTCTTCCCTCATGCGCAGTGCCGAGAAATAAAAATAAAAATTCAAAAAAAAGAGACAAAGAGACAAGGACAAGATGGTGACACACGCGCAGTGCCTGAAACTCAGCTTCTGCACATGCGCAGAAGGAAAAAAATCCCGAAAAAAATTCCAAAATTTTTTTTAAAAAAAAATTAAAAAAAAAGATGGCGGCGTCCACAGACTGGCACCTACCAAACTGGTTCCGTGACATCATCATGACGTCACCAGTGGGTTGCTACCGGTTCAAGCGAACCAGTCCGAACCGTGAGGAACCCACTTCTGATGGGCAGGCCATGATATGTCTATGTGTCATGCTGCCAATATTGTTAAGTGAATCACTGCAGTTGTTGAGTGAATCATTTGGTTGTTAAGAGAATCCAGCTTCCCCAATTACTTGTCAGAAGCCATCTGGGAAGATTGCAAATAGTGATCACGTGAGCCTGGGACACTGCAACCATTGTAAATATGAACCAAATGTGAAACACCTGAATTTTGATCATATGACAGTGGGGATGGCTGCAACAGTTGTAAGTGCGAGGACTGGTGCTGTTGTAACTTTGAATGGTTGCTAAACAAATCGTTGTAAGTCAAGGACTGTCTGTATAATAAGTCTGAGCTTAGTTTGCTTAGCCTTAGGGGGAAGCCAGTAGATCACTGGATTAGCCCATTTTAGAAGGGATTCTTGGATGAATTTTTCTTTTTTTTTCTTTTTTTCTAATTTTTTTAAAAGAATTGCAAAATTAAAAAAATAAATAAATAAAAAGGATGATTTTTTCTTAGAGCCTAATCCAATCCTCAATCTGATATTTAACTAATCACCTGAATCTTCTTCTCCTATATTAACATCTTTTTGTTTGATCACATTCTGTTCTATAATATTAGCTGCAGATTATCCCTATAATAGTGTCACTTCCCTCTTAATCCTGAAATGTGCCAGTATTAAAAAAAAAAGGAAGGATTCATCCTGAATCCCTTCCCTACCCCCCCGCCCCCCGGTAAAAAAATAATTTCACTTCTATAATCCAGAGATGGATGTCATCTTTGGTTTCTCTCATTTTCCAAAAAGTTCTATATAGATTATGATGTGAAATTGGGACATCAGCCAAAGCATTAGTAAACATATTCCATTTTCTTTCACTAGAGATTTACCGTATTTTTCGGAGTATAAGACGCACCGGAGTATAAGATGCACCTTAGTTTTTGGGGAGGAAAATAGGGGAAAAACAATCTGCCTACCAGTATTCATCTGGCTAGCGTCCTTAGTCTGGTCAGCTTCAGCACATTATTTTATCCCCTGGTTAGGACTTAAAAAAACCTTCTTCTGAGAGAGTAACAATGAAAGAGCCTGCAAGTCAGTAAGAGCTGGGATGGTAGAGAGTGTCTGGGATGGCTTTGTGGTTAAAAAGAATGGCAGGAAACAGTTTAACTTCTGAGACATACATTTTTTGAGTGTATCCACCATATTTACTTATTTAGTGTTCTTATATGTCGCCCTACTCCCTGGGGACTCAGGGTGGCGTACAACATGTAAAGAACAACTATAAAAAGAGCAATAGCAATAAAAAATAACTTAACAGTCTAAATTTTTTAAAAAAACATTCAAGCCATACATTCATGGGGGAGACCTAAGATATTAATGGTCTCCAATCACCCCACCTGCAGGAAGAGCCATGTCTTAATGGCTTTTCGGAAGGCCAGCAAGGTGGGGATAATTTGGATCTCTGGGGGTAGTCGGTTCCAGAGAACAGGGGCCCCCACAGAGAAGGCTCTCCCTATACACTCAATATACACTCAATATTTCAACAATACCTAATGACCAAAAGTTGTGTATTATTTATTTATTTATTTATTCATTTGGTAGTTTTTCTATGCCACCCTACTCCCTGAGGACTGTAATTTGGCATTAGTTTGGTTCAGGGATTTAACACACAGAGTATGTGTGTTAAAAATGCCAATACAACAGATCTGACTGCATCCCTTTATACAGTATGTGGCTGTGATGTCAACACATATTCAAAGGGGTAGGTTTCAGTTGAGTCATTGCACCTGCCATCCCGACATTTTTGACCCCACCCTGAGGGGTCAAAATGTTGTTTTCATCAGGAAAAATAGATGTGATAAATTACATTCAATCAACTGCAAGGGCAAGCTTGATATAGTGTTGGTAACAGGAAAGGAAATTGCTAGCCTAAAAGACCTAACCATGTAATATCTTCATTTTTGGAAACAAAGTTAACCTTACAGCAACAAATCACAATATTTGTACAGACTCTCTGTCCAAGATCAACAATACAAAGAAGCCAATTCAAACAATACATACACATACACAACGTACGTGTGTCTGTGTGTGTCTGTTTGTTTGTTCGTTTAAGAGCTTGTTATCTCTTCCTCCTTCTCCAACCTTTAAAACATACAACCACACCCCTTTTTGTCCTGACCTTTTTCTCAAAAGAACATCCTATTATTATTTAGAATCGTACCACCATCTTTTATGCTGGCTCTAGGCCAAGTGTTGGAAATCTGCATTGATTTCAATGCATGCTTTTCTCTTTCACCCAAATCAATTGGATTACGAGCAATGGGTTTTGCTTGAAAGAAGTATCTGTAAAATTCAGGCTGCTCTGACATTCAAATTTCAAATGGGTATTTTGCTAGCAAATGCAAGAACTTGTTGAAACTAAACCATCAACACCTTGTAAGAATAAAATCAATTCAGAAATCAAAAGAAATCTGAAAAGATTCAATATGACACTGGGAATGAAGTGGAAAACCAGAAACCTTTTAGAGCAGAGGTGGAACATTAAGCAAAGAAACTTGATTTCATTGAGGGATGCATCAGGGTTGTGTTTGACCTTGGGGGAGGCGTGGCCAGGATGGACGTGGCCAGTTCCACGTCACCCATCGAGGCTCTGTTTTGGCTGTGATGGCCTCCTGCGCCCCTCTGCCAGTAAAAACAGAGCTCAGGGAGGCCGCGTGCCAGTGATGGGTTCTAAATCCCACTGCTACTGGTTTGCGCTCGCGCATGCGCGCAATGCTTCTGTGCATGTGCAGAAGCATCAGGGGCAGGTGGGCAGGGCCTCCCACCACCGCCACTACCGGTTCATAGAACCGTACTGTACCGGTAGCAACCCACCACTGCCGCACGCACTCTCCCGAGCTCCATTTTTGTTGGCAGAGGCACCACAGGCCGGTCCTTCGCTATTTCCAGGGCTGGCCCAGGGCCAGATCTAAGCATCCGGTGGGCCAGATTCGGCACGCGGCCCTTGAGTTTGGCACTCCTGTTTTAGAGGAAAACTAAAATGACAGGAAGTTAGAAAACAAATTTTAACAAAGGATTGGGCTAACTTTTACCATCCGAGTTTGAGAGCTGTATGCAGACCTTGATCCTCTTTACTATGCCTGTCAAGGTAGGGACTGACATTCAGTGATACAATTTCCTGCCATTTTAAGGTGTGGTAAGATGGGGCTTGAGCCGCTTGACACAACAAGAAGAGGCACCATTTAAAAACGGCATTGCTTAATGTACCTTCTTCTGGGCAGAAAGTAAGGCAGGAGATATACATTTCACCACATTTCTTGAAGACAGTAAGAAATTTTCCAGTCATATCTCAGGATTGGAAGTTCCATTAAATAGTGACCAGAACGAAGTTGATTGTTCTCCTCCTCCTCCTCCTCCTCCTCCTCCTCCTCCTCCTCCTCCTCCTCCTCCTCCTCCTCCTCCTCCTCCTCCTCCTCCTCCTTTACAAATAAGTTAAAATACAAATAAGTATTTCTCTCCCAAGATTCTGTCCATTCTTGGAAGAGCTAATCTTACTGAATTAAACTGGAGATAATAGCTCAGGATTTAATCCAGTTCAGGTTTCAAGAATAATGGCTATAGAGGACTTCCGGTTTGGATTCCGCCATCGCGGATGCTCCTTGTTGAGCGCCTTTCCGATTCCTCGTAAAAGCCTCCAGAACAGCTGTCTAGCAGCTTGGAAATCTCTGCCCCGGGCAAAGGGGAGAGATGAGAGCTTGACAGGTGGGGTAGAGCCCCCCTAGTGCCCTAGGAGCCATCCAGGGGCGCGAAGGGTGAGGGCTCCCCAGGCAGCCTGTCTCCTGCTCCGGGAATCCGGAAACCTCCGCCTTTGCGGAGCAAGATGCCGCGACCACCGCTGCTTCCAGAATGGGATTTATAATTATTTTATGGCTTAAAGAAGCAGACAGAGAGAAACAGGAGTTCAGATGGGCAAGTATTGAATTTTTTTTTCTTCAACTCCTCTGCTAACTTTCACTTCGGAAAAAAAACAAAGTAACAGTTAATAAGCAACAATATGGTGATTGAAGAAGGTGGGAGGAGAAGTGAAAGTGACTTTCGTTTCGCTAGCGGCTTTTTTTCTCATGGAAACTTTTGACTTTGAAAACTGGCTTTTCTCTCTCTGTCTCCTGATTTTGGATTAAAATAACAACTGATAATTTTCAAAAAATAAAAGACTATCTGGTTTTGGAATTGGAAAGAACTTTAACTAGAGATTTGGCTTTTTCTTTGTACTCCTCTGGAAATATTACAATGGCTTCAAAATTCGGAAAGACTGTTTTGAATAAAAGAATTGACTATTCCTCTGGTCATACTTCCAAAATGCAACTTATCACTGAGTTAACACCTCCACAGTCTTTGACACCTGAAAATTTATTAAGTACTTTAAAGATCATGAAAAACGAACTGATTATGGAATTTAACCTAAAAATTAATGAAATAGATAAAAAAATGCAGGCTGCTTTAAAGAATATGGACCAACAACTTAGGACGGATGTGTTAGAGGTTTGTAAAGAATTAGCAACAAATATTGAAGTTTTGGCAGATCGTATTGAAACAAATAAACAAGCTTTGGCAACCTTGGTGGAATATATAGATAAAATTCAAAATGATATTGCAAAATTTTGAAACAGAGGTGTTGATGACGCAGTTCAGAAGTATGGAATTTGCTATAAGGGTGAGAGGGTTGAAAGAGGGATTATATGAAGATTTGAAAGGAAGGATGGTCGAGGCTCTGGAGCAGGTGTCTGGAATGTCTAAAGTGGAATTGGCTACACAAATAGATAAGATATATAGAGTAAATTCGTGGTATGCAAAACAAAAACACTTACCAAGGGACATTGTTATATATTTTACTACAAGAGCCTTACGGAACAGAATTACACAGGCGACGTTTAAGAACAACCTTCAGGTGAATGGCCAGGAACTAATGATTTGGAAAGAAATTCCCTCTAAAATGCTTAAAGCCAGAAAAGATTATACCTTTTTGATTGATGAATTTAAAAGACTAAATTTACAATATAAATGGGAAGCACCAACAGGAGTAGTGGTGAAATTTTTGGGAAAAAGATACCGTATCGCTTAATACGATAAAGAAAGCTACTGAATTTTATGTCAACGTTTTAAAGGCTGATATATCCAAAATTCCAGAGGAAAGATGTATGAAAGTAAAAGAGGAGGAGGAGGGAAAGCCATCCCTACCGGATCAAAATGAAACAGTTTTTAAGAATCAAAGTGATTGGCAGAGCCAGATAGATGTGGAAAAGGAGATGGAGGATCGGGGTCAGATGGGAGGCGAGCTGATAAATTTAAAATCATCAAGCTACAAAAAGATGCAACCATCAAGATACAAAAAGATGCAGTGTTGAAATTTATTGGATGGATGGAGACTAATATGATTGTATTTTACCTTTTTTCTTCTTTCTTTACTTTTCTTTCTTTCTTTCTTTCTTTCTTTCTTTCTTTCTTTCTTTAATATTTCTTGAAGATTTGGAATCTTTAATTAAAATTATTAAGTTATAAAGTATCATAATTAGATCTGAAAATTTGTTTCAGAGGAAGGATTTTCTTTTTTCTTTAGTTTTTTCCCCCCCTCTCTATGTCCTTTTATTATTATTATTATTAATATTCTTTAAAGATTCAGAACTTTTCTGAAGTTAATAATTTGATGTATAATAATATTATGCTATTAATATTATGATGAAGTTTAAAGTTTTTCTATTTAATATTTAGTTATTATTTATGTAATATTCATTCAAGTTTTATTTAATTTTGAGATTATTACTACTATTAATATTCTTTAAAGATTCAGAACTTTTTTGAAGCTAATAATCTGATGTATGGTAATATTATGCTATTAATATTATGATGAAGTTTAAGATTCCTGTAGTTTATATTTAGTCATTATTTATGTAATATTCATTTAAGTTTTATTTAATTCTGAGGAAATGTTGCGTAGGGTAGACGATTGAAAGGAGGAGGAAGGAATTTTTCTTTTTCTTTTGCTTATTTTTTTTATCTTATCTTTGTTCTTGTATTTTTCTTGTATTTTTATTTTTTCTTTATTTTTATTACTTTATATATAGATGATATAAAAGATAGAGGTTTAATGATGTAATTTATCAGTGTACAATTTGGAGTTGAAGTTTTTTTAAAAAAATAATGTGGAAATCTAACAAGTTTTTTTTAAACTTAATTTAAATTTATTTTATTGATATTATGCCCTGTGTTTTCTCTGGGAAGTCCGGGGGGGGGGAGAGGGGGGGAGGGAAGGGGGTGGGTTAGGGGGGAGAAAAATAAAAAATGTTTGTACTTTGTACTAATAAAACTTTTTGAATTAAAAAAAAAAGAATAATGGCTATACAGGTAGTCCTCAACTTAAAACAGTTCATTTAGTGACCATTCAAAGTTACAATGGCACTGAAAACTTATGACCACTTTTCACTTTTACGACCATTGCAGCATCCCCGTGTTCATGTGATTTACATTCGGAAGTTTGACAATTAGTTCATATTTGTAACAAGTGTCCTGGGGTCATGTGATTCCCTTTTGCTCCCTTCTGGCAAGCAAAGTCAATGGGGAAGTCAGATTCACTTAACAATGGTGTTACTAATTTAACAACTGCAGTGATTCACTTAACAAATGTAGTAAAAAAAGTCGTAAAATGGGGCAAAACTCACAACAAATTTCTCACTTCGCAACTTAAATTCTGGGCTCAATTGTGGTCATAAGTACCTGTACTTATACTTTTCTACATAAACAGGAGTTGTTCCCTCCCCCCCCCAAATTCCAAATGTAGGAGAAAAATAGTCCCAACCAGAGGTGGGTTCTTCCTGGTTCAGACCAGTTTGCCCGAACTGGTAGCAACCCGCTGGCGATGTCACGATGATGTCATGGAACCGGTTCAGCCGTTGCCGATCCGTGGGCGCTGCCATCTTTTTTAAAAAAAAATTTAAAAAATTGGGGGGGGATTTAAATTTTTTTTCTTCTTCTAAGCATGCGCAGAAGCCGAGTTTCCGGCACTGCGCATGTGTCACCATCTTGTTTTCAGCTCCCCCCCCCTGTATTTTTCAGCACTGAGCATGTGCGCATGCACGAAGCGCACGTGCCCACGCGGCGCGGCCACATGGCGTGGGAAGAAGCAAACCAGCAGCGAGGTAAGTTAGAACCCACCCCTGGTCCCAACCTCCTCATTCTTCCTTCTCTGCATTGTTTGTATTGCTAGATTGGCTGGGTGTTACACGAAAGAAAACTTTGTGGTGTAATATGCTTTTAATGACTTAAAAGTCTCTCTTAATCTCCTGCTCAGCGTCAACGGCTTGTGGCTGTGTTAGAAGATGACAGATGGTATCACAAAAAAAGTAAACTTGTGCCAAGACAGTTTTTTCCTTATAAAAACATATCCTGCTCCGTTTTGACACTGACTCAGCCTAAAAGGCTGAGAAGAATAAACATTCGCTCATACCGAAAGGGAGGAGGGGGGAAGCATACGTAGGAGTGTTGCAATTTCATGAATCAAAGAAAGTGTTTGATTTTTCACTTTCTTGCACCATTAAGGCCCTGAAGGTGAATGACATTTCCAAACAGACTGTTCAGTGTCAGCTCTGAAAATAGATCCGGTACATCCATAAAAGAGACTGGCTGATCAATGTCCAAGACCAAAATGGCATCTCCAAAAGCAACATACCTTCAAGGAGCAAGTCACTTGGAAGATGAAGCAAAACACATAGGGAATGTGACAGAAAAAGGGTGGTATAAAATGTGGTGGGCTGTTGTGATGTAGAGATTAAGGACATGGAATGGGGTTGGGGAGATTTCATTTGATTTGATTTGATTTAAGTCAAGCCTCAGGCATGTAAACTTTAGTGGTTCACTTTGGATCACTCTATCACTTCTAACCCAAGTTACCTCAAAGCAGAGGTGGTATTCAGCCGGTTCGGACTGGTTCGCCCGAACCGGTAGTGGAAATCGCTGTTGCAGGAACTGGGTATGTCTAGTTTAATAAAAGAAGGACTAGAGGAGACATGATAGCAGTGTCCCAATATCTCAGGGGTTGCCACAAAGAAGAGGGAGTCAAACTATTCTCCAAAGCCCCTGAGGGTAGAACAAGAAGCAATGGGTGGAAACTAATCAAGGAGAGAAGCAACTTAGAACTAAGGAGAAATTTCCTGACAGTTAGAACAATTAATCCGTGGCACAAGTTGCCTCCAGAAGTTGTGAATGCTCCAACACTGGAAGTTTTTAAGAAGATGTTGGACAACCATATGTCTGAAGTAATGTAGGCTTTCCTGCCTACGCAGGGGGTTGGACTAGAAGACCTCCAAGGTCCCTTCCAACTCTGTTGTTGTTGTTGTTGTTGTTGTTGTTGTTGTTGTTGTTGTTGTTATTATTATTATTATTATTATTATTATTATTATTATTATTATTATTATTATTATTATTATTATTATTATTATTATTATTATTATTATTATTATTATTATTATTATTATTATTATTATTATTATTTTACTGTAGACCTATGAGGCTGCCCAATCAGGTTGACCCTAGGTGGATTTAGGAACTAGAAGAGCTACTGTATATAAAGAACTGTATGAAGAAAGCTTAGAGATTACTTTTCCAAATTTAGCTTAGAGCAAAGCTGGGTAAATGGAAACATTAGATAAATGCAGGCACAGAATAACAAATATATTAGATAAATGCAGGCATAGAACAACAAATACAGACAGAGAGCGATTATTCTCTTTCATACAAGGAAGTTAGTCAACCATGGAAATTAAAGACAGAATGTTTCAGGATGAAGAGAAAAAAAGGTATCTTATGTAATAAATCCTTAAGCTACAGAATCCATTCATTATCATCAGTTATAGAAATGGTCATCAGCTTAGGGGTTTTTTCAAAGGGGATTGCATCGCAGAGGATCAGAAAAAATGGCCCTAGTCTTGAAGATTGTAAACTTCTCCCTGAATCATAGGTAGCTTTCCTTAGAGGCTGACATCTGAGGGGGAGGAAGAATGCTCTTGCATTTATGTATTTGTATTTATGAGCTTTCCAAATGTACCTGGTTTCCACAGGGAGCACAAATTAAGGCTTCCTTAATGAGGCATTTCTTATGAACCGGAAGCATACAACATTATTTAACTGGACCAGTGGATTCTGCCACTAGCAATACTATCATGCTTCACACCTTCCAAAACAGGGTGGAGAAATCCTGCTCTGTTGTTTGTGACAAGATCTGGAATCTACCCCAGCCAGGCAAGGCCCACATCAGGTGTGTGGTGTCAGCCAGCAAGAAAAATACCAGCTTTATTACCTGTTGTATTAATTCAAAGAGAATGGGAGGGGTATATGTGCACCTATACCAGTGGAGGGTTCCGGTTATTTTCGCTACCGGTGCGCATTGCAAGCATGCGCAGAAGTGAACTCGCGTTCCATCGGGCGATTTCACTTCCGCGCATGCTTAAGACGACATTACAAGCCGAAACACAGCTGAGGAGCTTCTCAGCTGTGCTTCGGAGGAAGAATAAAGGTCCATATTCAAACAAGGGCAGGTGGGAGGGCTTTTTCCCGACAGCTCAGGACGCGGAGAAGCGCCAGAAAATGACATCATCGCCGGGCTCCTACCGGAGCTGCGCTCCACCCAGCACCGGTAGGAACCCACCACTGACCTATACCCATAGCATGATACCGTGCAGTGAATTCAGAGCAATGTGCACTGTTCACCTCTTTTTAAAAAGTTGATCACAATGAGTTGTTGTGATCAACTGCCATAAACATTCTCCATGTTTATGGCAGCATCTACAGCATAATTTGGGGCCCTAGACTACAGCTATATCCAGATCCCAGGCGGTCTTGGATGTGGTCTTCAAAGGCCTCCAGAAAGATAACTAAATCTTTTATGGGAGCAGGAAGTGGAAATGGTTAAATAAATAAGCTCTATAATAATTATGAAATAAACTGACACAATTATTAAATCAGTTTTGAATCTGTTAAATCAGTTTTAAATCTGTTTAAATACTGAACAGATTGTTTAATTACTTTGTTCTTAAATAAGCTACTGGAATGGAATCATCTTAGCTACCTTGAATGTTAGTTAGCTTAAAGGTGAATGAAATGGAATGAAACCTGGATTATCCTTTAACATAGTAATTTTGGGACTGCCATCTCCAGACGCATCACTCTGTAGCCAAAAACTAACCATCCAGAAAACTTAACTCTGCATTGACTAAAAGGCAATGCTTCTCAACCTAGGCAACTTTTAAGGGGAATTAACTGACTAGGGAATTCTGGGAGTTGGAGTCCACACATCTTAAAGTTGTCAAGGCTGAGAAACACTAGAATAAGGAAGATGGAATGCAGAATCACTTCCTTTTTCTGCCTTAAGCCCCTGGGGATAAGTTTCACAGAATATCCTTAAGTCACAGTAATAAGACATGGAGCAGAAATGTCTCATTCTCCCTTTGCAACATCATCCTGTAGAGCTTGATAGTAAAAGTATACTTGTAGAATTTGCAGCTACAAGGTGTGATGGTTTATAAAGGGATTAGGTGAATTCTTTTATGGTAATCAAACAACTGTGTAAGTCATGGAGCTTCATCTTTGTAATCTGCCTGTGAAATTCTTACCTGGCTGTATGTATATGCATGTGTTGAAATGTCAAGATAGCAACTGTAACCACACAATCACAATCCCATCCCTGTTTCTTATATGTGGTATGTGCAATGCTGTCTATATAAAAATGGGGCAGGGTGTTCATCACATAGTTGTGGCCACCATCTCGACTGTTTTGAAGACAACTCCCCAGGGTTGCCTGTGTTGATGCAAATAGATAGGCCGCTTTGATTTACAAATCCATCTGTTTTTTAGAAAGCAGAATGAAGATGCCTGTCACTCAATTATACTGGTTTTCAAAATACATTTTGTCTTAAAGCATCTGCTTATCCAGGGGTGGCCAAACCGTGGCGCATGCGCCAAACGTGGCGCATTCCACGATTTCAAGTGGCGCATCCACCGTCGCGTTCCTCAGTATTGTGTCCAGGGCAGCCCGTTCTAAAAGAGATCGTCTCGCGAGTTTGAGAAGTTTGAACTCGCGAGACTTTCTCTTTTAGAATGGGCTGCCCTGGACACACTACCGAGGAACGCGACGGAACAAGTCCCAGGTAGGACGTGCGTCTCGCAGCTCTCCCCGCCGCGCGCAGAGCCGAAGGGGCGGTGGGAGGCGAGGAAAGGAAGCGGCCGGCAGAGCCGAAGGGGAGGCTCTGCTGGCTGCCTCCTTTCCTCGCCTCCGGCGTGCGGAACTTGGCCCTAGCCCGCCGCTCCCCAAAGCCCAGCGCCGCAGGTGCCTTCAGGAGCCCTGAAGCTCTGCCGGCAGAGCCGAAGGGGAGGCGGGAGGCGAGGAAAGGAGGCGGCCGGCAGAGCTTCAGGGCTCCTGAAGGCACCTGCAGCGCTGGGCTTTGGGGAGCGGCGGGCTGGGGCCAAGTTCCGGAGGCGCAGGCCTTCCTCCTCGGCGACCGTCCCTCTCCCGGGCCGGAGCGCCTCGCCTTCGCCGCTCCTCCATGCCCGCCTCCCCGGGCGCGCTTTCTGCCAGGCGGCTTCAGCAACCGTAAGTAGTGCTTCCTTCGGCGCCCTTCCCCCGCCTGCAGCTTTCCAAGAGGTCCATCTGCCTCCTTTATGTCCCCGGAGCTGCTCTGGGAGGGCCGGCGGGGGGAGCGAGCAAGCGCTTGGCCGGATGCGGCCGCCGCCTGCCCGCCGCCCGCCGCCCAAAGCCGAAAAGCGGTGAGAGCCGAAGGGGAGGCTCCATTGCCGCAACACCCCCGGACCTACAACAAAGAACGAGGCAGGGTCACCTTCGCACTCACGAAGGGCCCGCCTGCACCGCATTCACCTCCGGGACTGGGAATCCCCCGCTTTGGCTCTTCACGCAAACCCGGTGTTGCCAGAGAACCCCAAAGCTCCCCATTTGGCAGGGCTCCGTTCCTGAGCTTGGCTCCCTCCATCGGAGGGTGGCCGGCTGGCCGGGCGAGCGAGGCTCTGGGCGGGCGGCGGCCGGGCAGCGGGGCGAGCGAGGCTTTGGGCGGCGGGCGGCCGGGCGAGCGAGGCTTTGGGCGACGGGCGGCGGGGGGAGCGAGCGAGCGCTTGGCCGGATGCGGCCGAGGCTGTTGCGGCGATGGAGCCTCCCCTTCGGCTCCCACCGCTTTTCGGCTCTGCAGCCGCCGCTGCTGCCTCCTCCTTTCCTCGCTTCCTGCTCCTTTCCTCCCCCCCCCCGCCCACCTGGATGCTGCCATTTGCGTCGTTTTGCCGTCTGCGCATGCGCAGAGGGCAAAACTCAAATGGCGGCATCCAGGCGGGCCCGCCCACCCAGGACGCCTGGGCCAATTGGCGCATGGGACGCTTCAGGTTGGCCACCACTGGCTTATGCTATATAGATTGGATACATTTTTGTAGACCAAACTAAGCACTACCTAGTAAAAACACGAACTCTAGAATTCTTAAATAGAAAGGTTCTGTCCAATCACACTTGGCCAATAAAGAATTCTATTCTATTGGAATATCCCCACCCTCCCACAAAATGTATATAGGGTACCGGCCTCTTCATGCCTCCACACTTTAGCACTCCCATCCCTTCTCCCCACTGCTACTTCATAAAGCAATGAAAACAACTGTATTCCATTGTCTTGGTGTGTGTCCATTTTGGTTTTTTAAATAAGCTTTTGAATCCTTATGACTATCTGGACAAGTCCCTGCAGTTTTCTTAGTAAGGCGTTTGGAAGTGATTTGTAATTGTTGGCTTCCTAGGCCTGAGACAAAGGCACTGGCACAAGGTCACACAACTAGTTTCATGCCCATGGCAGGACTAAAACTCGAAATGTCCCAGTTAATTAGCAATTAAGTACCGTATTTTTCGGAGTATAAGACGCACATTTTTGCCCCCCAAAAGAGGGTGGAAATGTCGGTGTGTCTCATACACCGAATGCAGCCATTTTTGGCCTCCCGCAGCCCCCCCCCCGCATCCCATTTTTGCGAAAAACAGGCCGTTTTTTGCAAAAATGGGGGCGTTTTTGCCTTTCCCCCACCCCCTAGGAATGCTCTACAAGCTTCCCAAACCCTCTGCATGCCCTGTTTTTGCAAAAAAAGGGGCCGTTTTTCACAAAAACTGAGATGTTTTTGTCTTCTAATTACCCCATCTAGCATGACTGGAGGAGGAATTCTGGGAGTTGAAGTCCACTAGTCTTAAAGCTGTCAAGTTTGAAGACTCCTAGGTTAGGGGTTAGGGGTGCAAGAGTCTTCAAACTTGGCAAGTTTAAGACTTGTGGACTTCAACTCCCATTCCTGAGCTAGCATGACTGCAGGAGGAATTCTGGGAGTTGAAGTCCACTAGTCTTAAAGCTGTCAAGTTTGAAGTTTGTAAAAAGTGTACATGGTTGTAAAAAGTATTCTGCTACACTGGTATTTTATTAAATAATATATTACTACACCATTTGGTTCAGAATACTTTTTTCCTTGTTTTCCTTCTCTAAAATCTAGGTGAGTCCTATATTCCGGTGCGTCCTGTACTCCGAAAAATACGGTAGCTTCCATCCATTCTTTGTTGTCCTGCCTTCTGGTGCTTTGGAAAATAGGTTGACCCCCCTCCTCTTTGTGGCAACTTTTCAAATGCTGGAATACTGCTATCATGTCCCCCCTAGTCCTTCTTTTCTCTACACTAGCCAAATCCAAATCCTGCAACTGTTCTTCATATGTTTTTGTCTCCAGGCCTTTAATCATCTCAGTTGCTCTTCTTTGCACTTTTTCCAGTGCCATTGTAACTTCAAACTGCCATTAAATGAACTGTTGTAAGTAAAAAACTTCCTGTACCAGGGAGATGGCCCACTATGGAAGTACAGTATGAGTTACTTCCATGTGTGATGAGGGGCTACACAAATAAGATAGATACATAATCAATCAGTCCTTTTTCCTACATCCTAATTTCCCTCACCACTTCCTATCTCTCCATATGTACTGGTTATAATGTGTAAATTATATAAAATTCTCTTTTTTAGATTAGATTTTAGATTTAGATTTAGATTTTAGATTTTAGATTAGCAAAAAGAAAAATGAAAAAGCCTTGTGTCTCTAAGAAAAAGCCTTATGTCTCTAACTAAGGAGAAATTTCCTGACAGTTAGAACAATTAATCCGTGGAACAGCTTGCCTCCAGAAGTTGTGAATGCTCCAACACTGGAAGTTTTTAAGAAGATGTTGGACAACCATTTGTCTGAAGTAGTGTAGGGTTTCCTGCCTACGCAGGGGGTTGGACTAGAAGACCTCCAAGGTCCCTTCCAACTCTGTTATTATTATTATAAACAGTAAATCTGAATTTTGAACTCTCAATGTTTTCTATCTAAAAAGGGAAAACAGTTTGCAATATGTTTGATCAGCAATTTGCAACCACCACTGATATAGTATAAAAGTTTCTAGATATTAACTGTCAGTATTAACTCCAGTAAACTAACCTGAAAGACCTTTGATTTGGTTTTGCATTTTACAATATATCTATTCCTAAATACAACCAAATTGTAGTTTAAAAAATTAAAGCACAAGGTATTGCAGTGAGAGGTATGTGCCAGCATGCTATTTGCACTTTCTGGCAAATTCAACTCCTGCAACATTTGCAAAAAATATATATAATTTTTTTTAAAAAATTGCACTTACCCAAGAGACAAAAAATGACCAAGAAAATGCCCATTTCCTGGAAACGGCCCGTTGTAAAACAGATAATGAAATCAAAGTTCTGCTTCTTTTTTTCTTGCATCCAAACTGTAATAATTGTTCTGACTCTCCTCTAACTTTCTAAGAAAGGATAGTTGTAATTCTTACGCCAAGTATCATGTCTATATTGCCATTTCTTGCTGGGTTGGTTTAATTTTTGTAGTAGGACAGTGAAAAGAGGACACACCTCTCTGTATCATTACACAAGCACCTTAGAACTATTCATTTCACGCCCTTGATAAGAGGAACTTTAAGAAAAACATCTTTTGGAAAGGTCATCATAGCATAAAAGGCTATGATAAACTAATATGAATAATCAATTCAACACCCACTGCAAGAGCAAACTCTCCCATGAAACTACTGGCCAAATGCAGGTAGTTCCCAACTTATAACCACAATTGAGCCCCAAATTTATGTTGCTAAGTGAGAAATTTGTTAAGTGGGTTTTGCCCCATTTTACAACTTTTATTACCCCATTTGTTAAGTGAATCACTGCGGTAGTTAAGTTAGTAACACGGTTGTTAAGTGAATCTGATTTCCCCATTGACTTTGTTTGTCAGAAGGTCACAAAACGGGATCCCCTGACCCAGGACACTGCAACGGTCATAAATGTGAGTCAGTTGTCAAGTATCTGAATGTAAATCACCAGGGGAATGTTGCAACGGTCATAAGTGTGAAAAATGGTCATAAGTCCCTTTTTTCAGTGCGGTTATAACTTTGAATGGTCACTAAAGGAACTGCTGTAAATCGTGGACTACCTGTGCTTAAGTTTTAATAGGAACAGCTCTCTGCAATCATGTTTTTGTCTAATTTCTACAAAGCTTTTTAGATCTGGGTAGGATGGAATGCTTTTATGCCTCCATCTGTAGAAACACCAAGTTCAAGAGCAGTCTATCTTTGAAAAAAACAAATAGGGGAAGAAGTTGCCTTGAAGCCAAAAGTTATGTTTTTGCAACTGCCTCCTGAATTATCATATGAATTGGCATTCGCCATTCATGATAAGTGTACCACAGATGGAACTTTATTATTTATTATTAGTTATTAAATTTATGTGCTACCCATTTTCCTACAGCAATAGCATTTAGAGCAGTGGTTCCCAACCTGTGGTACGTGTACCACTAGTGGTACGCGAGGGCCTTCCAGGTGGTACGCGAACACTTTCGGGGTCATGAACGATTTTTAGTTAGTTATTTTTTACTTCACAAAAATGTTTACTGCTTAACACAACTGTTGCCACACGTCACCCACCTGGTCCCAGCGGCCCGAGAATCCAGTTGCTAGATGCGCGGAGCCAAAAAAGGAACGGTACAATTATGGAAATAAAGTGATATCTGATCGAATTTAGTTTCTCTGGAACCAGGTGGTATGCGGCGACTGTACGGGACCTCCAAGTGGTACTCGATCACAAAAAGGTTGGGAACCACTGATTTAGAATTATACAGTGCTTTACAGCCCTCTCTAAGCGGTTTACAGAGTCAGCATATTGCCTCCAACAATCTGTGTCCTCATTTTACCCACCTCGGAAGGATGGAAGGCTGAGACAACCTTGAGCCGGTCAGAATTGAACTCCTGTTGGTGAACAGTGAGTTAGCCTGCAATAATGCATTCTAACCATGGCTCTATCAAGCAACTCTGGAAGTAACTTTGAAATAGTCTATGTGAAATGCAGGGTAAGCTGGCAAAGGTTTGTCTTTAATTCTTGTCTTGAATTATAAATATAACAGAAACCCTATAAGTGGGTGGCTATTTTGAAAAAGTTTTTTTTCTAGTATAGTGGGACCCACATCCTTTTAGAGCAATTGGTGAAATTGATTCAAAATGATTAAGGTTGACCAAATCTTGCAAATTATCCGGAAGATCCCTAAACTGCAAGAAAGGTAACTAGAAGAGCTCTTTGCTGTTTCTGATATTTGGATTTTTGCAGCCCTGATCTGATAGTTGTAGAATCTGATATAAATGATGTTTACTAATATTACTTACGGAACCAAAAATGAAGCAACAAGATAAACTGACTTTCTGGACCATGTAAGAGTAAAAGTGAAGTAAAGTAAAAACTAAATACACACAGTGAAGTTTCCGTAGTATCAAGACAACAGTGGTAAGGAAGGAAATTTCATTAGAGCGATATTCCTAATCTAAGCAAGCCCTTTCTCCAAATTAGGAAGGAAGGAAGGAAGGAAGGAGGAAGGAAGGAAGGAAGGAAGGAAGGAAGGAAGGAAGGAAGGAAGGAAGGAAGGAAGGAAGGAAGGAAGGAATTCTCCTAAGGGTGACTTTGATTTTATAATAGATTTCTCCCTCATAATCTCAGGATTTACAGTGAAATCAGCTTGCAGATTAAAACTTTACAAAAGAAAAGGCTTTATCATTTACTTAAAAGCTTATTGGCTATCGAAACTTATTGGGATAAAGTTTGTGCTGAGATAGCTGAGGAAAAAAAAAAAGATTCATGAGGCATATTACCAACCATGATCAATAACTGAAACTACAGTTTTTCTTATCCTGGATATAGTAGGCAATGTCTTGCTAAATTTGAATCTGCCTGTCCAGTCTGTACATCAGAGGAAGGCTTGTTGAAACCCACCCACCCCCAAGCATATGGGGTGGGCGGTCCAAACAAGCTTCTTGGAGGTAGCACCCAATGTATAGAATAATCTTACCACCATGAGTAGGTGTGGCTTCTCCCTTTTTTTGCCTTACGCAAGCTAGTAAATTCATTCCATTCCAGTGAGCCTTGCACCATCCCTGATTGTGAGTATCTATTTTCTTGTATTAACACTGATGTTGTTTTTGTGTTGCTATAGTCCAGCGATGGCGAACCTATGGCACGCGTGCCACAGGTGGCACGCAGAGCCATATCTGAGGGCACTCGAGGTGTTGCCCTATGTCAGCTCCAGCACGCGCCAGCTGATTTTCGGCCGTCTTTTCGGCAGTTTTCGCTCTCCCCATGGCGAAAAAAGCCAAACGGGCCAACCGGAAGTTCACTTGTGTGCTCACCCTCAGCTTCCTTTTCACTGTCAGAGGTTTTCAGTAACTTCTTCGGCTTCGGACAGTTGCAGCCAGGTCTCTCAAATCTCAGCCCATTTCTTCTGCAGCCGGGAAGGCTTTCCTGAAGGCCTGTGTAGCCGATAACAGAGATCCGG
This sequence comes from Diadophis punctatus similis, assembly GCA_023053685.1. NCBI lineage: Eukaryota > Metazoa > Chordata > Lepidosauria > Squamata > Dipsadidae > Diadophis > Diadophis punctatus. The sequence continues at coordinate 314,166,948 of JALIGW010000001.1, forward strand.
ATCGATCCAGAACTCTGTTATCGGCTACACAGGCCTTCAGAAAAGCCTTCCCGGCTGCAGAAGAAATGGGCCAAGTTGTGCGAGGCCTGGTTGCAACTATCTGAAGGTAAGTAGTAGGGCAGCTCCACTTCCTTTTGTTTCTGAACTTCCAATTGGCCCGTTGGGCCATTTTTCACTCTCCCCAGGCTTCAGGAGGCTTTCCTGAACACTGGGGAGAGAGAAAAACAGCCCAACAGGCCTACTGGAAGTCAGGTGGCTTCAGTGAGGCCTGTGCACATGCGCGGGGGGGGGATGGTGGTGCGCATGCGCAGGGCATTGCAATATGGGTGAGGGCACGCACTCTATTATGCACGCGCGCACCCTTTTGGCACCCGAGCCGAAAAAGGTTCGCCATCACTGCTATAGTCTCTTTTGCTTCCAGAAACTGTTGGAATTGGGGCTTGATACAAATCTTGCTAACTAAATAAGAGTAATGCATTGTGAGGCGTGGTTGATAGAATTAAGTTATGTTTAGTGTGGAAAAGAGAAAATGGAAGATGTGTGCTTGTAATCGTCAAACAAAGCTCCAAATTGTGTTGACCCTGAAAGAGGGAAGTTGATTAAGGTTACCCCTCGCTTTGTGACTCTCTCCCCTCACTCATGTAATTCAAGGTATACAGTATCCAAACATTATCTAGTGCAAAATCTCCATGACAACCAGAACTCCTGTGGCTTCACAGAAACATCCATTAAAGTTTGCATACTTAATAGTCAACTTACAACAGTTGTAATTTAGTGATTATGCAAAGTTACAACGGCATTGAAAAAGTGACTTATGGCCATTTTTCAGACTTACAACCATTGCAGCATTCCCATGATCATGTGGTCAAAATTCGGATGCTTGGCAACTGTCTCATATTTACAACATTGCAGTGTCCTAGGGTCATGTGATCACTTTTCGTGACCTTCTGACAAGCAAAGTCAAGGAGGAATCCAGATTCACTTAACAACCGTGATACTAACTTAACAACTGCAGTGGTTCACTTAACTACTGTGTCAGGAAAGGTCATAAAATGGAGCAAAATTCACTTAAATGTTTCACTTAGCAACAGAAATGTGGGGGCTCAATTGTGGTCGTAAGTCGAGGACTACCTGTTTATATCAATTAGCAATAGCAATATCACTTAGACTTATATACCGCTTCATAGTGCTTTACAGCCCTCTCTAAGAGGTTTACGGAGTTCAGCATATTGCCCCCAACAATCTGGGTCCTCATTTTACCCACCTCAAAAGGATGGAAAGCTGAGTCAACCTTGAGCCTGGTGAGATTTGAACAGCTGAACTGCTGAACTAGCAATCAGCTGAAGGTCGCAGTGCTGCTTTTAACCACTGTGCCACCTCGGCTTCACTACAGGTAGTCTTCAACTTCATTTAACAACTGTTTGGAGTTACAATGGCATTAAAAAAAGTGACTCATGACTAGTCCTCACACTTATGTCCGTTGCAGCATTCCCATGGTCACATGATCAACATTTGGGTGCTTGCCAAGTATTTATGACAATTGCAGCCTCTTGGTGTCATGTGATCACCTTCCCAGTTGGCTTCCAACAAGCAAACTGAATGGGGAAGCCAGATTCACTTAATGAATGAATGATTCACTTAACAAATCTGGTAAAAGGATCACAAAATCGGGCGTGACTCACATAACAACTACCTTGTATAGTAATATAATTCCTGGTCCCCATTGTGACTATATGCCAAGGACTATCTGTACATGTGTCTCCAAGTTGATGAGATATAGGTAACAGGGTAGCTTGCAAGATAGTCTCCAGGTCAGGGATCCTAGTTTACATAGAGTAGTGTAATCTTTCAGGATCCAATCTGGGTCGGTCACCGGGACCAGAGGCTTAGTCTTCCGAGCTTTCGGACTCGGAAGCCCATCCTCAGGATAGTGTGTGCTTTGGGCCTATTCTCTGTGTGGTATTTATATGTTGCCTGCTGTGTGGGGCTTTTTAGATGTTGATTGGGGTGTTGACGGCTGGCTATTACCATATTTTTCGGAGTATAAGACGCACTTTAGTCTTTGGGGAGGAAAATATGAAAAAAAAAATCTTCCTACCAGCATCCATCTGGCTAGAGTCCTTAGCAAACAGCCTGGAACAGGTATATTAGCCTTGCAAAGGTCCATTTTAAAGGCTGCTTTTTCAGGCTTGCAAAGCTCGGCTTGAGAGGTTGTTTTAGCCTTGCAAAGGTCCGTTTTAACTCAGTTTGAGAGGTTGTTTTAGCCTTGCAAAGGTCCCTTTCAGAGACTGGGTGGGGCTACATTCGGTGTATAAGACGCACCCAGATTTTCACCCTCTTTTGGGGGGGAGGTGTGTCTTATACTCCGAAAAATACAGTAAGTCATTAGCTGTTGTTTCCTTGTGCTGGCAAAGAACTGTTTTACCATCATTATTCTCATATTTCCCTATTACCTATCTCCTTATCTTCTTACGACAATAACTTTGTTGCTTGTATCTTAGGGTTTATATTGTTTACTTAATTTCCTAGTATGATTTATGTGGATTGCTTATTTAGTATCCATGATTACCACTAAGTGTTGTATCTAATGTTTTATGATGAATGTATTTTTACAATGACTATGATAATGATCTATCACTATTGTTGTATGTACACTGAGAGCTTATGCACTGGAGACAAATTCCTGGTGTGTCTAATCACACTTGGCCAATAAAGAATTCTAATTATTCTAATTCTGATTCTACTGTTGAAGTTAGCACAACATGCAAATTCAGCCAAAGATTCCCTATTCAAATGTCGCTACACTGCTTTTACAAGTGGGATTTTACTGGGTTTGTTTTTTTAACCATCCAAGAGTAAACTTACTATGAACGTACATATACATGGATTTTTATCTGCAGAAAGATGTGATTCCAAATACAATGATCATGCAAAAAGTCCCACTGAATTCAGTGAGAATTACAGTACTTACAAGTCAATGTATATATTATTACACAGTAAAGCTCCATTTCTTTTGATCTACTATATCCTATGGCTATTTGTTTATATGCACTTAACTTTTGAGACATCTGAGAACATTAAGAACAAGAATTTTTTATTTCTTTAGTTTATCTTATCCTAATTTAATTTCATTGCTTAATATCCCACCAGCATTTACATTTTTACTAAATTCAGAAGGTTTGCTCACCTCTTTGTGACTTTGGATTTGGTTTAAGCAACTCTTAATACTGCTTGAATGACAATAAAGTTGAGTGTGCAGCAAATTCATTCTTCTCTAAGCTTAAGCTGAAATTTATCTCCTATGATAAGTCTGACCTTATCTATGATGGTCTGACCTTAGCATAGTACACAAAATCGTCTGCTACAACGTCCTACCTGTCAACGACTACTTCAGCTTCAATCGCAATAATACATGGGCAAACAATCGATACAAACTCAAGGTAAACTGCTCCAAACTCGATTGCAGAAAATACGACTTCAGCAACAGAGTGGTCAACGCCTGTAATGTTCTACCTGAATCCATTGTTACATCCTCAAACCCCCATAGCTTCAACCTTAAACTGTCTACCATGGACCTCACCCCATTCCTAAGAGGTCCGTAAAGTGGGCGTGCATAAGTGCACCAGCGTGCCATCGTCCCTGTCCTACTGTCCCCATTTATTCATACTCATTTCCTGTGCTCATGTCCATGTTTATACTTACCGTATTTTTCGGAATATGAGACGCACCTTTTTCCTCCCTAAAAGAGGCTGAAAATTTGGGTGGGTCTTATACTTCGAATGTAGCTTTTTTGAACCTTTTTTTCCAGCCCTAATGAGGTGCTAACGATCTTCCCGGCTTCCTATTCCCTCCGAAGATTTTTTCCAGCCCTAAGTTTTTGCAGGCTTGTTTTCATTCCTACTCCCTCTGCAAAAGCCGTGCTTTTCAGCCCTAACATGGTGCTAACTATCTTCCTGGCTTGCTGCATTTATTTTTATTCCTACTCCCTCCGAAGCAGTTTTGCCTGCTTTGCTAAGTCTTTGCAGGTTTGTTTTCATTCCTACTCCTCTGAAAAAGGCTTTTTCAGCCCTAACCAGAGGATAAAATAATGTGTTGAAGCTGAACAGACTAAGGACGCTAGCCAGATGAATACCTGGTAGGTAGATTTCCCCCCCCCCTATTTTCCTCCCCCAAAACTAAGGTGCGTCTTATACTCCGGTGCGTCTTATACTCCGAAAAATACGGTATACCTGTTATCTCATACATGTTTGACAAACTAAATTTAAATTTTTTTTAAAAAAAATGATCACACATATCCCTCTGCTGGATCTAACTGAGAACCATCACCTACAACCTGTGTAGTGAATTAGTCAACAACCTGAAATCTGAATTTTCTGCACACAACAAATGGGAACTTCCTAATAGTTCAACTATCATTACAGTTCTAGTCATCAATCTTTCAAATACCAAATATGTGTTCCTGTGCCAATCACTGACAGCCAGACAATAGAGCCATGGCTTATATGTGGTATGCATGATAAAAATAAATATATTTGTAGAATTAAAGAGGGAAGAAGAACATTACTCCTGAATGTTAAAACCAGCCAAGTATCATGTGAACAAGAGAAGAGGAAACTAACAATATTGGCTGGTTATTTTTAGCCTCCCTGCTTCTTGACCAAGACTGCTGCCCCAAAAGAATCTTATCATGTATTTACCAGGTCACAGGAGCAAAGAAACAGAACCTTGTGTTCAAGTGACACTTGAGACATTTTTGGAAATCCTTTAAAATGTATTTTAATAAGATTTTCACTAATGTATCTGAGTTCAATTTATGACACTCCTAGACTATCCCGGTCCCATCGGATATATGGGGCAGACCAGGGGCGGGTTCCTAATTTTTTAACTATCACTCTGTGGACGTGGCTTATTTTGTGGGTGTGGCTTGCCAGCCATGTGACTGGGTAGGCGTGGCTTCTCGGATTGCTGAAGGGAGGGGAACTGAGATAGGTCCTGCTGCCCATTCCCCCTCCCCTCAGCAACTCAAGAAGCCTCGAACGTGCAAAAATGCCTAGGATCATCACCGGCATTTGTGGCTTCTTGGACTGCTGAAAGGAGGGGAACTGAGATAGGTCCTGCTGCTCATTCCCCCTCCCCTCAGCAGCTCAAGAAGCCTCAAACGTGCAAAAATGCCTAGGATCATCACCGCGCGTTCGTGGCTTCTCAGTGCTGAAGGGAGGGGAATGGAGATAGCTCCTGCCGCCCGTTCTTTCAGCGTCTCACGCGCTCCCTCAGCCATCCTCCCCTGCTTGGACTCACTGTGAGGTAGGAAGGCAGCTCATGAGCAGTGCCGGAAACTCGGCTTCTGGGCATGCGCAGAAGAATTTTTTTAAAAAAAAAATTTTTAATGGCAGCGCCCAGGCACCAGCAACCGACCACACCGGTACTGTGATGTCACCAGCGGGCCGCTACCGGTGCTATAGAGTGGACCGCACTGGTAGGAACCCATCACTGGGGCAGACTATATACTGTATTGTTTAGGGTTCATTTGTAGCTTGTCCTCCTCTCTGTTTTTTTTAACTGTATTGGAAGATTAGCAAACTTGAAAAATGAACACGCTAATTAGTTAGGTATGCAAATCAGTCCTGCTCTGCTTTGATTCAACAAATCAATCCATTTTGATTTATTACTCAAAAGGATTTGCAAAATTGGCAAGATCAGTTCAGACTATTAAACCAGACATGTACTGAAACCTTCAAATTATCCAAATTGATTCAAAGGATTCAATTCTATTTCACAACTGGATCTGGAAATTCAATTAAGACATTCAGCTGAATTATCAGACTAAAATTCCCAATTGAAGCTTTTGCACAACTTTGATAAGCGTAGCCACTTTTCCCCTGAAATGGTTGTCCAATCCCATCTTTCAAACTTCAATTAAATCTCTTACTACTCCTTATTTCTGGCAAGATTGCAGTACAACCCTCTCATTTCCACATCTTGTTCAGAAGCTGTCAATCTGTTATTGGTCTGTGAGTCAGGTTTAATTTCATCTCAAGTTGGGAGAATGTTAGTCCTGCAAGGTAGACTAGACTAACAAAGCAATGTCACCAAGGTATGTGTGTATGTAATATTTATATGCTTATAGTAAGAGCTATAATAACAGGATATATTGAGCTATGGTAACGGAATCTTGCACATCTGAATGTGCTTTCCCCTCCTTCCTTTTATCTCCATGTGAATTAGGGAGAAGCAAAAAAGCCAACACAGTCTTAGGCTGCATTAACAGAGGGATAGAATCAAGATCATGTGAAGTATTAGTTACTGCTTTGTAAAGCCTTGGTAAGGCCACACTTGGAATACTGCATTCAGTTTTGGTCACCACAATGTAAAAATGATGTTGGGACTTTGGAAAGAGTGCAGAGAAGAGCAACAAAGATGATTAGGGGCCTGGAGGCTAAAACATATGATGAACAGTTGCAGAAATTGGGTATGTTTAGTCTAGTGAAAAGAAGGACTAGGGGAGACATGATAGCAGTGTTCCAATATCTAAGGGGCTACCGTAAAGAAGAGGGGGGGGTCAACCTATTTTCCAAAGCACCAGAAGGCAAGGCAAGAAACAATGGATGGAAACTAAACAAGGAGGGAAGCAACCTAGAACTTAGGAGAAATTTCCTAACAGTGGGAACAATTAACTAATGGAACAGCTTGTTTTCAGAAGTTCTGGGTGCTCCATTACTGGAGGCTTTTAAGAAAAGACTGGACAGCCATTTGTCTGAAATGCTTGAGCAGGGGATTGGGCTAGATTCTACAAGATCTCCAAGGTCCCTTCCATCTTGTAATATTATTCTGTTTTCTCATATTACTTTCTTAGCCCAGGGCCATGCTCCTCTTATCTGAGCAGTGGGTTGCTCCCAGTTCAGACTGGTTCTTAGAACCAGTAGCGCCGACGGTGGGAGGCTTCGCCCACCCGCCCAGAACACTTCTGCGCATGCGCGCGTGCACAAACCGGTAGCAAAATAATTTACAACCCACCACTGGACCATTGCCTTAGTATAGCTCTTTCTCCTGTCCTTCAAGGCACTATTTCTTCTACCCTCTGCAGAAATAAAGAGAGCAAGAGAAAAAAAAAGGCAGGACAAGTCAAAATCGGTAGAAGAAGAAAAAAGAAGAAGAAGAGATAACTCTTCTGGGAGAAATTGATTTAGAGAAATCAACAGATTGAATAGATTGTGTTTAGTAGCATGTCTTAGTTTTAGATTATAAAAACCAGAACCATTAGATGGCAGTACTGTAAAGAGAAACAGCCATTTTTGCTGCCATCCATCCAGAGGTCATTCCAATCACTACAGCCTGTATTTAATAACCAACCAGCAAAAATATTGTTCATTATATGCCCCAAAATGGAAATGGTCCAACCACAAACAGAATTAACGAACAAAAACTAGTAACAGTAAAAATTTCATCACAGCAATAAAAGCAGTATACAACATGATACATTTACAGTCACTATAAAAATAGCATAATACCATAAAGAGTTGATCAGATGGTCTCAAAAATCAAATAAATAATCAAATAAATGCCTAAAATCCTGCACCTAAACCTGACAACTAACTTGGCTAATAAGATTTACAATGCTGTATCCCTGCTTTTTAGCTTTGCTGTCTTTCTCAACAACCATTTGCAATGCTTTTACCAATTTGTCTGTTTAATTAAATCAGTAAGTTTTCAAATCCATCTGAAATGCATGCAAAAATGTCTAGAGTTAAAGTAGGAGAAGGGAACAGAGTGATCTAATTGGGTACCAAGGTACTGAAATCAATGTAAAAAAGAAGGGTGTTTGAAATAAGACTCTGTCCTGGTCATGTTCTATAAACTGGATCATGCCAAGACAGGACAGGAGAAATTAACAGAAATGGCTAACCTCAGGTCTTTAAATACAATAATATTAAAACTTTTCCTTTTCCCCTATGTCTGAAAAGTTTGCGATCAGTGTGTGCTACCTGTTCTAAAGTATGTTGGTGAAACATGGACACTAACCTCACAATCTATACAAAAGCTATGAATGGCGCAAAGAGCCATGGAAAGATACATGCTCAGCATCACAAGATAAGATAGAAAGACTTGCACGCGGATTAGAGAACAAACGAAAATACACAAGGCCATCAAAAAGAGTAAAAGAATTGAAATGGAAATGGGCTGGTCACATAGCAAGAAGAACTGATGGCATATGGACCAAGGCAGTCATAGAATGGATCCCACTTGATAGAAAGCATCCACAAAAGAGACCTAATATGGAGTACTCATATCTAATGACCTAAGTGCCAGAGCCCATTGTAACAACATTGCCAAAAAGGCACTAAGAGTTATTAATCTAATCTTGCGTAGCTTCTTCTTTGGCAATATTACACTGCTAACCAGAGCATACAAAACATTTGCTAGACCAATTCTTGAATACAGCTCACCTGTCTGGAACCCGCACTGCATATCAGACATCAATACAATCGAGAGAGTCCAAAAATATTTCACAAGAAGAGTCCTCCACTCCTCTGCTCGCAACAGAATACCTTATGCCACCAGACTTGAAATTTTGGGCTTAGATAGCTTAGAACTTCGTCGCCTCCGATCTGACCTAAATGTAGTTCATAAAATCACCTATCACAATGTCCTACCTGTCAATGATTACTTCAGCTTCAACCGCAACAATACACAAGCACACAATAGAGTCAAACTTAATGTAAACCGCTCCAAACTCGACTGCAGAAAATACGACTTCAGCAACAGAGTAATCAGTGCCTGGAATTTACTACCTGACTCTGTGGTTTCTTCCCCAAACCCAAAAAACTTTAACCTTAGACTGTCTACAGTTGACCTCACCCCATTCCTAAGAGGTCTGTAAGGGGCGTGAATAAGCGCACCATTGTGCCTACCGTCCCAGTCCTACTGTCCTATTGCCTAATTTACCTGTACCTACTTTGATAATGTTTATGTTTATACCAATACCTATTATCTTGTACATGTTTGACAAACAAATAAATAAAATAAAATAAAAAATAAAACCAGATAGATTGATGACATCAGCAAGTATTGCAGATCCAAATGGCAAAAGAAAGGTCAAGACCATATTGGTTGGAAACATGCAGAAGAGACCTTCATCTGGCAATGGATAGACAACAGCTAGAATGAATATTAAGAATTTACTTTGGGCTCTGACTCCCACAGGTGAAATGTAACCAAGTAGATACAATTATTTGGGGGGGGGGATCACAAAATCAAAGCAGACTTATCTTCTTAACCTATTTTCGCACTACTGTTACAGGAGCCTCAAATGCTATACAAATGGGTGGCTCACCCTGGAATGTGGGGCTGATAAATTTCCTATCTCTTCCTCAATTTTAGCTCAGCCTTCCACTAGCAAGCAACAACATGTATATAAAAATACAGGTAGTTCTCATTTGGTAACTGCAGTTTGGACCAATCCTTATGCAGAGCAGTTGCTAAGTGAAACCGTGAATACATTTACAATCTTACTTCAGTTTTCCCTTGCTTACAGACCTGTGAAGATTGCAAATGCAAGGATTGGTAGTAAAGTTACTTTTTTAAAAAACTGTTTTATTAGTTTTTTATTTTAAAATATACATCAATATCAATACATGAACAGTGTGGTCCCTGGGTATAATTCATTTTGATACAAATGTCGATAATCATAATAATTGATATATTAATCAAATTTATATAATCCTAGTATTAATATACATGTTTTTATAGTTATTCAATATTTCAATATTCCATTTTAATGCCAATAATGTTGTAAGCATACAAGGTAATACCATCTTTCCCCCTCTAATCTTTTCCATCAGATTATTACTTATATTCTATTATATAAAAAGAAAAAAAATACATCTGCTAATATTCCCCCTATTTCTTATTTCTACCTCTATTCTAACTTCTAATCAGATCACTATTGCTAATCCTAATATTAATACACATGTTTATATAAGGCAGTGTTGGCGAACCTTTTCGACACCAAGTGCCAAAACGGGAGGGCAAGTGTGTGCTGGAAACCGGAACAGTAGCCGCCTGTTGTGCATGCGCGCGCCAGGAAAATGATCTTCCGGTTTCCGGCGTGTGCATGTACACTGCCAACTGGTCTTCCAGTTTCCAGCGCACACTTGGAAGAGCAATGGGCAATGGCTCGCGTGCCTGGAGAGATGGCTCAGCGTGCCACTTCTGGCACGCGTGCCACAGGTTCGCCACCGCGAATATAAGGCATAGCCCTTCATTATTTAGTTGTTCAAAGTCACAATACGCCATTCAAGTACCAGTCTTCCTATTATTTAAACATACCTTATAATACCCTTTTACAACCTCCAATCTTTCAGGGGTGATATATATATCAGGGGTGAAATTCAAAAAAATTCCCTACTGGTTCTGTGGCCGTGGCTTGGTGGGCGTGGCAGGGGAAAGATATTGCAAAACCTCCATTCCAACCCCACTCTGGGGCCAGCCAGAGGTGGTATTTGTCGGTTCTCCGAACTACTCAAAATTTCTGCTACCGGTTCTCTAGAACCTGTCATGTTCATATAGACCAGGGGTGGCATGTATATATATATATACATACACACTTTCTATCCATCATCTCTCATCCATTTTAATACTTTAATTCTTATTCGTTTTTTTGGCTTGTAAAGTTACTTTTTCATCACCATTGTTAACTTTGAATGCTCGCTAAATGAGGACTACCTGTATTTAACATTGGTTATTTTAAACCATTTGCAATTGACTTAATTTCATACATATAAAATTCAGGTAACTTACCAAGTATACTGGTAGATTCCACTGTGTGAAAAGAGACCAGGGATGGCAGAGATGATTGAGAGACTGTCTTTCGGAACTCTGCTCCTTCTTGACCAACTGTGACAGATTGTACTATTTCACCTAATAAAAGAGTAAAAAAGTAAGATAACTATTACAAACATTCCAATACTTGAAGTTATCAAATATACCCATCCCCACTTTTTAAAGAATAATTCTGGGCTTTTTAATTGTACAAAAGTCCAAACAAAGGATAGCCTTAAAGCAACCCAAACGTTATAACAAATACGAATATAAAATATGGGGAAATAACATCCAACTATTTTCAATTATTAAATTTAAAAATAATTAAGATCAGAAAAAAAGGATTTATCAACGTGAACACAATTATATGAAATGACATTGCCATCACTTTATGCTACATTTACAAAAATAGGATAACGAAATTCAAATTTCGCCAAAACATAAAGTTCAAAGAAAAGACAAACGTAGGTCTCAAACCAGCTTTGCTTATGAGGACGACATGAATATCACCTATGGGGGAAAAATAGGATCAAGTCAAATACGAGGAAAATAAAATTAGAGAATATAGCATTACCTGCTCCAATAGAAGAAGATGGAGACACGGTTGATTCATGAGATGTAATGGTCAGTTTACTACTTCCACTCTCAGTAAATGATGAGACACTATCAGTAACAGACATAATGTTCACAGTGGCAAACATTGCTGAAGAGCCAGAATGAATGAGTGGGGTTGTGCCTCGGGGGGAGCTCAGCTCCGCTTTGGTCGTGGAAGAGGCAGAATGCGGGCCTGGGGTTGTGCTCTCTTGCAGTGAGGTTGCCTCCGACTGCATGGCAGAAGATTGGGCGAGGGAGGGAGTGGTTGGAAGCTGGATGGAGATTCGCTCAGTCATACCAACTGCAGCCGTCGTGGTGACAGTCGAAACCACCGACTCTTCAGAGGACCTGGTTTCTGGCACTGCACTGCTCGAGCGTTCAGAAAGGAGCGAAGATGTGGTGCCTCCTTCGGCTGGGGTGGATTCTGCCCGAGTAGAAGAACTCGTGCTGTGGGATGCAATGGTGGTCTCCTGAGGGGTTGGTGGCGGCGAGGTCTGAGCCCGAGAGGGTACAGTCTGCATGGAAAGTGACGTGGCCAGGGCAGACTCAGATGCTGGAGTGGGTGTTTCGGTCGCTTCTGCTGCAATCAGTTCAGCCTTAGTGGAAGAACCCTTGCTGATGGTTGGCGTGGTTTGACTTTCAAGAGACGTCACTCTGGTCTCCACCGTGGAAGGCGGCCTCATCGGCGTGGAACCGGACACCTCCAGAGTCGAAGTTCTCAACTGCGCAACGGTGGGAGATGTTGCCGAAGAGAGTGGAGGGCTGGTGAACTCCTCCGCAGTTCCTTCAACCTTCGCTGAGGTGGCCTGGAAGGCAACGGTGGTCTCCTCGGTAGGGGCAAGCGAAGAGTGGTCTGTAGAAGGGACAGAAGTTGGACTGGGAAGGGTGGTTCCCCGAGAAGAGCTCAGCTCCGCTTTGGTCGTGGAAGAGGCAGAATGCGGACCTGGGGTTGTGCTCTCTTGCAGTGAGGTTGCCTCCGACTGCATGGCAGAAGATTGGGTGAGGGAGGGAGTGGTTGGAGGCTGGATGGAGATTCGCTCACTCGTACCAACTGCAGCCGTCGTGGTGACAGTCGAAACCACCGACTCTCCAGAGGACCTGGTTTCTGGCACTCCACTGCTCGAGCGTTCAGAAAGGAGCGAAGACGTGGTGCCTCCTTCGGCTGGGGTGGATTCTGCCCGAGTAGAAGAACTCGTACTGTGGGATGCAATGGTGGTCTCCTGAGGGGTTGCTGGCGGCGAGGTCTGAGCCCGAGAGGGTACAGTCTGCGTGAAAAGCGACGTGGCCAGGGCAGACTCAGATGCTGGAGTGGGTGTTTTGGTCGCTTCTGCTGCAATCAGCTCAGCCTTAGTGGAAGAACCCTTGCTGATGGTTGGCGTGGTTTGACTTTCAAGAGACGTCACTCCGGTCTCCACCGTGGAAGGCGGCCTCATCGGCGTGGAACCGGACACCTCCAGAGTCGAGGTTCTCAACTGCGCAACGGTGGGAGATGTCGCCGAAGAGAGTGGAGGGCTGGTGAACTCCTCCGCAGTTCCTTCGACCTTCGCTGAAGTACTGGTGGCCTGGAAGGCAACGGTGGTCTCCTCGGTAGGGGCAAGCGAAGAGTGGTCTGTAGAAGGGACAGAAGTTGGACTGGGAAGGGTGGTTCCCCGAGAAGAGCTCAGCTCCGCTTTGGTCGTGGAAGAGGCAGAATGCGGGCCTGGGGTTGTGCTCTCTTGCAGTGAGGTTGCCTCCGACTGCATGGCAGAAGATTGGGCGAGGGAGGGAGTGGTTGGAGGCTGGATGGAGATTCGCTCAGTCGTACCAACTGCAGCCGTCGTGGTGACAGTCGAAACCACCGACTCTCCAGAGGACCTGGTTTCTGGCACTGCACTGCTCGAGCGTTCAGAAAGGAGCGAAGACGTAGTGCCTCCTTTGGCTGGGGTGGATTCTGCCCGAGTAGAAGAACTCGTGCTTTGGGATGCAATGGTGGTCTCCTGAGGGGTTGCTGGCGGCGAGGTCTGAGCCTGAGAGGGTACAGTCTGCATGGAAAGCGACGTGGCCAGGGCAGACTCAGATGCTGGAGTGGGTGTTTCGGTCGCTTCTGCTGCAATCAGCTCAGCCTTAGTGGAAGAACCCTTGCTGATGGTTGGCGTGGTTTGACTTTCAAGAGACGTCACTCCGGTCTCCACCGTGGAAGGCGGTCTCATCGGCGTGGAACCGGACACCTCCAGAGTCGAGGTTCTCAACTGCGCAACGGTGGGAGATGTCGCCGAAGAGAGTGGAGGGCTGGTGAACTCCTCCGCAGTTCCTTCGACCTTCGCTGAAGTACTTGTGGCCTGGAAGGCAACGGTGGTCTCCTCGGTAGGGGCAAGCGAAGAGTGGTCTGTAGAAGGGACAGAAGTTGGACTGGGAAGGGTGGTTCCCCGAGAAGAGCTCAGCTCCGCTTTGGTCGTGGAAGAGGCAGAATGCGGGCCTGGGGTTGTGCTCTCTTGCAGTGAGGTTGCCTCCGACTGCATGGCAGAAGATTGGGCGAGGGAGGGAGTGGTTGGAGGCTGGATGGAGATTCGCTCAGTCGTACCAACTGCAGCCGTCGTGGTGACAGTCGAAACCACCGACTCTCCAGAGGACCTGGTTTCTGGCACTGCACTGCTCCAGCGTTCAGAAAGGAGCGAAGACGTGGTGCCTCCTTCGGCTGGGGTGGATTCTGCCCGAGTAGAAGAACTCGTGCTGTGGGATGCAATGGTGGTCTCCTGAGGGGTTGGTGGCGGCGAGGTCTGAGCCCGAGAGGGTACAGTCTGCATGGAAAGCGACGTGGCCAGGGCAGACTCAGATGCTGGAGTGGGTGTTTCGGTCGCTTCTGCTGCAATCAGCTCAGCCTTAGTGGAAGAACCCTTGCTGATGGTTGGCGTGGTTTGACTTTCAAGAGACGTCACTCCGGTCTCCACCGTGGAAGGCGGCCTCATCGGCGTGGAACCGGACACCTCCAGAGTCGAGGTTCTCAACTGCGCAACGGTGGGAGATGTCGCCGAAGAGAGTGGAGGGCTGGTGAACTCCTCCGCAGTTCCTTCGACCTTCGCTGAAGTACTGGTGGCCTGGAAGGCAACAGTGGTCTCCTCGGAAGGGGCAAGCGAAGAGTGGTCTGTAGAAGGGACAGAAGTTGGACTGGGAAGGGTGGTTCCCCGAGAAGAGCTCAGCTCCGCTTTGGTCGTGGAAGAGGCAGAATGCGGGCCTGGGGTTGTGCTCTCTTGCAGTGAGGTTGCCTCCGACTGCATGGCAGAAGATTGGGCGAGGGAGGGAGTGGTTGGAGGCTGGATGGAGATTCGCTCAGTCGTACCAACTGCAGCCGTCGTGGTGACAGTCGAAACCACCGACTCTCCAGAGGACCTGGTTTCTGGCACTGCACTGCTCGAGCGTTCAGAAAGGAGCGAAGACGTGGTGCCTCCTTCGGCTGGGGTGGATTCTGCCCGAGTAGAAGAACTCGTGCTGTGGGATGCAATGGTGGTCTCCTGAGGGGTTGGTGGCGGCGAGGTCTGAGCCCGAGAGGGTACAGTCTGCATGGAAAGCGACGTGGCCAGGGCAGACTCAGATGCTGGAGTGGGTGTTTCGGTCGCTTCTGCTGCAATCAGCTCAGCCTTAGTGGAAGAACCCTTGCTGATGGTTGGCGTGGTTTGACTTTCAAGAGACGTCACTCCGGTCTCCACCGTGGAAGGCGGCCTCATCGGCGTGGAACCGGACACCTCCAGAGTCGAGGTTCTCAACTGCGCAACGGTGGGAGATGTCGCCGAAGAGAGTGGAGGGCTGGTGAACTCCTCCGCAGTTCCTTCGACCTTCGCTGAAGTACTGGTGGCCTGGAAGGCAACGGTGGTCTCCTCGGAAGGGGCAAGCGAAGAGTGGTCTGTAGAAGGGACAGAAGTTGGACTGGGAAGGGTGGTTCCCCGAGAAGAGCTCAGCTCCGCTTTGGTCGTGGAAGAGGCAGAATGCGGGCCTGGGGTTGTGCTCTCTTGCAGTGAGGTTGCCTCCGACTGCATGGTAGAAGATTGGGCGAGGGAGGGAGTGGTTGGAGGCTGGATGGAGATTCGCTCAGTCGTACCAACTGCAGCCGTCGTGGTGACAGTCGAAACCACCGACTCTCCAGAGGACCTGGTTTCTGGCACTGCACTGCTCGAGCGTTCAGAAAGGAGCGAAGACGTGGTGCCTCCTTCGGCTGGGGTGGATTCTGCCCGAGTAGAAGAACTCGTGCTGTGGGATGCAATGGTGGTCTCCTGAGGGGTTGGTGGCGGCGAGGTCTGAGCCCGAGAGGGTACAGTCTGCATGGAAAGCGACGTGGCCAGGGCAGACTCAGATGCTGGAGTGGGTGTTTCGGTCGCTTCTGCTGCAATCAGCTCAGCCTTAGTGGAAGAACCCTTGCTGATGGTTGGCGTGGTTTGACTTTCATGAGACGTCACTCCGGTCTCCACCGTGGAAGGCGGCCTCATCGGCGTGGAACCGGACACCTCCAGAGTCGAGGTTCTCAACTGCGCAACGGTGGGAGATGTCGCCGAAGAGAGTGGAGGGCTGGTGAACTCCTCCGCAGTTCCTTCGACCTTCGCTGAAGTACTGGTGGCCTGGAAGGCAACGGTGGTCTCCTCGGTAGGGGCAAGCGAAGAGTGGTCTGTAGAAGGGACAGAAGTTGGACTGGGAAGGGTGGTTCCCCGAGAAGAGCTTAGCTCCGCTTTGGTCGTGGAAGAGGCAGAATGCGGGCCTGGGGTTGTGCTCTCTTGCAGTGAGGTTGCCTCCGACTGCATGGCAGAAGATTGGGCGAGGGAGGGAGTGGTTGGAGGCTGGATGGAGATTCGCTCAGTCGTACCAACTGCAGCCGTCGTGGTGACAGTCGAAACCACCGACTCTCCAGAGGACCTGGTTTCTGGCACTGCACTGCTCGAGCGTTCAGAAAGGAGCGAAGACGTGGTGCCTCCTTCGGCTGGGGTGGATTCTGCCCGAGTAGAAGAACTCGTGCTGTGGGATGCAATGGTGGTCTCCTGAGGGGTTGGTGGCGGCGAGGTCTGAGCCCGAGAGGGTACAGTCTGCATGGAAAGCGACGTGGCCAGGGCAGACTCAGATGCTGGAGTGGGTGTTTCGGTCGCTTCTGCTGCAATCAGCTCAGGCTTAGTGGAAGAACCCTTGCTGATGGTTGGCGTGGTTTGACTTTCAAGAGACGTCACTCCGGTCTCCACCGTGGAAGGCGGCCTCATCGGCGTGGAACCGGACACCTCCAGAGTCGAGGTTCTCAACTGCGCAACGGTGGGAGATGTCGCCGAAGAGAGTGGAGGGCTGGTGAACTCCTCCGCAGTTCCTTCGACCTTCGCTGAAGTACTGGTGGCCTGGAAGGCAACGGTGGTCTCCTCGGAAGGGGCAAGCGAAGAGTGGTCTGTAGAAGGGACAGAAGTTGGACTGGGAAGGGTGGTTCCCCGAGAAGAGCTCAGCTCCGCTTTGGTCGTGGAAGAGGCAGAATGCGGGCCTGGGGTTGTGCTCTCTTGCAGTGAGGTTGCCTCCGACTGCATGGCAGAAGATTGGGCGAGGGAGGGAGTGGTTGGAGGCTGGATGGAGATTCGCTCAGTCGTACCAACTGCAGCCGTCGTGGTGACAGTCGAAACCACCGACTCTCCAGAGGACCTGGTTTCTGGCACTGCACTGCTCGAGCGTTCAGAAAGGAGCGAAGACGTGGTGCCTCCTTCGGCTGGGGTGGATTCTGCCCAAGTAGAAGAACTCGTGCTGTGGGATGCAATGGTGGTCTCCTGAGGGGTTGGTGGCGGCGAGGTCTGAGCCCGAGAGGGTACAGTCTGCATGGAAAGCGACGTGGCCAGGGCAGACTCAGATGCTGGAGTGGGTGTTTCGGTCGCTTCTGCTGCAATCAGCTCAGCCTTAGTGGAAGAACCCTTGCTGATGGTTGGCGTGGTTTGACTTTCAAGAGACGTCACTCCGGTCTCCACCGTGGAAGGCGGCCTCATCGACGTGGAACCGGACACCTCCAGAGTCGAGGTTCTCAACTGCTCAATGGTGGGAGATGTCGCCGAAGAGATTGGAGGGCTAGTGAACTCCTCCGCAGTTCCTTCGATCTTCGCTGAAGTAGTGGTGGCCTGGAAGGCAACGGTGGTCTCCTCGGTAGGGGCAAGCGAAGAGTGGTCTGTAGAAGGGACAGAAGTTGGACTGGGAAGGGTGGTTCCCCGAGAAGAGCTCAGCTCCGGTTTGGTCGTGGAAGAGGCAGAATGCGGGCCTGGGGTTGTGCTCTCTTGCAGTGAGGTTGCCTCCGACTGCATGGCAGAAGATTGGGCGAGGGAGGGAGTGGTTGGAGGCTGGATGGAGATTCGCTCAGTCGTACCAACTGCAGGCGTCGTGGTGACAGTCGAAACCACCGACTCTCCAGAGGACCTGGTTTCTGGCACTGCACTGCTCGAGCGTTCAGAAAGGAGCGAAGACGTGGTGCCTCCTTCGGCTGGGGTGGATTCTGCCCGAGTAGAAGAACTCGTGCTGTGGGATGCAATGGTGGTCTCCTGAGGGGTTGGTGGCGGCGAGGTCTGAGCCCGAGAGGGTACAGTCTGCATGGAAAGCGACGTGGCCAGGGCAGACTCAGATGCTGGAGTGGGTGTTTCGGTCGCTTCTGCTGCAATCAGCTCAGGCTTAGTGGAAGAACCCTTGCTGATGGTTGGCGTGGTTTGACTTTCAAGAGACGTCACTCCGGTCTCCACCGTGGAAGGCGGCCTCATCGGCGTGGAACCGGACACCTCCAGAGTCGAGGTTCTCAACTGCGCAACGGTGGGAGATGTCGCCGAAGAGAGTGGAGGGCTGGTGAACTCCTCCACAGTTCCTTCGACCTTCGCTGAAGTACTGGTGGCCTGGAAGGCAACGGTGGTCTCCTCGGAAGGGGCAAGCGAAGAGTGGTCTGTAGAAGGGACAGAAGTTGGACTGGGAAGGGTGGTTCCCCGAGAAGAGCTCAGCTCCGCTTTGGTCGTGGAAGAGGCAGAATGCGGGCCTGGGGTTGTGCTCTCTTGCAGTGAGGTTGCCTCCGACTGCATGGCAGAAGATTGGGCGAGGGAGGGAGTGGTTGGAGGCTGGATGGAGATTCGCTCAGTCGTACCAACTGCAGCCGTCGTGGTGACAGTCGAAACCACCGACTCTCCAGAGGACCTGGTTTCTCGCACTGCACTGCTCGAGCGTTCAGAAAGGAGCGAAGACGTGGTGCCTCCTTCGGCTGGGGTGGATTCTGCCCGAGTAGAAGAACTCGTGCTGTGGGATGCAATGGTGGTCTCCTGAGGGGTTGGTGGCGGCGAGGTCTGAGCCCGAGAGGGTACAGTCTGCATGGAAAGCGACGTGGCCAGGGCAGACTCAGATGCTGGAGTGGGTGTTTCGGTCGCTTCTGCTGCAATCAGCTCAGCCTTAGTGGAAGAACCCTTGCTGATGGTTGGCGTGGTTTGACTTTCAAGAGACGTCACTCCGGTCTCCACCGTGGAAGGCGGCCTCATCGGCGTGGAACCGGACAGCTCCAGAGTCGAGGTTCTCAACTGCGCAACGGTGGGAGATGTCGCCGAAGAGAGTGGAGGGCTGGTGAACTCCTCCGCAGTTCCTTCGACCTTCGCTGAAGTACTGGTGGCCTGGAAGGCAACGGTGGTCTCCTCGGAAGGGGCAAGCGAAGAGTGGTCTGTAGAAGGGACAGAAGTTGGACTGGGAAGGGTGGTTCCCCGAGAAGAGCTCAGCTCCGCTTTGGTCGTGGAAGAGGCAGAATGCGGGCCTGGGGTTGTGCTCTCTTGCAGTGAGGTTGCCTCCGACTGCATGGTAGAAGATTGGGCGAGGGAGGGAGTGGTTGGAGGCTGGATGGAGATTCGCTCAGTCGTACCAACTGCAGCCGTCGTGGTGACAGTCGAAACCACCGACTCTCCAGAGGACCTGGTTTCTGGCACTGCACTGCTCGAGCGTTCAGAAAGGAGCGAAGACGTGGTGCCTCCTTCGGCTGGGGTGGATTCTGCCCGAGTAGAAGAACTCGTGCTGTGGGATGCAATGGTGGTCTCCTGAGGGGTTGGTGGCGGCGAGGTCTGAGCCCGAGAGGGTACAGTCTGCATGGAAAGCGACGTGGCCAGGGCAGACTCAGATGCTGGAGTG
Source organism: Diadophis punctatus similis (assembly GCA_023053685.1). Taxonomy (NCBI): domain Eukaryota; kingdom Metazoa; phylum Chordata; class Lepidosauria; order Squamata; family Dipsadidae; genus Diadophis; species Diadophis punctatus. The sequence goes on from JALIGW010000001.1 coordinate 314,186,475, forward strand.
GGTGTTTCGGTCGCTTCTGCTGCAATCAGCTCAGGCTTAGTGGAAGAACCCTTGCTGATGGTTGGCGTGGTTTGACTTTCAAGAGACGTCACTCCGGTCTCCACCGTGGAAGGCGGCCTCATCGGCGTGGAACCGGACACCTCCAGAGTCGAGGTTCTCAACTGCGCAACGGTGGGAGATGTCGCCGAAGAGAGTGGAGGGCTGGTGAACTCCTCCGCAGTTCCTTCGACCTTCGCTGAAGTACTGGTGGCCTGGAAGGCAACGGTGGTCTCCTCGGAAGGGGCAAGCGAAGAGTGGTCTGTAGAAGGGACAGAAGTTGGACTGGGAAGGGTGGTTCCCCGAGAAGAGCTCAGCTCCGCTTTGGTCGTGGAAGAGGCAGAATGCGGGCCTGGGGTTGTGCTCTCTTGCAGTGAGGTTGCCTCCGACTGCATGGCAGAAGATTGGGCGAGGGAGGGAGTGGTTGGAGGCTGGATGGAGATTCGCTCAGTCATACCAACTGCAGCCGTCGTGGTGACAGTCGAAACCACCGACTCTCCAGAGGACCTGGTTTCTGGCACTGCACTGCTCGAGCGTTCAGAAAGGAGCGAAGACGTGGTGCCTCCTTCGGCTGGGGTGGATTCTGCCCGAGTAGAAGAACTCGTGCTGTGGGATGCAATGGTGGTCTCCTGAGGGGTTGGTGGCGGCGAGGTCTGAGCCCGAGAGGGTACAGTCTGCATGGAAAGCGACGTGGCCAGGGCAGACTCAGATGCTGGAGTGGGTGTTTCGGTCGCTTCTGCTGCAATCAGCTCAGCCTTAGTGGAAGAACCCTTGCTGATGGTTGGCGTGGTTTGACTTTCAAGAGACGTCACTCCGGTCTCTACCGTGGAAGGCGGCCTCATCGGCGTGGAACCGGACACCTCCAGAGTCGAGGTTCTCAACTGCGCAACGGTGGGAGATGTCGCCGAAGAGAGTGGAGGGCTGGTGAACTCCTCCGCAGTTCCTTCGACCTTCGCTGAAGTACTGGTGGCCTGGAAGGCAACGGTGGTCTCCTCGGAAGGGGCAAGCGAAGAGTGGTCTGTAGAAGGGACAGAAGTTGGACTGGGAAGGGTGGTTCCCCGAGAAGAGCTCAGCTCCGCTTTGGTCGTGGAAGAGGCAGAATGCGGGCCTGGGGTTGTGCTCTCTTGCAGTGAGGTTGCCTCCGACTGCATGGCAGAAGATTGGGCGAGGGAGGGAGTGGTTGGAGGCTGGATGGAGATTCGCTCAGTCGTACCAACTGCAGCCGTCGTGGTGACAGTCGAAACCACCGACTCTCCAGAGGACCTGGTTTCTCGCACTGCACTGCTCGAGCGTTCAGAAAGGAGCGAAGACGTGGTGCCTCCTTCGGCTGGGGTGGATTCTGCCCGAGTAGAAGAACTCGTGCTGTGGGATGCAATGGTGGTCTCCTGAGGGGTTGGTGGCGGCGAGGTCTGAGCCCGAGAGGGTACAGTCTGCATGGAAAGCGACGTGGCCAGGGCAGACTCAGATGCTGGAGTGGGTGTTTCGGTCGCTTCTGCTGCAATCAGCTCAGCCTTAGTGGAAGAACCCTTGCTGATGGTTGGCGTGGTTTGACTTTCAAGAGACGTCACTCCGGTCTCCACCGTGGAAGGCGGCCTCATCGGCGTGGAACCGGACAGCTCCAGAGTCGAGGTTCTCAACTGCGCAACGGTGGGAGATGTCGCCGAAGAGAGTGGAGGGCTGGTGAACTCCTCCGCAGTTCCTTCGACCTTCGCTGAAGTACTGGTGGCCTGGAAGGCAACGGTGGTCTCCTCGGAAGGGGCAAGCGAAGAGTGGTCTGTAGAAGGGACAGAAGTTGGACTGGGAAGGGTGGTTCCCCGAGAAGAGCTCAGCTCCGCTTTGGTCGTGGAAGAGGCAGAATGCGGGCCTGGGGTTGTGCTCTCTTGCAGTGAGGTTGCCTCCGACTGCATGGTAGAAGATTGGGCGAGGGAGGGAGTGGTTGGAGGCTGGATGGAGATTCGCTCAGTCGTACCAACTGCAGCCGTCGTGGTGACAGTCGAAACCACCGACTCTCCAGAGGACCTGGTTTCTGGCACTGCACTGCTCGAGCGTTCAGAAAGGAGCGAAGACGTGGTGCCTCCTTCGGCTGGGGTGGATTCTGCCCGAGTAGAAGAACTCGTGCTGTGGGATGCAATGGTGGTCTCCTGAGGGGTTGGTGGCGGCGAGGTCTGAGCCCGAGAGGGTACAGTCTGCATGGAAAGCGACGTGGCCAGGGCAGACTCAGATGCTGGAGTGGGTGTTTCGGTCGCTTCTGCTGCAATCAGCTCAGGCTTAGTGGAAGAACCCTTGCTGATGGTTGGCGTGGTTTGACTTTCAAGAGACGTCACTCCGGTCTCCACCGTGGAAGGCGGCCTCATCGGCGTGGAACCGGACACCTCCAGAGTCGAGGTTCTCAACTGCGCAACGGTGGGAGATGTCGCCGAAGAGAGTGGAGGGCTGGTGAACTCCTCCGCAGTTCCTTCGACCTTCGCTGAAGTACTGGTGGCCTGGAAGGCAACGGTGGTCTCCTCGGAAGGGGCAAGCGAAGAGTGGTCTGTAGAAGGGACAGAAGTTGGACTGGGAAGGGTGGTTCCCCGAGAAGAGCTCAGCTCCGCTTTGGTCGTGGAAGAGGCAGAATGCGGGCCTGGGGTTGTGCTCTCTTGCAGTGAGGTTGCCTCCGACTGCATGGCAGAAGATTGGGCGAGGGAGGGAGTGGTTGGAGGCTGGATGGAGATTCGCTCAGTCGTACCAACTGCAGCCGTCGTGGTGACAGTCGAAACCACCGACTCTCCAGAGGACCTGGTTTCTGGCACTGCACTGCTCGAGCGTTCAGAAAGGAGCGAAGACGTGGTGCCTCCTTCGGCTGGGGTGGATTCTGCCCGAGTAGAAGAACTCGTGCTGTGGGATGCAATGGTGGTCTCCTGAGGGGTTGGTGGCGGCGAGGTCTGAGCCCGAGAGGGTACAGTCTGCATGGAAAGCGACGTGGCCAGGGCAGACTCAGATGCTGGAGTGGGTGTTTCGGTCGCTTCTGCTGCAATCAGCTCAGCCTTAGTGGAAGAACCCTTGCTGATGGTTGGCGTGGTTTGACTTTCAAGAGACGTCACTCCGGTCTCTACCGTGGAAGGCGGCCTCATCGGCGTGGAACCGGACACCTCCAGAGTCGAGGTTCTCAACTGCGCAACGGTGGGAGATGTCGCCGAAGAGAGTGGAGGGCTGGTGAACTCCTCCGCAGTTCCTTCGACCTTCGCTGAAGTACTGGTGGCCTGGAAGGCAACGGTGGTCTCCTCGGAAGGGGCAAGCGAAGAGTGGTCTGTAGAAGGGACAGAAGTTGGACTGGGAAGGGTGGTTCCCCGAGAAGAGCTCAGCTCCGCTTTGGTCGTGGAAGAGGCAGAATGCGGGCCTGGGGTTGTGCTCTCTTGCAGTGAGGTTGCCTCCGACTGCATGGCAGAAGATTGGGCGAGGGAGGGAGTGGTTGGAGGCTGGATGGAGATTCGCTCAGTCGTACCAACTGCAGCCGTCGTGGTGACAGTCGAAACCACCGACTCTCCAGAGGACCTGGTTTCTGGCACTGCACTGCTCGAGCGTTCAGAAAGGAGCGAAGACGTGGTGCCTCCTTCGGCTGGGGTGGATTCTGCCCGAGTAGAAGAACTCGTGCTGTGGGATGCAATGGTGGTCTCCTGAGGGGTTGGTGGCGGCGAGGTCTGAGCCCGAGAGGGTACAGTCTGCATGGAAAGCGACGTGGCCAGGGCAGACTCAGATGCTGGAGTGGGTGTTTCGGTCGCTTCTGCTGCAATCAGCTCAGCCTTAGTGGAAGAACCCTTGCTGATGGTTGGCGTGGTTTCACTTTCAAGAGACGTCACTCCGGTCTCCACCGTGGAAGGCGGCCTCATCGGCGTGGAACCGGACACCTCCAGAGTCGAGGTTCTCAACTGCGCAACGGTGGGAGATGTCGCCGAAGAGAGTGGAGGGCTGGTGAACTCCTCCGCAGTTCCTTCGACCTTCGCTGAAGTACTGGTGGCCTGGAAGGCAACGGTGGTCTCCTCGGAAGGGGCAAGCGAAGAGTGGTCTGTAGAAGGGACAGAAGTTGGACTGGGAAGGGTGGTTCCCCGAGAAGAGCTCAGCTCCGCTTTGGTCGTGGAAGAGGCAGAATGCGGGCCTGGGGTTGTGCTCTCTTGCAGTGAGGTTGCCTCCGACTGCATGGTAGAAGATTGGGCGAGGGAGGGAGTGGTTGGAGGCTGGATGGAGATTCGCTCAGTCGTACCAACTGCAGCCGTCGTGGTGACAGTCGAAACCACCGACTCTCCAGAGGACCTGGTTTCTGGCACTGCACTGCTCGAGCGTTCAGAAAGGAGCGAAGACGTGGTGCCTCCTTCGGCTGGGGTGGATTCTGCCCGAGTAGAAGAACTCGTGCTGTGGGATGCAATGGTGGTCTCCTGAGGGGTTGGTGGCGGCGAGGTCTGAGCCCGAGAGGGTACAGTCTGCATGGAAAGCGACGTGGCCAGGGCAGACTCAGATGCTGGAGTGGGTGTTTCGGTCGCTTCTGCTGCAATCAGCTCAGGCTTAGTGGAAGAACCCTTGCTGATGGTTGGCGTGGTTTGACTTTCAAGAGACGTCACTCCGGTCTCCACCGTGGAAGGCGGCCTCATCGGCGTGGAACCGGACACCTCCAGAGTCGAGGTTCTCAACTGCGCAACGGTGGGAGATGTCGCCGAAGAGAGTGGAGGGCTGGTGAACTCCTCCGCAGTTCCTTCGACCTTCGCTGAAGTACTGGTGGCCTGGAAGGCAACGGTGGTCTCCTCGGAAGGGGCAAGCGAAGAGTGGTCTGTAGAAGGGACAGAAGTTGGACTGGGAAGGGTGGTTCCCCGAGAAGAGCTCAGCTCCGCTTTGGTCGTGGAAGAGGCAGAATGCGGGCCTGGGGTTGTGCTCTCTTGCAGTGAGGTTGCCTCCGACTGCATGGCAGAAGATTGGGCGAGGGAGGGAGTGGTTGGAGGCTGGATGGAGATTCGCTCAGTCGTACCAACTGCAGCCGTCGTGGTGACAGTCGAAACCACCGACTCTCCAGAGGACCTGGTTTCTGGCACTGCACTGCTCAAGCGTTCAGAAAGGAGCGAAGACGTGGTGCCTCCTTCGGCTGGGGTGGATTCTGCCCGAGTAGAAGAACTCGTGCTGTGGGATGCAATGGTGGTCTCCTGAGGGGTTGGTGGCGGCGAGGTCTGAGCCCGAGAGGGTACAGTCTGCATGGAAAGCGACGTGGCCAGGGCAGACTCAGATGCTGGAGTGGGTGTTTCGGTCGCTTCTGCTGCAATCAGCTCAGCCTTAGTGGAAGAACCCTTGCTGATGGTTGGCGTGGTTTGACTTTCATGAGACGTCACTCCGGTCTCCACCGTGGAAGGCGGCCTCATCGGCGTGGAACCGGACACCTCCAGAGTCGAGGTTCTCAACTGCGCAACGGTGGGAGATGTCGCCGAAGAGAGTGGAGGGCTGGTGAACTCCTCCGCAGTTCCTTCGACCTTCGCTGAAGTACTGGTGGCCTGGAAGGCAACGGTGGTCTCCTCGGAAGGGGCAAGCGAAGAGTGGTCTGTAGAAGGGACAGAAGTTGGACTGGGAAGGGTGGTTCCCCGAGAAGAGCTCAGCTCCGCTTTGGTCGTGGAAGAGGCAGAATGCGGGCCTGGGGTTGTGCTCTCTTGCAGTGAGGTTGCCTCCGACTGCATGGCAGAAGATTGGGCGAGGGAGGGAGTGGTTGGAGGCTGGATGGAGATTCGCTCAGTCGTACCAACTGCAGCCGTCGTGGTGACAGTCGAAACCACCGACTCTCCAGAGGACCTGGTTTCTGGCACTGCACTGCTCGAGCGTTCAGAAAGGAGCGAAGACGTGGTGCCTCCTTCGGCTGGGGTGGATTCTGCCCGAGTAGAAGAACTCGTGCTGTGGGATGCAATGGTGGTCTCCTGAGGGGTTGGTGGCGGCGAGGTCTGAGCCCGAGAGGGTACAGTCTGCATGGAAAGCGACGTGGCCAGGGCAGACTCAGATGCTGGAGTGGGTGTTTCGGTCGCTTCTGCTGCAATCAGCTCAGCCTTAGTGGAAGAACCCTTGCTGATGGTTGGCGTGGTTTGACTTTCAAGAGACGTCACTCCGGTCTTCACCGTGGAAGGCGGCCTCATCGGCGTGGAACTGGACACCTCCAGAGTCGAGGTTCTCAACTGCGCAACGGTGGGAGATGTCGCCGAAGAGAGTGGAGGGCTGGTGAACTCCTCCGCAGTTCCTTCGACCTTCGCTGAAGTACTGGTGGCCTGGAAGGCAACGGTGGTCTCCTCGGAAGGGGCAAGCGAAGAGTGGTCTGTAGAAGGGACAGAACTTGGACTGGGAAGGGTGGTTCCCCGAGAAGAGCTCAGCTCCACTTTGGTCGTGGAAGAGGCAGAATGCGGACCTGGGGTTGTGCTCTCTTGCAGTGAGGTTGCCTCCGACTGCATGGCAGAAGATTGGGCGAGGGAGGGAGTGGTTGGAGGCTGGATGGAGATTCGCTCAGTCGTACCAACTGCAGCCGTCGTGGTGACAGTCGAAACCACCGACTCTCCAGAGGACCTGGTTTCTGGCACTGCACTGCTCGAGCGTTCAGAAAGGAGCGAAGACGTGGTGCCTCCTTCGGCTGGGGTGGATTCTGCCCGAGTAGAAGAAGTCGTGCTGTGGGATGCAATGGTGGTCTCCTGAGGGGTTGGTGGCGGCGAGGTCTGAGCCCGAGAGGGTACAGTCTGCATGGAAAGCGACGTGGCCAGGGCAGACTCAGATGCTGGAGTGGGTGTTTCGGTCGCTTCTGCTGCAATCAGCTCAGGCTTAGTGGAAGAACCCTTGCTGATGGTTGGCGTGGTTTGACTTTCAAGAGACGTCACTCCGGTCTCCACCGTGGAAGGCGGCCTCATCGGCGTGGAACCGGACACCTCCAGAGTCGAGGTTCTCAACTGCGCAACGGTGGGAGATGTCGCCGAAGAGAGTGGAGGGCTGGTGAACTCCTCCGCAGTTCCTTCGACCTTCGCTGAAGTACTGGTGGCCTGGAAGGCAACGGTGGTCTCCTCGGAAGGGGCAAGCGAAGAGTGGTCTGTAGAAGGGACAGAAGTTGGACTGGGAAGGGTGGTTCCCCGAGAAGAGCTCAGCTCCGCTTTGGTCGTGGAAGAGGCAGAATGCGGGCCTGGGGTTGTGCTCTCTTGCAGTGAGGTTGCCTCCGACTGCATGGCAGAAGATTGGGCGAGGGAGGGAGTGGTTGGAGGCTGGATGGAGATTCGCTCAGTCGTACCAACTGCAGCCGTCGTGGTGACAGTCGAAACCACCGACTCTCCAGAGGACCTGGTTTCTGGCACTGCACTGCTCGAGCGTTCAGAAAGGAGCGAAGACGTGGTGCCTCCTTCGGCTGGGGTGGATTCTGCCCGAGTAGAAGAACTCGTGCTGTGGGATGCAATGGTGGTCTCCTGAGGGGTTGGTGGCGGCGAGGTCTGAGCCCGAGAGGGTACAGTCTGCATGGAAAGCGACGTGGCCAGGGCAGACTCAGATGCTGGAGTGGGTGTTTCGGTCGCTTCTGCTGCAATCAGCTCAGCCTTAGTGGAAGAACCCTTGCTGATGGTTGGCGTGGTTTGACTTTCAAGAGACGTCACTCCGGTCTCCACCGTGGAAGGCGGCCTCATCGGCGTGGAACTGGACACCTCCAGAGTCGAGGTTCTCAACTGCGCAACGGTGGGAGATGTCGCCGAAGAGAGTGGAGGGCTGGTGAACTCCTCCGCAGTTCCTTCGACCTTCGCTGAAGTACTGGTGGCCTGGAAGGCAACGGTGGTCTCCTCGGAAGGGGCAAGCGAAGAGTGGTCTGTAGAAGGGACAGAACTTGGACTGGGAAGGGTGGTTCCCCGAGAAGAGCTCAGCTCCGCTTTGGTCGTGGAAGAGGCAGAATGCGGACCTGGGGTTGTGCTCTCTTGCAGTGAGGTTGCCTCCGACTGCATGGCAGAAGATTGGGCGAGGGAGGGAGTGGTTGGAGGCTGGATGGAGATTCGCTCAGTCGTACCAACTGCAGCCGTCGTGGTGACAGTCGAAACCACCGACTCTCCAGAGGACCTGGTTTCTGGCACTGCACTGCTCGAGCGTTCAGAAAGGAGCGAAGACGTGGTGCCTCCTTCGGCTGGGGTGGATTCTGCCCGAGTAGAAGAACTCGTGCTGTGGGATGCAATGGTGGTCTCCTGAGGGGTTGGTGGCGGCGAGGTCTGAGCCCGAGAGGGTACAGTCTGCATGGAAAGCGACGTGGCCAGGGCAGACTCAGATGCTGGAGTGGGTGTTTCGGTTGCTTCTGCTGCAATCAGCTCAGCCTTAGTGGAAGAACCCTTGCTGATGGTTGGCGTGGTTTGACTTTCATGAGACGTCACTCCGGTCTCCACCGTGGAAGGCGGCCTCATCGGCGTGGAACCGGACACCTCCAGAGTCGAGGTTCTCAACTGCGCAACGGTGGGAGATGTCGCCGAAGAGAGTGGAGGGCTGGTGAACTCCTCCGCAGTTCCTTCGACCTTCGCTGAAGTACTGGTGGCCTGGAAGGCAACGGTGGTCTCCTCGGTAGGGGCAAGCGAAGAGTGGTCTGTAGAAGGGACAGAAGTTGGACTGGGAAGGGTGGTTCCCCGAGAAGAGCTTAGCTCCGCTTTGGTCGTGGAAGAGGCAGAATGCGGGCCTGGGGTTGTGCTCTCTTGCAGTGAGGTTGCCTCCGACTGCATGGCAGAAGATTGGGCGAGGGAGGGAGTGGTTGGAGGCTGGATGGAGATTCGCTCAGTCGTACCAACTGCAGCCGTCGTGGTGACAGTCGAAACCACCGACTCTCCAGAGGACCTGGTTTCTGGCACTGCACTGCTCGAGCGTTCAGAAAGGAGCGAAGACGTGGTGCCTCCTTCGGCTGGGGTGGATTCTGCCCGAGTAGAAGAAGTCGTGCTGTGGGATGCAATGGTGGTCTCCTGAGGGGTTGGTGGCGGCGAGGTCTGAGCCCGAGAGGGTACAGTCTGCATGGAAAGCGACGTGGCCAGGGCAGACTCAGATGCTGGAGTGGGTGTTTCGGTCGCTTCTGCTGCAATCAGCTCAGCCTTAGTGGAAGAACCCTTGCTGATGGTTGGCGTGGTTTGACTTTCAAGAGACGTCACTCCGGTCTCCACCGTGGAAGGCGGCCTCATCGACGTGGAACCGGACACCTCCAGAGTCGAGGTTCTCAACTGCGCAACGGTGGGAGATGTCGCCGAAGAGAGTGGAGGGCTGGTGAACTCCTCCGCAGTTCCTTCGACCTTCGCTGAAGTACTGGTGGCCTGGAAGGCAACGGTGGTCTCCTTGGAAGGGGCAAGCGAAGAGTGGTCTGTAGAAGGGACAGAAGTTGGACTGGGAAGGGTGGTTCCCCGAGAAGAGCTCAGCTCCGCTTTGGTCGTGGAAGAGGCAGAATGCGGGCCTGGGGTTGTGCTCTCTTGCAGTGAGGTTGCCTCCGACTGCATGGCAGAAGATTGGGCGAGGGAGGGAGTGGTTGGAGGCTGGATGGAGATTCGCTCAGTCGTACCAACTGCAGCCGTCGTGGTGACAGTCGAAACCACCGACTCTCCAGAGGACCTGGTTTCTGGCACTGCACTGCTCGAGCGTTCAGAAAGGAGCGAAGACGTGGTGCCTCCTTCGGCTGGGGTGGATTCTGCCTGAGTAGAAGAACTCGTGCTGTGGGATGCAATGGTGGTCTCCTGAGGGGTTGCTGGCGGCGAGGTCTGAGCCCGAGAGGGTACAGTCTGCATGGAAAGCGACGTGGCCAGGGCAGACTCAGATGCTGGAGTGGGTGTTTCGGTCGCTTCTGCTGCAATCAGCTCAGCCTTAGTGGAAGAACCCTTGCTGATGGTTGGCGTGGTTTGACTTTCAAGAGACGTCACTCCGGTCTCCACCGTGGAAGGCGGCCTCATCGGCGTGGAACCGGACACCTCCAGAGTCGAGGTTCTCAACTGCGCAACGGTGGGAGATGTCGCCGAAGAGAGTGGAGGGCTGGTGAACTCCTCCGCAGTTCCTTCGACCTTCGCTGAAGTACTGGTGGCCTGGAAGGCAACGGTGGTCTCCTCGGTAGGGGCAAGCGAAGAGTGGTCTGTAGAAGGGACAGAAGTTGGACTGGGAAGGGTGGTTCCCTGAGAAGAGCTCAGCTCCGCTTTGGTCGTGGAAGAGGCAGAATGCGGGCCTGGGGTTGTGCTCTCTTGCAGTGAGGTTGCCTCCGACTGCATGGCAGAAGATTGGGCGAGGGAGGGAGTGGTTGGAGGCTGGATGGAGATTCGCTCAGTCGTACCAACTGCAGCCGTCGTGGTGACAGTCGAAACCACCGACTCTCCAGAGGACCTGGTTTCTGGCACTGCACTGCTCGAGCGTTCAGAAAGGAGCGAAGACGTGGTGCCTCCTTCGGCTGGGGTGGATTCTGCCCGAGTAGAAGAACTCGTGCTGTGGGATGCAATGGTGGTCTCCTGAGGGGTTGGTGGCGGCGAGGTCTGAGCCCGAGAGGGTACAGTCTGCATGGAAAGCGACGTGGCCAGGGCAGACTCAGATGCTGGAGTGGGTGTTTCGGTCGCTTCTGCTGCAATCAGCTCAGCCTTAGTGGAAGAACCCTTGCTGATGGTTGGCGTGGTTTGACTTTCAAGAGACATCACTCCGGTCTCCACCGTGGAAGGCGGCCTCATCGGCGTGGAACCGGACACCTCCAGAGTCGAGGTTCTCAACTGCGCAACGGTGGGAGATGTCGCCGAAGAGAGTGGAGGGCTGGTGAACTCCTCCGCAGTTCCTTCGACGTTCGCTGAAGTACTGGTGGCCTGGAAGGCAACGGTGGTCTCCTCGGTAGGGGCAAGCGAAGAGTGGTCTGTAGAAGGGACAGAAGTTGGACTGGGAAGGGTGGTTCCCCGAGAAGAGCTCAGCTCCGCTTTGGTCGTGGAAGAGGCAGAATGCGGGCCTGGGGTTGTGCTCTCTTGCAGTGAGGTTGCCTCCGACTGCATGGCAGAAGATTGGGCGAGGGAGGGAGTGGTTGGAGGCTGGATGGAGATTCGCTCAGTCGTACCAACTGCAGCCGTCGTGGTGACAGTCGAAACCACCGACTCTCCAGAGGACCTGGTTTCTGGCACTGCACTGCTCGAGCGTTCAGAAAGGAGCGAAGACGTGGTGCCTCCTTCGGCTGGGGTGGATTCTGCCCGAGTAGAAGAACTCGTGCTGTGGGATGCAATGGTGGTCTCCTGAGGGGTTGGTGGCGGCGAGGTCTGAGCCCGAGAGGGTACAGTCTGCATGGAAAGCGACGTGGCCAGGGCAGACTCAGATGCTGGAGTGGGTGTTTCGGTCGCTTCTGCTGCAATCAGCTCAGCCTTAGTGGAAGAACCCTTGCTGATGGTTGGCGTGGTTTGACTTTCAAGAGACATCACTCCGGTCTCCACCGTGGAAGGCGGCCTCATCGGCGTGGAACCGGACACCTCCAGAGTCGAGGTTCTCAACTGCGCAACGGTGGGAGATGTCGCCGAAGAGAGTGGAGGGCTGGTGAACTCCTCCGCAGTTCCTTCGACGTTCGCTGAAGTACTGGTGGCCTGGAAGGCAACGGTGGTCTCCTCGGTAGGGGCAAGCGAAGAGTGGTCTGTAGAAGGGACAGAAGTTGGACTGGGAAGGGTGGTTCCCCGAGAAGAGCTCAGCTCCGCTTTGGTCGTGGAAGAGGCAGAATGCGGGCCTGGGGTTGTGCTCTCTTGCAGTGAGGTTGCCTCCGACTGCATGGCAGAAGATTGGGCGAGGGAGGGAGTGGTTGGAGGCTGGATGGAGATTCGCTCAGTCGTACCAACTGCAGCCGTCGTGGTGACAGTCGAAACCACCGACTCTCCAGAGGACCTGGTTTCTGGCACTGCACTGCTCGAGCGTTCAGAAAGGAGCGAAGACGTGGTGCCTCCTTCGGCTGGGGTGGATTCTGCCCGAGTAGAAGAACTCGTGCTGTGGGATGCAATGGTGGTCTCCTGAGGGGTTGGTGGCGGCGAGGTCTGAGCCCGAGAGGGTACAGTCTGCATGGAAAGCGACGTGGCCAGGGCAGACTCAGATGCTGGAGTGGGTGTTTCGGTCGCTTCTGCTGCAATCAGCTCAGCCTTAGTGGAAGAACCCTTGCTGATGGTTGGCGTGGTTTGACTTTCAAGAGACGTCACTCCGGTCTCCACCGTGGAAGGCGGCCTCATCGACGTGGAACCGGACACCTCCAGAGTCGAGGTTCTCAACTGCGCAACGGTGGGAGATGTCGCCGAAGAGAGTGGAGGGCTGGTGAACTCCTCCGCAGTTCCTTCGACCTTCGCTGAAGTACTGGTGGCCTGGAAGGCAACGGTGGTCTCCTTGGAAGGGGCAAGTGAAGAGTGGTCTGTAGAAGGGACAGAAGTTGGACTGGGAAGGGTGGTTCCCCGAGAAGAGCTCAGCTCCGCTTTGGTCGTGGAAGAGGCAGAATGCGGGCCTGGGGTTGTGCTCTCTTGCAGTGAGGTTGCCTCCGACTGCATGGCAGAAGATTGGGCGAGGGAGGGAGTGGTTGGAGGCTGGATGGAGATTCGCTCAGTCGTACCAACTGCAGCCGTCGTGGTGACAGTCGAAACCACCGACTCTCCAGAGGACCTGGTTTCTGGCACTGCACTGCTCGAGCGTTCAGAAAGGAGCGAAGACGTGGTGCCTCCTTCGGCTGGGGTGGATTCTGCCCGAGTAGAAGAACTCGTGCTGTGGGATGCAATGGTGGTCTCCTGAGGGGTTGGTGGCGGCGAGGTCTGAGCCCGAGAGGGTACAGTCTGCATGGAAAGCGACGTGGCCAGGGCAGACTCAGATGCTGGAGTGGGTGTTTCGGTCGCTTCTGCTGCAATCAGCTCAGCCTTAGTGGAAGAACCCTTGCTGATGGTTGGCGTGGTTTGACTTTCAAGAGACGTTACTCCGGTCTCCACCGTGGAAGGCGGCCTCATCGGCGTGGAACCGGACACCTCCAGAGTCGAGGTTCTCAACTGCTCAACGGTGGGAGATGTCGCCAAAGAGAGTGGAGGGCTGGTGAACTCCTCCGCAGTTCCTTCGATCTTCGCTGAAGTAGTGGTGGCCTGGAAGGCAACGGTGGTCTCCTCGGTAGGGGCAAGCGAAGAGTGGTCTGTAGAAGGGACAGAAGTTGGACTGGGAAGGGTGGTTCCCCGAGAAGAGCTCAGCTCCGCTTTGGTCGTGGAAGAGGCAGAATGCGGGCCTGGGGTTGTGCTCTCTTGCAGTGAGGTTGCCTCCGACTGCATGGCAGAAGATTGGGCGAGGGAGGGAGTGGTTGGAGGCTGGATGGAGATTTGCTCAGTCGTACCAACTGCAGCCGTCGTGGTGACAGTCGAAACCACCGACTCTCCAGAGGACCTGGTTTCTGGCACTGCACTGCTCGAGCGTTCAGAAAGGAGCGAAGACGTGGTGCCTCCTTCGGCTGGGGTGGATTCTGCCTGAGTAGAAGAACTCGTGCTGTGGGATGCAATGGTGGTCTCCTGAGGGGTTGCTGGCGGCGAGGTCTGAGCCCGAGAGGGTACAGTCTGCATGGAAAGCGACGTGGCCAGGGCAGACTCAGATGCTGGAGTGGGTGTTTCGGTCGCTTCTGCTGCAATCAGCTCAGCCTTAGTGGAAGAACCCTTGCTGATGGTTGGCGTGGTTTGACTTTCAAGAGACGTCACTCCGGTCTCCACCGTGGAAGGCGGCCTCATCGGCGTGGAACCGGACACCTCCAGAGTCGAGGTTCTCAACTGCGCAACGGTGGGAGATGTCGCCGAAGAGAGTGGAGGGCTGGTGAACTCCTCCGCAGTTCCTTCGACCTTCGCTGAAGTACTGGTGGCCTGGAAGGCAACGGTGGTCTCCTCGGTAGGGGCAAGCGAAGAGTGGTCTGTAGAAGGGACAGAAGTTGGACTGGGAAGGGTGGTTCCCTGAGAAGAGCTCAGCTCCGCTTTGGTCGTGGAAGAGGCAGAATGCGGGCCTGGGGTTGTGCTCTCTTGCAGTGAGGTTGCCTCCGACTGCATGGCAGAAGATTGGGCGAGGGAGGGAGTGGTTGGAGGCTGGATGGAGATTCGCTCAGTCGTACCAACTGCAGCCGTCGTGGTGACAGTCGAAACCACCGAATCTCCAGAGGACCTGGTTTCTGGCACTGCACTGCTCGAGCGTTCAGAAAGGAGCGAAGACGTGGTGCCTCCTTCGGCTGGGGTGGATTCTGCCCGAGTAGAAGAACTCGTGCTGTGGGATGCAATGGTGGTCTCCTGAGGGGTTGGTGGCGGCGAGGTCTGAGCCCGAGAGGGTACAGTCTGCATGGAAAGCGACGTGGCCAGGGCAGACTCAGATGCTGGAGTGGGTGTTTCGGTCGCTTCTGCTGCAATCAGCTCAGCCTTAGTGGAAGAACCCTTGCTGATGGTTGGCGTGGTTTGACTTTCAAGAGACGTCACTCCGGTCTCCACCGTGGAAGGCGGCCTCATCGGCGTGGAACCGGACACCTCCAGAGTCGAGGTTCTCAACTGCGCAACGGTGGGAGATGTCGCCAAAGAGAGTGGAGGGCTGGTGAACTCCTCCGCAGTTCCTTCGACGTTCGCTGAAGTACTGGTGGCCTGGAAGGCAACGGTGGTCTCCTCGGTAGGGGCAAGCGAAGAGTGGTCTGTAGAAGGGACAGAAGTTGGACTGGGAAGGGTGGTTCCCCGAGAAGAGCTCAGCTCCGCTTTGGTCGTGGAAGAGGCAGAATGCGGGCCTGGGGTTGTGCTCTCTTGCAGTGAGGTTGCCTCCGACTGCATGGCAGAAGATTGGGCGAGGGAGGGAGTGGTTGGAGGCTGGATGGAGATTCGCTCAGTCGTACCAACTGCAGCCGTCGTGGTGACAGTCGAAACCACCGACTCTCCAGAGGACCTGGTTTCTGGCACTGCACTGCTCGAGCGTTCAGAAAGGAGCGAAGACGTGGTGCCTCCTTCGGCTGGGGTGGATTCTGCCCGAGTAGAAGAACTCGTGCTGTGGGATGCAATGGTGGTCTCCTGAGGGGTTGGTGGCGGCGAGGTCTGAGCCCGAGAGGGTACAGTCTGCATGGAAAGCGACGTGGCCAGGGCAGACTCAGATGCTGGAGTGGGTGTTTCGGTCGCTTCTGCTGCAATCAGCTCAGCCTTAGTGGAAGAACCCTTGCTGATGGTTGGCGTGGTTTGACTTTCAAGAGACGTCACTCCGGTCTCCACCGTGGAAGGCGGCCTCATCGACGTGGAACCGGACACCTCCAGAGTCGAGGTTCTCAACTGCGCAACGGTGGGAGATGTCGCCGAAGAGAGTGGAGGGCTGGTGAACTCCTCCGCAGTTCCTTCGACCTTCGCTGAAGTACTGGTGGCCTGGAAGGCAACGGTGGTCTCCTTGGAAGGGGCAAGCGAAGAGTGGTCTGTAGAAGGGACAGAAGTTGGACTGGGAAGGGTGGTTCCCCGAGAAGAGCTCAGCTCCGCTTTGGTCGTGGAAGAGGCAGAATGCGGGCCTGGGGTTGTGCTCTCTTGCAGTGAGGTTGCCTCCGACTGCATGGCAGAAGATTGGGCGAGGGAGGGAGTG
This sequence comes from Diadophis punctatus similis, assembly GCA_023053685.1. NCBI lineage: Eukaryota > Metazoa > Chordata > Lepidosauria > Squamata > Dipsadidae > Diadophis > Diadophis punctatus. The sequence goes on from JALIGW010000001.1 coordinate 314,202,054, forward strand.
GTTGGAGGCTGGATGGAGATTCGCTCAGTCGTACCAACTGCAGCCGTCGTGGTGACAGTCGAAACCACCGACTCTCCAGAGGACCTGGTTTCTGGCACTGCACTGCTCGAGCGTTCAGAAAGGAGCGAAGACGTGGTGCCTCCTTCGGCTGGGGTGGATTCTGCCCGAGTAGAAGAACTCGTGCTGTGGGATGCAATGGTGGTCTCCTGAGGGGTTGGTGGCGGCGAGGTCTGAGCCCGAGAGGGTACAGTCTGCATGGAAAGCGACGTGGCCAGGGCAGACTCAGATGCTGGAGTGAGTGTTTCGGTCGCTTCTGCTGCAATCAGCTCAGCCTTAGTGGAAGAACCCTTGCTGATGGTTGGCGTGGTTTGACTTTCAAGAGACGTCACTCCGGTCTCCACCGTGGAAGGCGGCCTTATCGGCGTGGAACCGGACACCTCCAGAGTCGAGGTTCTCAACTGCGCAACGGTGGGAGATGTCGCCGAAGAGAGTGGAGGGCTGGTGAACTCCTCCGCAGTTCCTTCGACCTTCGCTGAAGTACTGGTGGCCTGGAAGGCAACGGTGGTCTCCTCGGTAGGGGCAAGCGAAGAGTGGTCTGTAGAAGGGACAGAAGTTGGACTGGGAAGGGTGGTTCCCCGAGAAGAGCTCAGCTCCGCTTTGGTCGTGGAAGAGGCAGAATGCGGGCCTGGGGTTGTGCTCTCTTGCAGTGAGGTTGCCTCCGACTGCATGGCAGAAGATTGGGCGAGGGAGGGAGTGGTTGGAGGCTGGATGGAGATTCGCTCAGTCGTACCAACTGCAGCCGTCGTGGTGACAGTCGAAACCACCGACTCTCCAGAGGACCTGGTTTCTGGCACTGCACTGCTCGAGCGTTCAGAAAGGAGCGAAGACGTGGTGCCTCCTTCGGCTGGGGTGGATTCTGCCCGAGTAGAAGAACTCGTGCTGTGGGATGCAATGGTGGTCTCCTGAGGGGTTGCTGGCGGCGAGGTCTGAGCCCGAGAGGGTACAGTCTGCATGGAAAGCGACGTGGCCAGGGCAGACTCAGATGCTGGAGTGGGTGTTTCGGTCGCTTCTGCTGCAATCAGCTCAGCCTTAGTGGAAGAACCCTTGCTGATGGTTGGCGTGGTTTGACTTTCAAGAGACGTCACTCCGGTCTCCACCGTGGAAGGCGGCCTCATCGGCGTGGAACCGGACACCTCCAGAGTCGAGGTTCTCAACTGCGCAACGGTGGGAGATGTCGCCAAAGAGAGTGGAGGGCTGGTGAACTCCTCCGCAGTTCCTTCGACGTTCGCTGAAGTACTGGTGGCCTGGAAGGCAACGGTGGTCTCCTCGGTAGGGGCAAGCGAAGAGTGGTCTGTAGAAGGGACAGAAGTTGGACTGGGAAGGGTGGTTCCCCGAGAAGAGCTCAGCTCCGCTTTGGTCGTGGAAGAGGCAGAATGCGGGCCTGGGGTTGTGCTCTCTTGCAGTGAGGTTGCCTCCGACTGCATGGCAGAAGATTGGGCGAGGGAGGGAGTGGTTGGAGGCTGGATGGAGATTCGCTCAGTCGTACCAACTGCAGCCGTCGTGGTGACAGTCGAAACCACCGAATCTCCAGAGGACCTGGTTTCTGGCACTGCACTGCTCGAGCGTTCAGAAAGGAGCGAAGACGTGGTGCCTCCTTCGGCTGGGGTGGATTCTGCCCGAGTAGAAGAACTCGTGCTGTGGGATGCAATGGTGGTCTCCTGAGGGGTTGGTGGCGGCGAGGTCTGAGCCCGAGAGGGTACAGTCTGCATGGAAAGCGACGTGGCCAGGGCAGACTCAGATGCTGGAGTGGGTGTTTCGGTCGCTTCTGCTGCAATCAGCTCAGCCTTAGTGGAAGAACCCTTGCTGATGGTTGGCGTGGTTTGACTTTCAAGAGACGTCACTCCGGTCTCCACCGTGGAAGGCGGCCTCATCGGCGTGGAACCGGACACCTCCAGAGTCGAGGTTCTCAACTGCGCAACGGTGGGAGATGTCGCCAAAGAGAGTGGAGGGCTGGTGAACTCCTCCGCAGTTCCTTCGACGTTCGCTGAAGTACTGGTGGCCTGGAAGGCAACGGTGGTCTCCTCGGTAGGGGCAAGCGAAGAGTGGTCTGTAGAAGGGACAGAAGTTGGACTGGGAAGGGTGGTTCCCCGAGAAGAGCTCAGCTCCGCTTTGGTCGTGGAAGAGGCAGAATGCGGGCCTGGGGTTGTGCTCTCTTGCAGTGAGGTTGCCTCCGACTGCATGGCAGAAGATTGGGCGAGGGAGGGAGTGGTTGGAGGCTGGATGGAGATTCGCTCAGTCGTACCAACTGCAGCCGTCGTGGTGACAGTCGAAACCACCGACTCTCCAGAGGACCTGGTTTCTGGCACTGCACTGCTCGAGCGTTCAGAAAGGAGCGAAGACGTGGTGCCTCCTTCGGCTGGGGTGGATTCTGCCCGAGTAGAAGAACTCGTGCTGTGGGATGCAATGGTGGTCTCCTGAGGGGTTGGTGGCGGCGAGGTCTGAGCCCGAGAGGGTACAGTCTGCATGGAAAGCGACGTGGCCAGGGCAGACTCAGATGCTGGAGTGGGTGTTTCGGTCGCTTCTGCTGCAATCAGCTCAGCCTTAGTGGAAGAACCCTTGCTGATGGTTGGCGTGGTTTGACTTTCAAGAGACGTCACTCCGGTCTCCACCGTGGAAGGCGGCCTCATCGACGTGGAACCGGACACCTCCAGAGTCGAGGTTCTCAACTGCGCAACGGTGGGAGATGTCGCCGAAGAGAGTGGAGGGCTGGTGAACTCCTCCGCAGTTCCTTCGACCTTCGCTGAAGTACTGGTGGCCTGGAAGGCAACGGTGGTCTCCTTGGAAGGGGCAAGCGAAGAGTGGTCTGTAGAAGGGACAGAAGTTGGACTGGGAAGGGTGGTTCCCCGAGAAGAGCTCAGCTCCGCTTTGGTCGTGGAAGAGGCAGAATGCGGGCCTGGGGTTGTGCTCTCTTGCAGTGAGGTTGCCTCCGACTGCATGGCAGAAGATTGGGCGAGGGAGGGAGTGGTTGGAGGCTGGATGGAGATTCGCTCAGTCGTACCAACTGCAGCCGTCGTGGTGACAGTCGAAACCACCGACTCTCCAGAGGACCTGGTTTCTGGCACTGCACTGCTCGAGCGTTCAGAAAGGAGCGAAGACGTGGTGCCTCCTTCGGCTGGGGTGGATTCTGCCCGAGTAGAAGAACTCGTGCTGTGGGATGCAATGGTGGTCTCCTGAGGGGTTGGTGGCGGCGAGGTCTGAGCCCGAGAGGGTACAGTCTGCATGGAAAGCGACGTGGCCAGGGCAGACTCAGATGCTGGAGTGAGTGTTTCGGTCGCTTCTGCTGCAATCAGCTCAGCCTTAGTGGAAGAACCCTTGCTGATGGTTGGCGTGGTTTGACTTTCAAGAGACGTCACTCCGGTCTCCACCGTGGAAGGCGGCCTTATCGGCGTGGAACCGGACACCTCCAGAGTCGAGGTTCTCAACTGCGCAACGGTGGGAGATGTCGCCGAAGAGAGTGGAGGGCTGGTGAACTCCTCCGCAGTTCCTTCGACCTTCGCTGAAGTACTGGTGGCCTGGAAGGCAACGGTGGTCTCCTCGGTAGGGGCAAGCGAAGAGTGGTCTGTAGAAGGGACAGAAGTTGGACTGGGAAGGGTGGTTCCCCGAGAAGAGCTCAGCTCCGCTTTGGTCGTGGAAGAGGCAGAATGCGGGCCTGGGGTTGTGCTCTCTTGCAGTGAGGTTGCCTCCGACTGCATGGCAGAAGATTGGGCGAGGGAGGGAGTGGTTGGAGGCTGGATGGAGATTCGCTCAGTCGTACCAACTGCAGCCGTCGTGGTGACAGTCGAAACCACCGACTCTCCAGAGGACCTGGTTTCTGGCACTGCACTGCTCGAGCGTTCAGAAAGGAGCGAAGACGTGGTGCCTCCTTCGGCTGGGGTGGATTCTGCCCGAGTAGAAGAACTCGTGCTGTGGGATGCAATGGTGGTCTCCTGAGGGGTTGCTGGCGGCGAGGTCTGAGCCCGAGAGGGTACAGTCTGCATGGAAAGCGACGTGGCCAGGGCAGACTCAGATGCTGGAGTGGGTGTTTCGGTCGCTTCTGCTGCAATCAGCTCAGCCTTAGTGGAAGAACCCTTGCTGATGGTTGGCGTGGTTTCACTTTCAAGAGACGTCACTCCGGTCTCCACCGTGGAAGGCGGCCTCATCGGCGTGGAACCGGACACCTCCAGAGTCGAGGTTCTCAACTGCGCAACGGTGGGAGATGTCGCCGAAGAGAGTGGAGGGCTGGTGAACTCCTCCGCAGTTCCTTCGACCTTCGCTGAAGTACTGGTGGCCTGGAAGGCAACGGTGGTCTCCTCGGTAGGGGCAAGCGAAGAGTGGTCTGTAGAAGGGACAGAAGTTGGACTGGGAAGGGTGGTTCCCCGAGAAGAGCTCAGCTCCGCTTTGGTCGTGGAAGAGGCAGAATGCGGGCCTGGGGTTGTGCTCTCTTGCAGTGAGGTTGCCTCCGACTGCATGGCAGAAGATTGGGCGAGGGAGGGAGTGGTTGGAGGCTGGATGGAGATTTGCTCAGTCGTACCAACTGCAGCCGTCGTGGTGACAGTCGAAACCACCGACTCTCCAGAGGACCTGGTTTCTGGCACTGCACTGCTCCTGCGTTCAGAAAGGAGCGAAGACGTGGTGCCTCCTTCGGCTGGGGTGGATTCTGCCTGAGTAGAAGAACTCGTGCTGTGGGATGCAATGGTGGTCTCCTGAGGGGTTGCTGGCGGCGAGGTCTGAGCCCGAGAGGGTACAGTCTGCATGGAAAGCGACATGGCCAGGGCAGACTCAGATGCTGGAGTGGGTGTTTCGGTCGCTTCTGCTGCAATCAGCTCAGCCTTAGTGGAAGAACCCTTGCTGATGGTTGGCGTGGTTTGACTTTCAAGAGACGTCACTCCGGTCTCCACCGTGGAAGGCGGCCTCATCGGCGTGGAACCGGACACCTCCAGAGTCGAGGTTCTCAACTGCGCAACGGTGGGAGATGTCGCCGAAGAGAGTGGAGGGCTGGTGAACTCCTCCGCAGTTCCTTCGACCTTCGCTGAAGTACTGGTGGCCTGGAAGGCAACGGTGGTCTCCTCGGTAGGGGCAAGCGAAGAGTGGTCTGTAGAAGGGACAGAAGTTGGACTGGGAAGGGTGGTTCCCTGAGAAGAGCTCAGCTCCGCTTTGGTCGTGGAAGAGGCAGAATGCGGGCCTGGGGTTGTGCTCTCTTGCAGTGAGGTTGCCTCCGACTGCATGGCAGAAGATTGGGCGAGGGAGGGAGTGGTTGGAGGCTGGATGGAGATTCGCTCAGTCGTACCAACTGCAGCCGTCGTGGTGACAGTCGAAACCACCGACTCTCCAGAGGACCTGGTTTCTGGCACTGCACTGCTCGAGCGTTCAGAAAGGAGCGAAGACGTGGTGCCTCCTTCGGCTGGGGTGGATTCTGCCCGAGTAGAAGAACTCGTGCTGTGGGATGCAATGGTGGTCTCCTGAGGGGTTGGTGGCGGCGAGGTCTGAGCCCGAGAGGGTACAGTCTGCATGGAAAGCGACGTGGCCAGGACAGACTCAGATGCTGGAGTGGGTGTTTCGGTCGTTTCTGCTGCAATCAGCTCAGCCTTAGTGGAAGAACCCTTGCTGATGGTTGGCGTGGTTTGACTTTCAAGAGACGTCACTCCGGTCTCCACCGTGGAAGGCGGCCTCATCGGCGTGGAACCGGACACCTCCAGAGTCGAGGTTCTCAACTGCGCAACGGTGGGAGATGTCGCCGAAGAGAGTGGAGGGCTGGTGAACTCCTCCGCAGTTCCTTCGACCTTCGCTGAAGTACTGGTGGCCTGGAAGGCAACGGTGGTCTCCTCGGTAGGGGCAAGCGAAGAGTGGTCTGTAGAAGGGACAGAAGTTGGACTGGGAAGGGTGGTTCCCTGAGAAGAGCTCAGCTCCGCTTTGGTCGTGGAAGAGGCAGAATGCGGGCCTGGGGTTGTGCTCTCTTGCAGTGAGGTTGCCTCCGACTGCATGGCAGAAGATTGGGCGAGGGAGGGAGTGGTTGGAGGCTGGATGGAGATTCGCTCAGTCGTACCAACTGCAGCCGTCGTGGTGACAGTCGAAACCACCGACTCTCCAGAGGACCTGGTTTCTGGCACTGCACTGCTCGAGCGTTCAGAAAGGAGCGAAGACGTGGTGCCTCCTTCGGCTGGGGTGGATTCTGCCCGAGTAGAAGAACTCGTGCTGTGGGATGCAATGGTGGTCTCCTGAGGGGTTGGTGGCGGCGAGGTCTGAGCCCGAGAGGGTACAGTCTGCATGGAAAGCGACGTGGCCAGGGCAGACTCAGATGCTGGAGTGAGTGTTTCGGTCGCTTCTGCTGCAATCAGCTCAGCCTTAGTGGAAGAACCCTTGCTGATGGTTGGCGTGGTTTGACTTTCAAGAGACGTCACTCCGGTCTCCACCGTGGAAGGCGGCCTCATCGGCGTGGAACCGGACACCTCCAGAGTCGAGGTTCTCAACTGCGCAACGGTGGGAGATGTCGCCGAAGAGAGTGGAGGGCTGGTGAACTCCTCCGCAGTTCCTTCGACCTTCGCTGAAGTACTGGTGGCCTGGAAGGCAACGGTGGTCTCCTCGGTAGGGGCAAGCGAAGAGTGGTCTGTAGAAGGGACAGAAGTTGGACTGGGAAGGGTGGTTCCCCGAGAAGAGCTCAGCTCCGCTTTGGTCGTGGAAGAGGCAGAATGCGGGCCTGGGGTTGTGCTCTCTTGCAGTGAGGTTGCCTCCGACTGCATGGCAGAAGATTGGGCGAGGGAGGGAGTGGTTGGAGGCTGGATGGAGATTCGCTCAGTCGTACCAACTGCAGCCGTCGTGGTGACAGTCGAAACCACCGACTCTCCAGAGGACCTGGTTTCTGGCACTGCACTGCTCAAGCGTTCAGAAAGGAGCGAAGACGTGGTGCCTCCTTCGGCTGGGGTGGATTCTGCCCGAGTAGAAGAACTCGTGCTGTGGGATGCAATGGTGGTCTCCTGAGGGGTTGGTGGCGGCGAGGTCTGAGCCCGAGAGGGTACAGTCTGCATGGAAAGCGACGTGGCCAGGGCAGACTCAGATGCTGGAGTGAGTGTTTCGGTCGCTTCTGCTGCAATCAGCTCAGCCTTAGTGGAAGAACCCTTGCTGATGGTTGGCGTGGTTTGACTTTCAAGAGACGTCACTCCGGTCTCCACCGTGGAAGGCGGCCTCATCGGCGTGGAACCGGACACCTCCAGAGTCGAGGTTCTCAACTGCGCAACGGTGGGAGATGTCGCCGAAGAGAGTGGAGGGCTGGTGAACTCCTCCGCAGTTCCTTCGACCTTCGCTGAAGTACTGGTGGCCTGGAAGGCAACGGTGGTCTCCTCGGTAGGGGCAAGCGAAGAGTGGTCTGTAGAAGGGACAGAAGTTGGACTGGGAAGGGTGGTTCCCCGAGAAGAGCTCAGCTCCGCTTTGGTCGTGGAAGAGGCAGAATGCGGGCCTGGGGTTGTGCTCTCTTGCAGTGAGGTTGCCTCCGACTGCATGGCAGAAGATTGGGCGAGGGAGGGAGTGGTTGGAGGCTGGATGGAGATTCGCTCAGTCGTACCAACTGCAGCCGTCGTGGTGACAGTCGAAACCACCGACTCTCCAGAGGACCTGGTTTCTGGCACTGCACTGCTCGAGCGTTCAGAAAGGAGCGAAGACGTGGTGCCTCCTTCGGCTGGGGTGGATTCTGCCCGAGTAGAAGAACTCGTGCTGTGGGATGCAATGGTGGTCTCCTGAGGGGTTGCTGGCGGCGAGGTCTGAGCCCTTGAGGGTACAGTCTGCATGGAAAGCGACGTGGCCAGGGCAGACTCAGATGCTGGAGTGGGTGTTTCGGTCGCTTCTGCTGCAATCAGCTCAGCCTTAGTGGAAGACCCCTTGCTGATGGTTGGCGTGGTTTGACTTTCAAGAGACGTCACTCCGGTCTCCACCGTGGAAGGCGGTCTCATCGGCGTGGAACCGGACACCTCCAGAGTCGAGGTTCTCAACTGCGCAACGGTGGGAGATGTCGCCGAAGAGAGTGGAGGGCTTGTGAACTCCTCCGCAGTTCCTTCGACCTTCGCTGAAGTACTGGTGGCCTGGAAGGCAACGGTGGTCTCCTCGGTAGGGGCAAGCGAAGAGTGGTCTGTAGAAGGGACAGAAGTTGGACTGGGAAGGGTGGTTCCCCGAGAAGAGCTCAGCTCCGCTTTGGTCGTGGAAGAGGCAGAATGCGGGCCTGGGGTTGTGCTCTCTTGCAGTGAGGTTGCCTCCGACTGCATGGCAGAAGATTGGGCGAAGGAGGGAGTGGTTGGAGGCTGGATGGAGATTCGCTCAGTCGTACCAACTGCAGCCGTCGTGGTGACAGTCGAAACCACCGTCTCTCCAGAGGACCTGGTTTCTGGCACTGCACTGCTCGAGCGTTCAGAAAGGAGCGAAGACGTGGTGCCTCCTTCGGCTGGGGTGGATTCTGCCCGAGTAGAAGAACTCGTGCTGTGGGATGCAATGGTGGTCTCCTGAGGGGTTGCTGGCGGCGAGGTCTGAGCCCGAGAGGGTACAGTCTGCATGGAAAGCGACGTGGCCAGGGCAGACTCAGATGCTGGAGTGGGTGTTTCGGTCGCTTCTGCTGCAATCAGCTCAGCCTTAGTGGAAGAACCCTTGCTGATGGTTGGCGTGGTTTCACTTTCAAGAGACGTCACTCCGGTCTCCACCGTGGAAGGCGGCCTCATCGGCGTGGAACCGGACACCTCCAGAGTCGAGGTTCTCAACTGCGCAACGGTGGGAGATGTCGCCGAAGAGAGTGGAGGGCTGGTGAACTTCTCCGCAGTTCCTTCGACCTTCGCTGAAGTACTGGTGGCCTGGAAGGCAACGGTGGTCTCCTCGGTAGGGGCAAGCGAAGAGTGGTCTGTAGAAGGGACAGAAGTTGGACTGGGAAGGGTGGTTCCCCGAGAAGAGCTCAGCTCCGCTTTGGTCGTGGAAGAGGCAGAATGCGGGCCTGGGGTTGTGCTCTCTTGCAGTGAGGTTGCCTCCGACTGCATGGCAGAAGATTGGGCGAGGGAGGGAGTGGTTGGAGGCTGGATGGAGATTCGCTCAGTCGTACCAACTGCAGCCGTCGTGGTGACAGTCGAAACCACCGACTCTCCAGAGGACCTGGTTTCTGGCACTGCACTGCTCGAGCGTTCAGAAAGGAGCAAAGACGTGGTGCCTCCTTCGGCTGGGGTGGATTCTGTCCGAGTAGAAGAACTCGTGCTGTGGGATGCAATGGTGGTCTCCTGAGGGGTTGCTGGCGGCGAGCTCTGAGCCCTTGAGGGTACAGTCTGCATGGAAAGCGACGTGGCCAGGGCAGACTCAGATGCTGGAGTGGGTGTTTCGGTCGCTTCTGCTGCAATCAGCTCAGCCTTAGTGGAAGAACCCTTGCTGATGGTTGGCGTGGTTTCACTTTCAAGAGACGTCACTCCGGTCTCCACCGTGGAAGGCGGTCTCATCGGCGTGGAACCGGACACCTCCAGAGTCGAGGTTCTCAACTGCGCAACGGTGGGAGATGTCGCCGAAGAGAATGGAGGGCTGGTGAACTCCTCCGCAGTTCCTTCGACCTTCGCTGAAGTACTGGTGGCCTGGAAGGCAACGGTGGTCTCCTCGGTAGGGGCAAGCGAAGAGTGGTCTGTAGAAGGGACAGAAGTTGGACTGGGAAGGGTGGTTCCCCGAGAAGAGCTCAGCTCCGCTTTGGTCGTGGAAGAGGCAGAATGCGGGCCTGGGGTTGTGCTCTCTTGCAGTGAGGTTGCCTCCGACTGCATGGCAGAAGATTGGGCGAGGGAGGGAGTGGTTGGAGGCTGGATGGAGATTCGCTCAGTCGTACCAACTGCAGCCGTCGTGGTGATAGTCGAAACCACCGACTCTCCAGAGGACCTGGTTTCTGGCACTGCACTGCTCGAGCGTTCAGAAAGGAGCGAAGACGTGGTGCCTCCTTCGGCTGGGGTGGATTCTGCCCGAGTAGAAGAACTCGTGCTGTGGGATGCAATGGTGGTCTCCTGAGGGGTTGGTGGCGGCAAGGTCTGAGCCCGAGAGGGTACAGTCTGCATGGAAAGCGACGTGGCCAGGGCAGACTCAGATGCTGGAGTGGGTGTTTCGGTCGCTTCTGCTGCAATCAGCTCAGCCTTAGTGGAAGAACCCTTGCTGATGGTTGGCGTGGTTTGACTTTCAAGAGACGTCACTCCGGTCTCCACCGTGGAAGGCGGCCTCATCAGCGTGGAACCGGACACCTCCAGAGTCGAGGTTCTCAACTGCGCAACGGTGGGAGATGTCGCCGAAGAGAGTGGAGGGCTGGTGAACTCCTCCGCAGTTCCTTCGACCTTCGCTGAAGTACTGGTGGCCTGGAAGGCAACGGTGGTCTCCTCGGTAGGGGCAAGCGAAGAGTGGTCTGTAGAAGGGACAGAAGTTGGACTGGGAAGGGTGGTTCCCCGAGAAGAGCTCAGCTCCGCTTTGGTCGTGGAAGAGGCAGAATGCGGGCCTGGGGTTGTGCTCTCTTGCAGTGAGGTTGCCTCCGACTGCATGGCAGAAGATTGGGCGAGGGAGGGAGTGGTTGGAGGCTGGATGGAGATTCGCTCAGTCGTACCAACTGCAGCCGTCGTGGTGACAGTCGAAACCACCGACTCTCCAGAGGACCTGGTTTCTGGCACTGCACTGCTCGAGTGTTCAGAAAGGAGTGAAGACGTGGTGCCTCCTTCGGCTGGGGTGGATTCTGCCCGAGTAGAAGAACTCGTGCTGTGGGATGCAATGGTGGTCTCCTGAGGGGTTGCTGGCGGCGAGGTCTGAGCCCTTGAGGGTACAGTCTGCATGGAAAGCGACGTGGCCAGGGCAGACTCAGATGCTGGAGTGGGTGTTTCGGTCGCTTCTGCTGCAATCAGCTCAGCCTTAGTGGAAGAACCCTTGCTGATGGTTGGCGTGGTTTGACTTTCAAGAGACGTCACTCCGGTCTCCACCGTGGAAGGCGGTCTCATCGGCGTGGAACCGGACACCTCCAGAGTCGAGGTTCTCAACTGCGCAACGGTGGGAGATGTCGCCGAAGAGAATGGAGGGCTGGTGAACTCCTCCGCAGTTCCTTCGACCTTCGCTGAAGTACTGGTGGCCTGGAAGGCAACGGTGGTCTCCTCGGTAGGGGCAAGCGAAGAGTGGTCTGTAGAAGGGACAGAAGTTGGACTGGGAAGGGTGGTTCCCCGAGAAGAGCTCAGCTCCGCTTTGGTCGTGGAAGAGGCAGAATGCGGGCCTGGGGTTGTGCTCTCTTGCAGTGAGGTTGCCTCCGACTGCATGGCAGAAGATTGGGCGAGGGAGGGAGTGGTTGGAGGCTGGATGGAGATTCGCTCAGTCGTACCAACTGCAGCCGTCGTGGTGATAGTCGAAACCACCGACTCTCCAGAGGACCTGGTTTCTGGCACTGCACTGCTCGAGCGTTCAGAAAGGAGCGAAGACGTGGTGCCTCCTTCGGCTGGGGTGGATTCTGCCCGAGTAGAAGAACTCGTGCTGTGGGATGCAATGGTGGTCTCCTGAGGGGTTGGTGGCGGCGAGGTCTGAGCCCGAGAGGGTACAGTCTGCATGGAAAGCGACGTGGCCAGGGCAGACTCAGATGCTGGAGTGGGTGTTTCGGTCGCTTCTGCTGCAATCAGCTCAGCCTTAGTGGAAGAACCCTTGCTGATGGTTGGCGTGGTTTGACTTTCAAGAGACGTCACTCCGGTCTCCACCGTGGAAGGCGGCCTCATCGGCGTGGAACCGGACACCTCCAGAGTCGAGGTTCTCAACTGCGCAACGGTGGGAGATGTCGCCGAAGAGAGTGGAGGGCTGGTGAACTCCTCCGCAGTTCCTTCGACCTTCGCTGAAGTACTGGTGGCCTGGAAGGCAACGGTGGTCTCCTGGGTAGGGGCAAGCGAAGAGTGGTCTGTAGAAGGGACAGAAGTTGGACTGGGAAGGGTGGTTCCCCGAGAAGAGCTCAGCTCCGCTTTGGTCGTGGAAGAGGCAGAATGCGGGCCTGGAGTTGTGCTCTCTTGCAGTGAGGTTGCCTCCGACTGCATGGCAGAAGATTGGGCGAGGGAGGGAGTGGTTGGAGGCTGGATGGAGATTCGCTCAGTCGTACCAACTGCAGCCGTCGTGGTCACAGTCAAAACCACCGACTCTCCAGAGGACCTGGTTTCTGGCACTGCACTGCTCGAGCGTTCAGAAAGGAGCGAAGACGTGGTGCCTCCTTCGGCTGGGGTGGATTCTGCCCGAGTAGAAGAACTCGTGCTGTGGGATGCAATGGTGGTCTCCTGAGGGGTTGCTGGCGGCGAGGTCTGAGCCCTTGAGGGTACAGTCTGCATGGAAAGCGACGTGGCCAGGGCAGACTCAGATGCTGGAGTGGGTGTTTCGGTCGCTTCTGCTGCAATCAGCTCAGCCTTAGTGGAAGAACCCTTGCTGATGGTTGGCGTGGTTTGACTTTCAAGAGACGTCACTCCGGTCTCCACCGTGGAAGGCGGTCTCATCGGCGTGGAACCGGACACCTCCAGAGTCGAGGTTCTCAACTGCGCAACGGTGGGAGATGTCGCCGAAGAGAATGGAGGGCTGGTGAACTCCTCCGCAGTTCCTTCGACCTTCGCTGAAGTACTGGTGGCCTGGAAGGCAACGGTGGTCTCCTCGGTAGGGGCAAGCGAAGAGTGGTCTGTAGAAGGGACAGAAGTTGGACTGGGAAGGGTGGTTCCCCGAGAAGAGCTCAGCTCCGCTTTGGTCGTGGAAGAGGCAGAATGCGGGCCTGGGGTTGTGCTCTCTTGCAGTGAGGTTGCCTCCAACTGCATGGCAGAAGATTGGGCGAAGGAGGGAGTGGTTGGAGGCTGGATGGAGATTCGCTCAGTCGTACCAACTGCAGCCGTCGTGGTCACAGTCAAAACCACCGACTCTCCAGAGGACCTGGTTTCTGGCACTGCACTGCTCGAGCGTTCAGAAAGGAGCGAAGACGTGGTGCCTCCTTCGGCTGGGGTGGATTCTGCCCGAGTAGAAGAACTCGTGCTGTGGGATGCAATGGTGGTCTCCTGAGGGGTTGCTGGCGGCGAGGTCTGAGCCCGAGAGGGTACAGTCTGCATGGAAAGCGACGTGGGCAGGGCAGACTCAGATGCTGGAGTGGGTGTTTCGGTCGCTTCTGCTGCAATCAGCTCAGCCTTAGTGGAAGAACCCTTGCTGATGGTTGGCGTGGTTTGACTTTCAAGAGACGTCACTCCGGTCTCCACCGTGGAAGGCGGCCTCATCGGCGTGGAACCGGACACCTCCAGAGTCGAGGTTCTCAACTGCGCAACGGTGGGAGATGTCGCCGAAGAGAGTGGAGGGCTGGTGAACTCCTCCGCAGTTCCTTCGACCTTCGCTGAAGTACTGGTGGCCTGGAAGGCAACGGTGGTCTCCTCGGTAGGGGCAAGCGAAGAGTGGTCTGTAGAAGGGACAGAAGTTGGACTGGGAAGGGTGGTTCCCCGAGAAGAGCTCAGCTCCGCTTTGGTCGTGGAAGAGGCAGATTGCGGGCCTGGGGTTGTGCTCTCTTGCAGTGAGGTTGCCTCCGACTGCATGGCAGAAGATTGGGCGAGGGAGGGAGTGGTTGGAGGCTGGATGGAGATTCGCTCAGTCGTACCAACTGCAGCCGTCGTGGTGACAGTCGAAACCACCGACTCTCCAGAGGACCTGGTTTCTGGCACTGCACTGCTCGAGCGTTCAGAAAGGAGCGAAGACGTGGTGCCTCCTTCGGCTGGGGTGGATTCTGCCCGAGTAGAAGAACTCGTGCTGTGGGATGCAATGGTGGTCTCCTGAGGGGTTGCTGGCGGCGAGGTCTGAGCCCGAGAGGGTACAGTCTGCATGGAAAGCGACGTGGCCAGGGCAGACTCAGATGCTGGAGTGGGTGTTTCGGTCGCTTCTGCTGCAATCAGCTCAGCCTTAGTGGAAGAACCCTTGCTGATGGTTGGCGTGGTTTCACTTTCAAGAGACGTCACTCCGGTCTCCACCGTGGAAGGCGGCCTCATCGGCGTGGAACCGGACACCTCCAGAGTCGAGGTTCTCAACTGCGCAACGGTGGGAGATGTCGCCGAAGAGAGTGGAGGGCTGGTGAACTCCTCCGCAGTTCCTTCGACCTTCGCTGAAGTACTGGTGGCCTGGAAGGCAACGGTGGTCTCCTCGGTAGGGGCAAGCGAAGAGTGGTCTGTAGAAGGGACAGAAGTTGGACTGGGAAGGGTGGTTCCCCGAGAAGAGCTCAGCTCCGCTTTGGTCGTGGAAGAGGCAGAATGCGGGCCTGGGGTTGTGCTCTCTTGCAGTGAGGTTGCCTCCGACTGCATGGCAGAAGATTGGGCGAGGGAGGGAGTGGTTGGAGGCTGGACGGAGATTCGCTCAGTCGTACCAACTGCAGCCGTCGTGGTGACAGTCGAAACCACCGACTCTCCAGAGGACCTGGTTTCTGGCACTGCACTGCTCGAGCGTTCAGAAAGGAGCAAAGACGTGGTGCCTCCTTCGGCTGGGGTGGATTCTGCCCGAGTAGAAGAACTCGTGCTGTGGGATGCAATGGTGGTCTCCTGAGGGGTTGGTGGCGGCAAGGTCTGAGCCCGAGAGGGTACAGTCTGCATGGAAAGTGACGTGGCCAGGGCAGACTCAGATGCTGGAGTGGGTGTTTCGGTCGCTTCTGCTGCAATCAGCTCAGCCTTAGTGGAAGAACCCTTGCTGATGGTTGGCGTGGTTTGACTTTCAAGAGACGTCACTCCGGTCTCCACCGTGGAAGGCGGTCTCATCGGCGTGGAACCGGACACCTCCAGAGTCGAGGTTCTCAACTGCGCAACGGTGGGAGATGTCGCCGAAGAGAATGGAGGGCTGGTGAACTCCTCCGCAGTTCCTTCGACCTTCGCTGAAGTACTGGTGGCCTGGAAGGCAACGGTGGTCTCCTCGGTAGGGGCAAGCGAAGAGTGGTCTGTAGAAGGGACAGAAGTTGGACTGGGAAGGGTGGTTCCCCGAGAAGAGCTCAGCTCCGCTTTGGTCGTGGAAGAGGCAGAATGCGGGCCTGGGGTTGTGCTCTCTTGCAGTGAGGTTGCCTCCGACTGCATGGCAGAAGATTGGGTGAGGGAGGGAGTGGTTGGAGGCTGGATGGAGATTCGCTCAGTCGTACCAACTGCAGCCGTCGTGGTGACAGTCGAAACCACCGACTCTCCAGAGGACCTGGTTTCTGGCACTGCACTGCTCGAGCGTTCAGAAAGGAGTGAAGACGTGGTGCCTCCTTCGGCTGGGGTGGATTCTGCCCGAGTAGAAGAACTCGTGCTGTGGGATGCAATGGTGGTCTCCTGAGGGGTTGGTGGCGGCGAGGTCTGAGCCCGAGAGGGTACAGTCTGCATGGAAAGCGACGTGGCCAGGGCAGACTCAGATGCTGGAGTGAGTGTTTCGGTCGCTTCTGCTGCAATCAGCTCAGCCTTAGTGGAAGAACCCTTGCTGATGGTTGGCGTGGTTTGACTTTCAAGAGACGTCACTCCGGTCTCCACCGTGGAAGGCGGCCTCATCGGCGTGGAACCGGACACCTCCAGAGTCGAGGTTCTCAACTGCGCAATGGTGGGAGATGTCGCCGAAGAGAGTGGAGGGCTGGTGAACTCCTCCGCAGTTCCTTCGACCTTCGCTGAAGTACTGGTGGCCTGGAAGGCAACGGTGGTCTCCTCGGTAGGGGCAAGCGAAGAGTGGTCTGTAGAAGGGACAGAAGTTGGACTGGGAAGGGTGGTTCCCCGAGAAGAGCTCAGCTCCGCTTTGGTCGTGGAAGAGGCAGAATGTGGGCCTGGGGTTGTGCTCTCTTGCAGTGAGGTTGCCTCCGACTGCATGGCAGAAGATTGGGCGAGGGAGGGAGTGGTTGGAGGCTGGATGGAGATTCGCTCAGTCGTACCAACTGCAGCCGTCGTGGTCACAGTCAAAACCACCGACTCTCCAGAGGACCTGGTTTCTGGCACTGCACTGCTGGAGCGTTCAGAAAGGAGCGAAGACGTGGTGCCTCCTTCGGCTGGGGTGGATTCTGCCCGAGTAGAAGAACTCGTGCTGTGGGATGCAATGGTGGTCTCCTGAGGGGTTGGTGGCGGCGAGGTCTGAGCCCGAGAGGGTACAGTCTGCATGGAAAGCGACGTGGCCAGGGCAGACTCAGATGCTGGAGTGGGTGTTTCGGTCGCTTCTGCTGCAATCAGCTCAGCCTTAGTGGAAGAACCCTTGCTGATGGTTGGCGTGGTTTCACTTTCAAGAGACGTCACTCCGGTCTCCACCGTGGAAGGCGGCCTCATCGGCGTGGAACCGGACACCTCCAGAGTCGAGGTTCTCAACTGCGCAACGGTGGGAGATGTCGCCGAAGAGAGTGGAGGGCTGGTGAACTCCTCCGCAGTTCCTTCGACCTTCGCTGAAGTACTGGTGGCCTGGAAGGCAACGGTGGTCTCCTCGGTAGGGGCAAGCGAAGAGTGGTCTGTAGAAGGGACAGAAGTTGGACTGGGAAGGGTGGTTCCCCGAGAAGAGCTCAGCTCCGCTTTGGTCGTGGAAGAGGCAGAATGCGGGCCTGGGGTTGTGCTCTCTTGCAGTGAGGTTGCCTCCGACTGCATGGCAGAAGATTGGGCGAGGGATGGAGTGGTTGGAGGCTGGACGGAGGTTCGCTCAGTCGTGCCAACAGCAACCGTCGTGGTGACAGTCAAAACCACCGACTCTCCAGAGGACCTGGTTTCTGGCACTGCACTGCTCGAGTGTTCAGAAAGGAGCGAAGACGTGGTGCCTCCTTCGGCTGGGGTGGATTCTGCCCGAGTAGAAGAACTCTTGTTTTTGGAAGCAATGGTGGTCTCCGCAGGGGTTGGTGGCGGCGAGGTCTGAGCCCAAGCGGGTACAGTCAGCATGGAAAGCCACATGGCCAGCGGAGACTCAGATGCTGGAGTGGGTGTTTCGGTCGCTTCTGCTTCAGTCAGCTCAGCCTTAGTGGAAGAACCCTTGCTGATGGTTGGTGTGGTTTGACTTTCAAGAGACATCATACCGATCTCCACCGTGGAAGGCGGCCTCTTCGGCGTGGAACCAGACACTTCTGGAATCAAGCTTGGAGAGGATGCTGCATTTACATGTGTCTGTGATATTGCTAAGATAGAATAGTAAGAAAGTGTTTAGTTAGCATGTGTTTATCATTTATATATTATTCTGTTTGTTGGTTTATTAAGCTAGCTTGCTAATTTTCTTAGTGAATAAGTATGTAATATCTCAGCCTGCCACATAATGTATTATTTCGGGATTGAATTTTCAACTTATTTTTTAAAGTGTATTTTTCCCATTACAGCATTTTGGTTTTTTAAACTGAAAATGCTGCAACCAAATCTGGCAAATATATTCAACCACTTTTTCAATGATCCAGTGATTCCTTATGCATAATATTCAGTGTGCTCTTTCATATTTGAATGCTGTGCATAAGTTTCATAATCTTTTTTTTAACCTTTTCAAAATAATTTTAATTTTTGTATATAATCTTGCCTTAATAGCAATAATAATAGTACTTAGACTTATATAGCACTTCGTTGTCTTTTACAGCACTCTCTAATTAGCTTACAGAGTCAGCATATTGCCCCCAACAATTTGGGTCTCCATTTTACCGATCTGCAATCTAACCACTGCACCAACATGGCTCTTGAGGAAACATGGATCGACCTAATCGATGTTCTTGTTCTGCATTTCCCCTGAGCCTCACCTAAATAACACTGCGAAGATTTTGTCAGAAAAGAAGAATAATTTCTGCTTTCTCGCGAGTTAATGCTCTTATCATCTCCCTGAGCTCAGAAAGATTCTTATGGGAGGGGATGTAACTCTTCCCTTCTCTTCCCAACTTTTTTTGAAGTGCCATTCCTGGACCTTTAAAAACAGCTCGTCCCTGTTGTTAGAATTAGAAAATTGTTTATTTGGCCCTCTAATCCAAACCTCTGCACAGTGCTGCATAATCCACACCACAATTCCTTAACTCCAAAAATCTTCAGGGCTTATCAGTGTTTCCCAACCTTGGCAACTTGAAGATGTCTGGACTTCAACTCCCAGAATTCCCCAGCCAGCAAATGCTGGCTGGGGAATTCTAGGAGTTGAAGTCCAGACATCTTCAAGTTGCCAAGGTTGGGAAACACTGGCTTAGATAAACCTGGAAGCATCTCAACAGATCCCAGTTTGTACCAGACATCTGGGGAATCTTCCACTCTTACGATGAAATTACAGCATCCATACTTATCTGTGCCAAATAAGCTACAATCCTAGGTTTGTTCCTTCACTAGTTTCTTCTAACCTTATGTATGGCATAAGAGAAGATGGGAAGGCTGCATCCCCACCCTCTTTCTCCTACACCCAATCAGCTGGCAGCAAGGCCAGATAGTTAAGCACCGTTTGGCTATTTTGGACCCGAAAATGGAATATGAAATCTCTTAATAATGCTGGTCAATGAGAGAAGGACAAGTTGGCAACTTAGATGCCTGCTGGCAATGTAAGGCTGGCTGGGGGATGCCAACAAGTGAGCAGCAATTGGCTGCTTTGGAACAGAGGCTGAAATCTAAAATCTTTTAAAGCCGTGGAGAGATCTGGATGCGAGGTATGGCTGGCTGGAGAGCACTGGTGGTTGACAGCTGAGCCCTCTTCCTCCCTGGATGGAGGTGGCCTTTGAGATATGCCAGGATGGGGAGCATGGATGAAATTTTCCTTGCAATCAGAGGTGGGATTCAGCAGGTTCTGACCAGTTCTGGAGAACCGGTGGCGGAAATTTTGAGTAGTTTGGAAAACCGGTAAATACCACCTCTGACTGGTCCCGACCCCATCTATTCTCTGCCTGCCGAGTCCCAGCTGATCGCGAGGACATGGGGATTTTGCAGTAACCTTCCCCTGGAGTGGGGTGGGAATGGAGATTTTACAGTATCCTTCCCCTGCCACCAGAGGTGGGTTCCTGCCGGAGCTGCCCGGTGCGCAGCTCCGGTAGGGAGCGGCCGATTGCGCAATTTGCACGTGACCGCTCCGGAGCCCTCTCTGCCGGTCCACTGTGTGTGTTGCCATTTTTTCCATTAATTTTTGGCCGATTTTGCTTCTGCGCATGCACGGAAGCAAAATCGCACCGAAATCTCGTGAGGGGATGCGCGCGCGAGAGAGATTTTGGCGAGATTTTACTTCTGCGCATGCGCGGAAGCAAAATCCCACTGAAATTTCGCACGTGCGCGCATCCCCTCGCAAGATTTTGCTTCTGCGCATGCGCATGCGCAGAAGCAAAATCGGCCAAAAATTAACGGAAAAAAATGGCGACACGCGCGGTGGACTGGCAGAGAGGGCTCTGGAGCGGTCACGCGCAAATTGCGCAATCGGCCGCTCCCTACCGGAGCTGCACAGGAGATGCGCGCGCAGCACACCGGCACTGGTAAGGGAGCAACCCGCCGCTGCCTGCCACGCCCACCAAGCCACGCCCACAGAACCGGTAGTCAAAAAAAAATTGGAACCCACCACTGCTTGCAATCCACATTTCCCTTTGTTTCTCTTGCCCTTGACAAAGTGCCAGGCAGTTCTATGAGTCAGCTGAGAAGGAGGAGTGATTTCCAATGCTCCCTGCCAGCTTCCCACAAGCAACATCAGTGGGGAAGCCAACAGGAAGTCAGAAGTCACTTCTGCTCCCACTGCATTATTTGCTGCCGGTGGTCATTCTGTTCTTCTGTTTAGGTAAGGAAACATCTCTGAAAGCATATCACAGGGTCACAGATTGTCTAACAATATATTGTTACTCAGACCAATATTTTCTTTCATCCAAACTATTTTGGAAGGCATTCATAGTTACCCCCTAAATATCTTACTCTGATTTTGCTCCTGAACATGCAATGCAAAGCAGTGAAAAAATGCAGAACAGTTTTATGCAGTTTGCCTGAATGTGAGGTTAGAACAGGTATACAGATAATCCTTGACTTTCAAGCACAATTGGGACCAGAAATGAGATGATCATTTTTCCAGTCATTAAATGAATCATATGGTCATTAAGTGAATCCAGCTTCCTCTATTGACTTTGTTTGTCAAAAGCCAGCTGGGAAGTTCACAAATGTTGATCATATGAGCTAGGATGCTACAACCATTGTAAATAAATGCTGGTTGCCAAGAGCCCAAAATGTGATTAGTATGCTATGAGAGTTATGAGGAGCTATTACAAGTCACTTTTTTCAGTGCCATATAACTTTGAACAATCACTAAATGAATGAACATAAATCAAGGACCGCCTGTATTTAGCAAAATTGCATGTAAAATTAATTGTAAGATATTAAGCTTTTAAAAATTTATAATCATGTTGGTATAATAAAGGAAATGTACAGGATCAGCATATAAATGAGTACAGGTAAAATTGTTCCAAATCAGATGCTCAGACTCAGACAACCCGAATGCATGATAAATTCTAAAAACTCAATATTTAATATATAATACATCAAATATTAAATGATAAATAATGCACTAAACAGTATCAAAAGGAGCAATGTGTTATTAATCAATTTCTACTCTAATATTATAAAACACTATGTGTACTTTAAGATATTAATCTACTCTAATATATTATAAACTAAAATTCACTATGAATATATGAAAATGAATGCTGCATGATTTGTAATGCTGCAAATAAATTATGAAAGAGATTATGTCAGATTAATTGCTCAATTCTCTGCAAATTTCCCCAATAAAAATGTAAACAGAAATACATTTATTTATTTATTTATTTATTTATTTATTTATTTATTTATTTATTTATTTATTTATTTATTTATTTATTTATTTATTTATTTATTTATTTATTTATTTATTTATTTATTTATTTATTTATTTGGAAATTTTATTTGGAAAATTTTTATTGCCACCTACTCGCACACAGCGACTCAAGGCGGCTTTCTTATATATAAGAAAGGCAGAATAGACAATAAACATACAATACCAGTTCTCTCAAACCTTGGTGTCCTCCCAATGTATGGACTTCAACTCCCAGAACTGTGGACTTCAACTCCCAGAATTCTCAGCTATAAGAATATGCTTGCTGGGTACCCCCGGCTCAAATTGTGAAGAATTGTGATTGAGTGGGGTGGTGCGATGGCTCAGCAGTTGAGGCACTGGGCTTGTTGGCTGGAAAGCCGACAATCCAGGTTCGAGACCCAAGTGCTGTGCAATGGGGTGAGCTCCTATTACTCACCCCAGTTCCTGCCAACCTAGCAATTCGAAAGCATGCAAATGTGAGTAGATAAATAGGTACCACTTCAGTGGGATGGTTACTGCATTCTGTACTTTCATGCTGGCTCCATGATGATGGAAGCATCTCTCAGATAATGCAGGCTCCCTCGGCTGAGAATCGGAGATGAGCACCACTCCCTTGAGTTGGTCATGACTGCACAGGAGAAACATTAAACCTTGATTGAGTCCCATCTAACTAATCTGAAACAAATAGGAATTTTCTTTCTCTCCTACCCTGTGTATGGAGATTTTCAGCTCTCCAGGTCATGGTTGTCCCAAAGGTGCTTTTTCAAGAGGCAATTGGACTTTCTTGTTTTTCTTTGAGGACGTTTTGCTTCTCATCCAAGAAGCTTCTTCAGCTCTGACTGGATGGTCCTTCCATTCCCCACAATCCAGTCAGAGCTGAAGAAGCAAAATGTCTTCAAAGAAAAACAAGAAAGTCCAATTGCCTCTTGAAAAAGTGTCACGATGTGAATATTGTCAGTTGTGAGTCTATGCAGGGTGATGCACCCCTATTCTAAATATTATGGTACTTCCCAATACAAGCAGAACATGTGATATGATGTTCTGCGCATGTCTACATTCCTATCCACCATTAATCACTTCTGTTATACCTTCCAACTTGGAAGGACGTGTTACATAGCAAAGATGTAGTTTATTCAGGATTTATTGTTTTATATCATTTTGTACTGAAATAAATATTTTCTATTAGACATTTAATCTCGGTTTTATTTCTAAGTATTTGAATTCCAAGTAAAAGATCCAATGTCGCCTCTACGGGGATATGCTCCCCTTAACAAAAAGCACCTTTGGGACTCGTACCTTGTCTGCCACAAAGGCAAATAATCTCTTCCTGGTCAATAAAGGAAATTCTTCACTACCATTATCTGCAAGATAATAGAAGGAAGGATATGTTTTTTCTTACAAAACTGCCTCTGTTTATCCTTCTCTGCATCCGTGTCAAATATTGTTTCCAACATGTTAGATGTTTTTGTTGCTTAACTACCAGAATAGTTGGCAGATCACAAACTTAAACCAGTTTCTAATTACACCTGATGATTAATTTTTGTACTCTTTCATCCAACTTGTTATATGGAAAGGTATGTGAAATCCTCCTCACATGGCCAATTTAACCTCAGACTTAATATGTTGCCTCTAAGGCTGGTAGAAGTGAGAAATATATTTAATACTGAGTGGGTACAACAGGGATTTCATGGGAGGATTCAAAAAGTGGACAGGGCAGTCACAAGTGTGCACTTAAAGCCCCACCCCTTTTGCATGCGCACATACAAAAACGAGGCAGGCTTCAATTGTATAGTTGTAGTTTAGTTTAGTTTAGTTTAATTAGATTTATATACCGCCCTTCTCCAGGGGACTCAGGGTGGTGAACAGCCAAGTAAAAACACAATATAAACATTAAAATATATATACAATTAAAAGAAAATATTCGATGTGGCCGTGATTTAATACAATTAAAATTTAGTAAAATCTTAAAATTTTAAAAACCCCAAAAACTTTTTCACGCCAGCCCGGCTTGATAAAAATAATATGTCTTGAGGGCACGGCGGAAGGTGGACAGGTCGTGAATGGTTCTTAAGTCTGGGAGGAGCTGATTCCAGAGGGTGGGTGCTCCCACAGAGAAGGCCCTCCCCCTGGGCATCACCAGCCTACACTGCTTGGCTGATGGCACCCCGAGGAGGCCCTCTCTGTGGGAGCGCACTGGTCGATGGGAGGTAGTTTGTGGCAGCAGGCGGTCTCGGAGATACCTAGGTCCAATGCTATGGAGCGCTTTAAAGATGGTAACAAGCACCTTGAAGCGCACCCGGTAGACCACCGGAAGCCAGTGCAGCTCACGCAGGAGGGGTGTTATATGGGAGCGCCAATTAGCCCCCGAAACCACCCGCGTGGCTGCATTCTGGATCAGTTGGAGCCTCCGGGTGCTCTTCATGGGGAGCCCCATGTAGAGAGCGTTACAGTAGTCCAGACGCGACGTGACTAGGGCATGGGTGACTATGCACAGGGAATCCGCTGCCATCTTGTTTTTTTTTAACCCCCCAGCGGATACCCTGGGATGCAACCTCATGGTTTTAAACAAGCAAGCCAGATCTGTGATTCCTCTGAGCAAAGCCTCAAACTCATTGGAAGGAATGTTGGCAAAACACATCAAGTCACTAAGGAACAAGAAGCAAACAACATCTGAAAAATGTAGTAGCTCAACCGCCAACTGGGGCACAATGCTAAGATCAACCATACTGACTGTCATACACTTTTTGCTTAAGTGATTTACCTAAGTAATTTAAGATTCCTTGTTTAAATTTAGAGCCAGCTTTGTTAGGGGTTGCATATGGAATCATCCAGAAATTAAGATCTGCAGAAATCCTTTTCAAGTTGTCCAGGTTTCTGAAGTATAGAAGATGTTTATCTATCCTTCAAAGATATGGAAAGTATTTTCCTGGTCTTGACTCTCCCAACCTGTTTGACATTGCTGCTATTTTTTGCTTTATTGTTTGCTATTTACCGTACATTTTTATTACGCTGTAAACTGACCAAATTATCCTTCCTGAATGAAAAGGTGGGGTATAAATTAAATCTTGTTACATTCTTTTGAGTCAGTCTTGGTTCCCGATGACTATACGAACGGGTTGTTTGGGCAACATTTCATTTTCAGTATGGCTTGCAAATACCTTCATTCTAGGGACAAGGAGCTGCTCTTAAATACTACAAGAAAAAAGAAAAGAAGAGGAGAAGAGAAAAGAAGAGAAAAGAAGAAAAGAAAAAGAAAAAAGAAGAAAAGAAAAGAAACCCAGTGAAAATAGAAACATTTACTGGAAACTAAAGTATGTAGTAAAACAGAGCTGTAGGGATGGTAGAGAAGAACTGAAAGTTGGGTCTCCTACTTGGAAGGGATGATTTAACAAGAATACACTTTGTTAAGAAAAAAAACAGTGACACACAGTATTTTATTTGTTCAAATGGTGATTTTGAAGATTGGGTGCCTTTCAATATGGAATCGCCATAGACATCCTGGTATTACTTGACCTCTCAGCGGCTTTCGATACCATTGACCATGGTATCCTTCTGCGTCGTCTTGGGGAGGTGGGAGTGGGAGGCACCGTTTTACGGTGGTTCTCCTCCTACCTCTCCGACAGGACGCAGTCGGTGTTGACAGGAGGACAGAGGTCGGCCCCTAGGCCCCTGATTTGTGGGGTGCCACAGGGCTCGGTCCTCTCGCCCATCCTGTTTAACATTTACATGAAACCGCTGGGTGAGATCATCCGACAACACGGGGTGAGATATCAGCAATATGCTGATGATACCCAGTTGTACATCTCCACCCCGTGTCAGTTCAGTGAAGCAGTTGATGTAATGTGCTGCTGCCTGGGCGATGTGAGGGTCTGGATGGGAGTGAATAGACTCAAGCTCAACCCTGACAAGACTAAGTGGCTCTGGATATTGCCCCCCAGGGACTATGTCGACTGTCCCTCCTTGGTTCTCGGGGGAGAAAAATTGACTCCCTCAGAACGGGTTCGCAATTTGGGTGTTCTCCTAGATCCACAGCTAAAATTAGAGCAACATCTTTCAACTGTGGCTAGGGGACCTTTGCACAGATCTGTCTTGTGCACCAATTGCAACCCTACTTGGAGAGGGAAGCTTCCCCACAGTCACTCATGCCCTTGTCACCTCACGGCTGGACTACTGTAACGCACTCTACATGGGGCTACCCTCAAAGAGCATCCGGAGACTGCAATTGGTACAGAATGCAGCTGCGCGAGCTGTGGTGGGTGTGCCAAGATACACCCACGTAACACCTATTCTCCGCCAGCTGCATTGGTTGCCTATTAGTCTCTGGTCGCAATTTAAGGTGTTGGTTTTGACCTTTAAAGCCCTACATGGCTCAGGGCCAGGTTACCTTCGGGACTGCATCCTACCACATACCTCCCTACGACCAGTTAGGTCCCACAGAGTGGGCCTCCTCCGGGTCCCATCAGCCAAACAATGTTGGTTGGCGGGCCCATGGGGGAGAGCCTTCTCTGTGGGAGCCCCATCTCTCTGGAACCAACTCCCACCAGAGATCTGGACTATTCCCACCCTACTGGCCTTCCGCAAAGCCGTAAAAACATGGCTCTTCCGGCAGGCGGGGTGAAGATCGAATTCCCCCATAGCAATAGCAGTAGCACTTATATACCGCTTCATAGTGCTTTACAGCCCTCTCTAAGCGGTTTACAGAGTTCAGCATATTGCCCCCAACAATCTGGGTCCTCATTTTACCGACCTCAGAAGGATGGAAGGCTGAGTCAACCTTGAGCCTGGTGAGATTTGAACAGCTGAACTGCTGAACTAGCAATCAGCTGAAGGTCGCAGTGCTGCTTTTAACCACTGCGCCACCTCGGCCCCATGATTGAATGTTCCTTTTAAAATTATGTAATGTTTTTAAAAATTTACTTATGTTATACATTGTTCTTATTCTTGTTGTACGCCACCCTGAGTCCTACGGGATTGGGCGGCCTATAAGAACTTTTAATTAAATTAAATTAAATTAAATCCTGAAAACATTCACTGAGCAGAAGACAAACTGATAACGTCCCTCCCATCCCAATTATTTTTTTTTATTTTTTTTATTTGTTTGTCAAACATGTACAAGATAGTAGGTATTGGTATAAACATTAACATTAACAAAGTAGATACAGGTAAATTAGGCAATAGGACAGTAGGATAGGGACGATAGGCACAATGGTGCACTTCTATTTTTTTCCTAAGCAAATTTCTAAGAAGAGAAGGTTTAGCTTTTGATTGACAATGTGATAACCTCCCATTTATTCATTATTGCTCATCAGCATATGAAAATCAAGCAGAAAAGGAAAAAATATGGCCCTGAGTAGTATTATATTTCTATTTAGCTTAAAGAGAGATTCTGGGGCACGAGTATTTGAGTACTTGTGAGGTAGGTGTCAAAGTAGGCAAATTGGTGACCAATTGATGGAAGATCCACATCTTCACATTCCAATTGTGAATGTGTGAAAATAGGCATCACAGAAGTTTTTTACAGACTTAAATAAAATAATTATAAAATTTGTCTGGTCAGATAGGAAGGCATGGATAAAATTAGTTTCACTTCAAGATAGCAGAAGTCAAGGTGGCTTTGGACTCCTGGAATGAGAACTCTACTATAAGGCAGCAATATTAGTATGGATTAGAGATTGGATAAACCTAAAAAATAGAAGAATTTTAACATTGGAAGGGCATGATTTACAAAAGGGGTGGCACACAATACTGTGGGATAGGGGAAATAAGGCACATTCGTATTTTTACAGACATAAAATAAGGGAAGCGCTGATACAAATGTGGGAAGACATAAAGGAAAAACACTATATAAAGATCCCCAGGTGGCTATCCACCATGGAGGCAATGATCCCCCCCAATACAATAGATGTAAGTAAAATGTTTAGATATAACAAAATTTTAGATAATCAAGGGAAACTCAAAAACAATCAGGAATTAAAGGAACAGGGAATATTTATTTATTTGTCAAACATGTACAGGATAGTAGTTGCTTGTATAAACATAAGTAAAAAGTTCCGATAAAAGAGGACAATAGAACAGTAGGACAGAGACAGTAGGCACAGTGGTGCACTTATGCACGCCCCTTACAGACCTCTTAGAAATGGGGAGAGGTCGACTGTAGACAGTCTAAGGTTAAAGTTTTGGGGGTTTGGGGAAGAAACCACAGAGTCAGGTAGTGCATTCCAGGCATTGATCACTCTGTTGCTGAAGTCGTATTTTCTGCAGTTGAGTTTGGAGCGGTTTACATTAAGTTTGAAGTTATTATGTGCTCGTGTATTGTTGCGGTTGAAGCGGAAGTAATCATTGACAGGAAGGACTTTTTGATATATGGTTTTATGAACTACATTTAGATCAGATCGGAGGCGGCGTAGTTGTAAATTGTCTAATTTGTATTGATTGGTGTATTGATTGGTGGCCATACCTACAGTTACAATCTAGATACAAAAAGGATGCAAAGGAATATGGATTGGATATTGAACCACAATAATTAGATAGACTGTTGGCAGGCCCAGAGGGAAAATTAATAACCAAAATATATAATCATTTACTAAAATTTGATAGGGCAGAGGAGGTTGTGAAGGAACCCATGATTGCCTGGGCCAAAAACTTTGGACACAACATAGAATTAGAAGATTGGGGAAAAATTTGGAATAAATATTATACAATAACCAAATCTGCGGCCAATAAAGAAAACCAATATAAGATGTTTTATCATTGGCATTTGGCGCCAGCGAGGCTGGCCAAGATGTACCCAAATTTAAATCCAAAATGTTGGAAATGCAAACAGGAACAAGGTACCTTCTTTCACTCATGGTGGTCATGCCCCAAAGCGAAAAGATATTGGAGAAATATACAGAAATGGTTGCAGGATATAACTAAGTGTCAAATAGAAATTAAACCAGAACTGTTTCTCCTGGGAATATTTAGGGCAAAATATAATAGAAAGAGAAAGTATTTGATGTTACATATATTAACAGTGGCAAGGATTGCCTTGGCGCAGTATTGGAAGATAGTATACCGCCAGAGGGATTAATAATTCAAAAAATATTTGATTGCGTGGAAATGGATAAACTCACATTAGAGTTAAAGGGAAAGGAAGATTCGGAATATTATGCAGTATGGGAGAAATGATATGAATGGATAGATAATAGAAATAAGAAATGGAAATGTACATAAAGGAGTAGAACGTTTGGAAATAGAATGTATTGAATGTATTGAATGTATTGAATATTGATTTTAGTTGTATGAATAATGTCACAGATTATATATCAGAGATATGTAAAGAGAAAACTGCAATAAAAATATTAAAAAGAAAAAGAAAGAAAATAGGCATCACAATATTTTTGATTCCTCCCACCCACCCATGGATGTCGTTATTCAGAGCAGAGGTGGATTCCTCCCGGTTCGGACCAGTTCGCCTGAACTGATAGCAACCCACTGGTGATGTCACGATGATGTCATGGAGCCAGTTTGGTCGGTGCCGGTCCGTGGGCACCGCCATCTTTTTTTTGGATTATTTTGGATTTTTTTCCGATTTTTTTCCCCTATTTCCCCCCGGGATTTTTTTCTTCTGCGCATGCGCAGAAGCCGAGTTTCCGGCACTGTGCATGTGTCACCATCTTGTTTTTGGCTTTTGGGGGGGGGGGGAAGAAGAAGCGCGGGAAGAAGCGAACCAGCAGCGAGGTATGTTAGAACCCAGCCCTGATTCATAGGGAGATTTGTCAACGAGATACAAAGAAAGAAAAATGCATCCTTGTTCTTTTTCACTCTCTGTACCTGCCTTCTCACCACTTCACCACAATAAAATTGGCTCTTCCAATGTTTACAAATGTAACATGGTTAGTAATTAAAAATTTTGAAACTCCAGCCGGCCTTATTTTGTTTCAGAAGCCTGCATTCAAACTTCTCTGCACCATTGAAGACACAAAATCAGTACATATTTCTATAAGTGCCCCTGTGTCCACAATTGGTAATGAATCTTTCCTGGGGTCTGCGCTCTAAAGTACTCATTTTTCATTGCAAAATTTAGTGAAGCAAACGTTGAACACCAGTTCATCTATTTATGGTTTTGGAAGTGCAAAGGATGCATTAAATTAACTGTTTAATTAAATGCATTAAATAATGGCACTCCAATTCATTTATTTGGTTTGGCCAATACAAATTGGGTCATCAGTTCTTGTTAAAAAGGGAACTACAAAAACGTGGTCTCTACATTAGTGGACTCCAAAAGTGGTAGGGCAACACTCCAGAGCTATGCAAGATCTCTGGAGTGCAGGATGAAAATATTGGAACACCTTTTTAATCATTTTTATTTAAATAAATAAATAAATTAAGCTGCAAATAAATATTGGAACACCTATTTAATCATTTTTATTTAAAAAAAATAAAAAAATACATACAAAATAGAATGCATGTATATTTGGAGATACATTTCACAAAGTATGTATACCAGTAGTGGGTTCCAAATCCTATACTACCGGTTTGTGCATGCACTCACGCGCGCAACACTTCTGCGCATGTGCAGAAGCGTCCCAGGCAGGTGGGCAGAGCCTCCCGCCGCCGGTGCTACCGGTTCTTAGAGCAACCCACTGCTGATGTATGCTATGTATATTTCATACATATGTTAGTACAGTAGTACATTTGTACAATTTATAAATAAATTCAATATTTTGAAGTACAAGCTCACTTCACTATTTAACTCTCAGGTTCAGATTTCAGGCTGATAATTTGCTCCTGCTCCTGAATAACTGCTATTTTACTGCGGTGACCGGATCAAAACTAATCTATGTAATCTAATCTATCATCAGAGTTCTGTGGTCTGAACAGGATCCAGACATTTTCTCTAAGGAGAATTTAAAAACCTGTCTTTTTTTTTAAAAGCGTCAAGCAATATAAGAAGGGTACATTAAACAATTCAGATTTTAGTGGCAGAAATGCCACTTGCTTTTTAAGTCTTCAGTATCAGCCAATGCTTCCTTTCCTCTCCACAATCACCTCTCTTGTCTTAGTAGAAATATTTAATTATATCCCTCTCAAATGAAAGGAGAGGGCTGGTTTGGTATAGTGGTTAAAGGGACTGGGTTAGAAACCAGCATATGTTGACTTTTCATTCTGTCTTAGGCATAGAAGGTATCTCTGAGTCCCTTGTTCTCTTTCAGCCCTAGGAAGATGATGGCAATGGTGAACCACTCCCACCTGTGTAGATTTATCCATGTAGTTCAAGGGTGAAATGCTACCGGTTCGGCCCGGTTCGGGCCTACTGGTAGCAGCGGCTGCAGGTGGTTCGGAGAACTAGTAGTGGCAGGAGTGCAAGGTTCCGCCCACCCTCCCGGATGCCGCATTTTCTTTTTTAAATCCTCTGCGCATGTGCAAAGCCTTCTGCGCATGCGCAGAGGGTGAAAAAGCATGCGCGATGGTGGCGCGCGCCCCCCGAAGCAAGCATGCGAGCGCAAATCATGAACTTCCGAACTGGTAGGGAAGGTAAGTAGATTTCACCTGTGATGTAGTTGCCAGGATTCAAGGCTGGCTCAAAGGCACCACAGACAGAGAAAAAAATAAGAGCATCAACTACATAGGAAATTGGAGTTCAGGGTCTTCAGGATAGGTTACTTCTATCGCTCAAGAACAAAACCTTTGGAAGAAATAAAAGAAGAAGGCCTACCTGACATCCATATATGGAAACAAAGCATCAAGAGGAAAAAGATGTTCCTGAGACAATATTGAACCGAGTGAAGTTTCCAGTCCATGGTTCTTGCCTCAAGGCCAGCTTTTCGACTTGTCCCCTGGGAACCCTGCTGCTCCTGAATCTGGGTGCCAACTGTGGCGTGTGGGGCTAACTTTGGAGAAGGCAAATCTATTACCTTTAACAAGCGGACACACCCTGGGCAGAAGCATCAATCAATGGCTCAGCCAAGCCCTTAACTGAAAGGATTTCATAATATCGCACAGAACTCTCGTGAAGGGTCAGCCTCTGCAAATATTTTTGCAAGTAAGAGGAAAAGAAAAGAAGAATTAAGGTATGAGAAATGTCACGCTATTGAAACTGGGACTCCGGGCCCATTGGCATTGTTCACCAGTGAAGAAGCAACAGGAACCATTCAGGTACGGCTACTCAGGTTATATTGTACCAAATCATCTCTAATTTGTTTTCTTAAAATATTATAAAATGTAGACCTGGTTACTAGAGCATATTTTCCATTATATTTTTAATATTATCGGTTAAACTCCTTTGAAGCTATTGGGAGATGTCTCCCACTATTTCCAACTACCATCATAGAAATATCAGAGTCGAGAGTTTGCATATTTAATGAAAAATGTAAGTGCAGGATATTTTTATTTTAGTTTATTTATTTAGTTTGTGAAACATGCACGAGATAACAGGTATAAGTATAAACATGGACATGAACACAGGAAATGAGTACAAATAAATGGGGACGGAAAGACAGGGACGGTTGGCATGCTGGTGCGCTTATGCACGCCCCCTTTACGGACCTCTTAGGAATGGGGTGAGGTCCACGGTAGAAGTTTGAGGTTGAAGCTGTGAGGGTTTGAGGCTGTAACAACGGAGTCCGGTAGAGCATTCCAGGCGTTGACCATTCTGTTGCTGAAAGTCGTATTTTCTGCAGTCGAGTTTGGAGCGGTTTATCTTGAGTTTGTATCTATTGTTTGCCCATGTATTATTGAGGTTGAAGCTGAAGTAGACAGGTAGGACGTTGTAGCAGACAATTTTGTGTACTATGCTTAGGTCAGACCATAGGCAGCGTAGTTCCAGATTATCCAAGCCCAAAAATTTTTATTTTTTATTTTTTATTAAAATTTATTATTGATAAAAAAATTATTGATAGTTAATCAATAGAGAATTAATTTTCTTATTCACTTTAGAACAGGGGTCCCCAAACTTGGCAACTTTAAGACTTGTGGACTATGCTGGCTGGAGAATTCTGGGAGTTGAAGTCCACAAGTCTTAAAGTTGCCAAGTTTGGAGACCTCTGCTTTAGAAGAAGACAAGATCCAGGAATGTGGAATGTCCCTTCTCTAAAATTACTCATGGAGAATATCTATAAAATTATTAAATTCATTCTGGCAAGTATCAGGGTAGAAAAAGAAGCCTGGGTTGTGTTTCCTTTGCTTTCTGTAAAATCATTCTTAGGACATGGGATGCCTAATCAATGAATGTCCAGGTGGAACATTTTTTATTCTTTATTTATACCATAGCATAGAATTATTTCATTAAGGCAAAATGACTGACAAAATAAACAAGTCTTATGGACAGATATTGCATGATGGGTTAAGTGATTCTGGCTTCCCCATTGGATTTGCTTGTTAGAAGGTCGCAAAAGGGGATCCCGTGACCTTGGGAAAGCAGCAACGGTCATAAATATGAGACAGTTGTCAAGCATCTGGTGGCACAGTGGTTAGAGTGCAGTATTGCAGGCTAATTCTGCCGATTGCCAGGGGTTCAATTTCACTGGCTCAGGGTTAACTCAGCCTTCCATCCTTCCGAGGGCAGTAAAATGAAGATCCAGATTGTTGGGGGCAATATGCTGACTCTGTAAACCGCTTAGAGAGGGCTATAAAAGCACTGTGAAGCAGTTTATAAGTCTAAGTGCTATTGCGATTTGAATTTTGATCATGTGACCATTGGGAATGCCACAATGGTCATAAGTGTGCAAAATGGTCATAAGTCACTTTTTTCAGTGCTGTTGTAACTTTGAACGGTCACTAAACAAACTGTTGTAAGTCAAGGACCACTTGTACATTTCTCCTCCATCACCTTTATAGCCAGGGAAATTAGAGAGGGTCCTTTCTGAGACTTTTGCCACATCCCCATTCCTTCGGCAGACTAAGCTTCCATTTATCTGACCATTGTCCCGACTGTGGCTCTTCCTTCTGTCTCCCAAGGTCATTCCCACATACCATTTGCTTCCCCATTGACTTTGCTTGTCAGAAGGTCGCAAAAGGGGATCGCGTGACCTTGGGACACAGCAACCGTCATAAATATGAACCAGATGTCAAGCATCTGAATTTTGAACACATGATCATAGGGATGCTGTGAAGGTCGTAACTGTGAAAAATGGTCATAAGTCACTTTTTTCAGTGCCATTGTAACTTCGAACGGTCACTAAATGAACTGTTATAAGTTGAGGACTACATCAGAGGTGGGTTTCAGCAGGCTCTGACCAGTTCTGGAGAACCAGTAGCGGAAATTTTGAGTAGTTCGGAGAACCGGTAAATACCACCTCTGACTGGCCCCGCCCCCATCTATTCTCTGCCTCCCAAGTCTCAACTGATCAGGAGGAAATGGGGATTTTGCAGTAACCTTCCCCTGCCATGCCCACTAAGCCATGCCCACCAAGCCACGCTCACAGAACCGGTAGTAAAAAAAATTAAAACCCACCACTGGACTACATGTATAGCACTAATAACAAGAACAGCATGGCTTCAAACAACATTCTTGGTAAAAAAAAATGAACTTTTCAACCGCTGTCAATAGCAATAGCATTTAGACTTATATACCGCTTTACAGTGCTTTACAGCCCTCTCTAAGCAGTTTACAGAGTCAGCCTATTGCCCACAACAATCTGGGTCCTCATTTTACCCACCTCGGAAGGATGGAAGGCTGAGTCAACCTTGAGCCTGGTGAGATTTGAACTGCCGAATTGCAGCAGCCAGCAGTCAGCACAAGTAGCCTGAAGTACTGCACTCTAACCACTGAGCCAAACTTCTGACATAATCCAAAAGGTACTTTTATGACCAACAAAAGTCTCAATACTTGGAGTTCAGGAAGGTTGGTTGGCAAAGCAGATTTCTCCCCATCTCCTCCATTGCAATCTCAAGTTCTCCTTTTGACACCATTCAAGACAGCCCAAGACATTCATCAAGGTGAATGAAATTGTCAAATTGTTACACCTTAAGGTTCCTGGAGACCCACTGTGTTCCCTGCAGTCTGTAGTGGTCACCACACTACAAAAAAGACATTGAAACCCTAGAGAAAGTGCAGAAGAGAGCAACCAGGATGATAAAGGGTCTGGAAAATAAAACATACAAAGAGCGGTTGCAGGAACTGAGCTTGGCCAGTGTGGCGAAGAGAAGGACCAGGGGTGACATGATAGCAGTGTTCCAATACTTGAGGGGATGCCACAGAGAGGAGGGGGTCAGGCTGTTCTCTATGGCACCAGAAAGCCAAACAAGGAATAACGGATGGAAGCTGACCAAGGAGAGATTCAACCTGGAAGTGAGGAGAAACTTTCTGACGGTGAGAGCGATCAACCAGTGGAACAGCTTGCCAGCGGAGGTTGTGAGACCCCCAACACTTGCGACCTTCAAGGGGAGACTGGACTGCCATCTGTCTCAAATGGTGTAGGAACTCCTGCTTGAGCAGGGGGTTGGACTAGATGACCTACAATGTCCCTTCCAACTCTAACAATAAATCTAAAATCTAAGAGCAAGTGGCTTTTTTTTTTTGGTCTTCCTGAACTAAGCTGGGTTCACACTTCAGCAGGTCCATTAAACCCCCTACTGATGCAGTCACACCACAGGAGAATGAATGTCTATTCATCTTGGATTGATTTCTGTGGCTTAAGATACACTCCAGAATCAGGTACCAGGCAGCATATAAAAAAGAAGTTGAAACTCTGGAAAGAGTGCAAAAAAGAGCAACAAAGATGATTAGAGAGCTGGAGGCTAAAACATTTAAAGAACAGTTGGAGGAATTGGGTATGTATAGTTTAGTGAAGAGAAGGACTAAGGGTGACATGATAGCAGTGTTCCAATATTTGAGGGGCTGCCACAAAGAAGAAGGGGTCAACCTATTTTCCAAAGCACCAAAAGGCAAGACAAGAACAAATGGATGGAAACTAATCAAGCAGAAAAGCAACCTGGAACTAAGGAGAAACTTCCTAACAAGTGAGGACAATTAACCAGTGGAACAGCTTTCCTTCAGAAGTTGTGGGGGCTCTATCACTGGACTCTGTGGTTTCTTCCCCAAACCCCCAAAACTTTAACCTTAAACTGTCTACTGTCGACCTCACCCCATTCCTAAGAGGTCTGTAAGGGGCGTGCATAAGTGCATCATTGTGCCTACCATCCCTGTCTTTCTGTCCTTTTTAAAAAAAATAGTTTTTATTAATTTTCCAATGTTAAAAACACAAATACAAAATACAAATACAAAAAACAAAACAAAACAAAGAAAAATAAATAAAAGTAAAAAATAAGACAAAAATCAAATTGAACAAATATAGAATACATACAAATATAAACATTAAGTACACTATACAATATATTTTACAGTATGTCGTGTCAAAATATATATACTACTTTCCTACTTCACCATTTAAGTAGGTACATGTTTTTTGCCATTAGTAATTTAACCTATAGTTTCATATATACATGAATATTTTATCATTCAGATTTTAGCTTTTTCTGTTTCTTACTTTGATTCCTAATTTCTAGCCAATTGTAAAATCTATTCCAAATTCTATAGTAGTCCGATTCCTCTTTTTCTTTTAATTCCATCGTCATCCTATCCATTTCAGCACATTCTAAAATCTTACTAATCACCATTTAATCCGGGGGAAACTTTTTTTGTTTCCAATATTGTGCAAAGGTAATTCTGGCCGCAGTTAGTATGTGAAGAGTTAAGTACTGTTTATCTTTTTCCATTTTTGAATCAAAAATTTATCATTTTTTATTTTGAAACAAATAAATAAATAAAATAAATAAATAAGAGACTGGACAGCCACATGTCTAGAACTGTATAGGGCAGAGGTGTCAAACTTGCGATGACACATTGTCATCATGTGACCTATTGCAACTTTTTTCTCCTTCGCTAAAACAGCCAGCGCGTGACACATCCAGCCCACGGGCCACAAGTTTGACACCCCTGGCATAGGATCTCCTGCTTGAGCAAGGGGTTGGGCTACAAGACTTCCAAGGTCCCTTCCAACTTTGCTATTCTGTTATTCAACCAAAGAAATAAAAACCCACATATATTACGAAAATGCCGCTTTGCTTCTGGTGCTCTGCCTTGCATAAGCCCAAGAAATGGATTAATTCAGGAATCAGACTAAACACATAGTATGAGAGCACAGCCATGGTGAACTGTTAAATGCTGAGGGAAAACCGATGTGGGAAATTGTGGGGAGGCTGCGAAAGATATAGAAGGGAGAAAAAACATAAGCAATGAAGGAAAGGAAGATGAGCCTGCTAGCAGCTTATAAACAGCAACATAGCCCAGGTGGGGAGAAATCGGAGCATAAGTATCTCAAAATATTCAACAAAACTCTCCCTCAATAAGCTCATTATAAATGAAGGTGGGACACTTCTCCTTTAGTTTCCAAGAT
Source organism: Diadophis punctatus similis (assembly GCA_023053685.1). NCBI lineage: Eukaryota > Metazoa > Chordata > Lepidosauria > Squamata > Dipsadidae > Diadophis > Diadophis punctatus. The sequence goes on from JALIGW010000001.1 coordinate 314,238,200, forward strand.
TCTGCATTGACCTTGGATGAGCATTAAAGATCATTTACAGGTATGGCATTAAACTACAAAGAACTGGAAGCTGCCTTTTGTACTTAGCAGTTAGCACCCTAAGTCCTGCACAAAGAGAAAAACTTTTGCGGCATTTCTTCACTGAAGAATGAGCTTGGGTATGGAAAGAATGCCTAAGCTCAAACTAAAATTCACGTATAGTAAGGCAGTCTTGGGCAGCTTAAAGTCTGATAGATGCATAATAGGTTTTCTGAAATGGGAAGACAATCCATCACATGCTGAATGTTGTAAACATGCCAGCGGCTAGGAGCAGGAACACACACTGGGAATAAACAAGCATTTTTTATACCTTTCTATAATACAGGATATTTCTTTAGGCGTCCTCTGAAATGGATAGTAATAATTATGCAATAGAGCAGTGTTTCCCACCCTGGAAAATGTGTGGACCTCTGCACACGCACAGTACTTGAAAAATAGCTTCTGCGCATGCGCAGAAGCAAAAAACAAGATGGCGGCACCTATGGCGCCATTGAGAGAACCGGCTCGGGAGCGTGGCAGGCCTGGCTCGCTGCCAGTTCCAGCGACCCAGGCCAAGTTACTAACAGTTCTATAGAACCGGTCTGAACAGGCAGGAACCCACCTCTGTATACCAGTGAGAACATATTATCCATGAGTTGTTTATTTGCGGTAGGTCTTTAGTCAAAAGCACAATGATTCTCTGAGGTGGAATAGGTCACTGCATTATTGTTAGACACAGTAGGCAAGATAGAGCAACTTCATTGCAAGCCTTCTTTCTCTCAGCAGATCACACCTTCCCAACAAGGAAGCATTAATCTGTGCAGTCCTGTGTTTTCTCTGAGCTTGGTTGTTTTCTTTAGTCATCAGCCATCAACAGACACATAAAGGTACGCCACATTGGCATACCATTCAAAGGAGACAATAAAAGAGAAAGCAGAAACAAAAAGACCAGAACACATCAGGTGCAGTGGTTAAGGTGCTCACTAAGATGGCACGCCCTGAAGGTCCTTGTAGGTGGTATTTCCTCAAGGGGAGAACATTTCATAAAGTACCTCTTCCTGAGTGCACTTGATGGGTAGATTCAATTCTATCTCACTGGAAGGAAAACCAAATCCTGTGCCCAATGTGGCCATTTTCACAAGGATGCTGATACGCACCTTTTGTGGACGGAAGCTAATATGGCTTAACTTGGAACTGGTTGTCCAATTGGTTTTCTCTGCTACATAGCTACTCTGGGGAGGAAATAGGGGAAGGATTGTAAGTGAAAGAACGAGAGCGGTTATTTCTTTGCCTCTTCCCAACACATTTATGTTGCTAAGCCAGATGGTTGCTGAGTGAGTCACGCCTGATTTTGATCTTTTTGCCATGGTTGTTAAGTGAATCACTGCAGTTTGTTAAGTGAATCATATGGTTGTTAAGTGAAGCCAGTTTCCCTCACTGACCTTGCTTGTTGGAAACCAGCTGCAAAGGTCACAAATGGGGATCACATGACTCAGGAACATTGCAACCATTGTAAATCAGGATGGTTGCCAAGTGTCCAAATTCTGATTATGTGACCGTGGGAATGCTGTAAAGTTGTAAATGTGAGGACCGGTCATAAGTCACTGTTTTCAGTGCCATTGAAACCAAACAGTTGCGAAAGGATTGTAAGTTGAAGGCTACCTACAATGAAATGCCATACTGAGAACAATCAACATTAGCGTAAACTGAACAGATTCCTCTGAGGTCCTTAAATGCTAACTGGAAATTCAGGATTAGTCTCAACTTGAGTGACAGAGAAACTCCCTCCTGGCTAAGTAATCGGTAAACAGTGCTGGAAAGTCTCTTTTTGGCAGAAGTCTGACTTCCTTTCCTCTTCTGATGATAGCTTTTCCTTTAAGGACATTTCTTAGCACAGCTAAGTTCAGAACCAGACTGCAGAAGTGGTAGGTGAGTGTGGCATGCACGTTTGTGAAAGTGGCACACTCATGTGCAAAACCACACCTTCTCCCCCCCCCCCCCGCTGATGCTGCCTCCTCCACCAATCCACCGAGCCAGAAAGGTTGGAGACCGCTGATCTAGATGCTATCCAGAGGTGGGTTCCTGCTGGAGCTGCCCAGTGCGCAGCTCCAGTAGGGAGCGGCCGATTGCGCAATTTGCGCGCGACCGCTCCGGAGCCCTCTCTGCCAGTCCACCGCGCGCGTCACCATTTTTTTGGGTGAATTTTTGGGCGATTTTGCTTCTGCGCATGCGCTGAAGCAAAATTACGCCGAAATCTTGCAAGGGGACGCGCGAGAGAGAAAGATTTTGGCAAGATTTTGCTTCTGCACATGCGTGGAAGCAAAATTGCACCAAAATCTCTCTCGCACGCGCGTCCCCTCATGAGATTTTGGTGCGATTTTGCTTCCGCACATGCGCAGAAGCAAAATCGTGCGAGGGAGCGCGTGCATGTAGCGAGCGCGAGTGCCTGAAGTGTGGAGATGCGTGCGCAGCGCACCCGCACCGGTAAGGGAGCTACCCGCCGCTGATGCTATCCCTCTGTTGATAAACCTCCTAGGATTATGTTGGCTTTTCTGGCATTTGCAGCACACTATTGACTCATACTTAAGTGGTGGTTCACCAGAACAACTAGATTCCCTCTCACAGTTACTACCGTTGAACCAGGTACAACCTACTCTATACTTGTACATTTGGTTTTTCCTGCCCATGTGCAGGACCTTGCTTTTCTCACCACTGAACTGGCTCTTGTTGACCAGGGTCCAATGCTTGTGTCACGATGTAAATTTTGATTGTCAGCTGTGCTCATATGCTATACTCTATGGTATTTAGACATTCCTAGCAAAGCAGACACATGATGAGTGATCTGCGCATGTACAACATTCCTTTGCATATTTTTTTTCTTCTGCTGTGGTCCTCTGCCGAGAGAGGACGTGTTTAGTTTGCAGAGATGTAGTTATTAAGATTTATGGTTTTTATGTTCTTTTATACTGAAATAAATATTTTATTACTTAGACTGTATAATCGGGTTTCATTTCATAAGGATTAGTTTCTAAGGAAAAAGATCTTATCACCTCTAGCCGCAATTCCACTCCCAACAGCTTGACTCTGTCAAGATCCTTCTGAACGTTGGAACTACCTTCCAAAGTGTTAGCAATTTCCCCAGCTTGGTGTCATCTGCAAATCAAAGGAGTACCCCTTCAATCCCCTCATCTAGGTCGTTTATGAAGATGTTAGGAGCACTAGGGCAAAATTTCTTAGAGTTCATTGTGGAGGTTGCCCGTCTCCAATTCATGAATCTGGGCAGCTAACAACTGAAAATAATTTATTTTAAGATAAAATTTTATTTTTAAAAACCTGCCCCAATGCAATCAGCATTTGGAGATTTTAAAAAGCCACCAACAGCAAATTAACGCAGAGTTGTCACTTTGTGCTAGCAAGGGGAGTTGCAGAGGTCTTCCAGACAAAGCTGCAGTCCTACACTTGAGCAGGATAAAGCCCTACAACCTCATAGCCCATATCCCTACAGCAGAGGTGTAGATTTCACCAGAGGAAAATTTGTCTCAGTACATGGGATCATTTTGGATTAGGATCCTAACCCTGGCATGGTTAGGTCAAGGTGTCCAAATGAAACACGGTCACATGACTTTTGAAATCAACAGAGCCTCCCCATCATTATGATCAGAAACATAGGAAAATACTAGCAAATCATATCAATTTGTATTATGGTCATAGACCAGCATAAATACTAGCAATGTATTCTCCCCCAGGAAATACAAAGTAGGAAAGGCTGTTTTATATGATTTATTTATTTCCTCCAGGTGCTGACAGGAGAATTCTGGGAGTTGAAGTACACACCTCTGAAAGATATCAAGGTTGAGAAACACTATTCTAAATATTAGCTACCATATTTAGCACTTAGACTTACCGTATTTTTCAGAGTATAAGACGCATGTTTTTCCTCCCTAAAAGAGGCTGAAAATTTGGGTGCGTCTTATACTCCGAATGTTGCTTTTTCAAAGCTTTTTTTTCCAGCCCTAATGAGGTGCTAACAATCTTCCCGGCTTCCTACTCCATCCGAAGAAGTTTTTTTCCAGCCCTAAGTTTTTGCAGGCTTGTTTTCATTCCTACTCCCTCTGAAAAAGGTCTTTTCAGCCCTAACGAGGTGCTAACAATCTTACCTGCTTGCAGCATTTTTTAATCCCTTCTCCCTTGAAGTAGTTTTTTACCAGCCCTAAGTCTTTGCAGGCTTGTTTTCATTCCTACTCCCTCTGAAAAAGGTCTTTTCAGCCCTAACTAGAGGATAAAATAATGTGCTGAAGCTGAACAGACTAAGGATGCTAGCCAGATGAATACCTGGTAGGTAGATTTTTTCCCCAATTTTCCTCCCCTAAAACTAAGGTGCGTCTTATACTCTGATGCGTCTTATACTCCGAAAAATACAGTATATACCACTCCACAGTGCTTTACAGCCCTCTCTAAGCGGTTTACAGAGTCAGCATATTGCCCCCAACAAGCTGGGTCCTTGTTTTACCAACCATGGAAGACGGGAAGGCTGAGTCAACCTTGAACCCATCAGGATCGAATTCCTGGCAGTTAGACAATAATACTGGATTCTAACCACTGCACAACCACGGCTCTTTTTTATTGATATGATGTGATTATGTTTATGTGTGTGTGATGGAATCTCTGGAAAAAAAGATCCCACATGATGTCAGACATTTTAAGGTGACCAATATGGCAGTCACTAGCTGAGAGAACATGGATGAGGAATTGGAAACGTTTTTCCTCAATACTAAAGTGAAGAAGAAAGATAGCATTTCAAACACACACAGATGTGAACACACGTTTCCCTTCAAGGTTGAAAATTATCAGCTGAATACAGGTTGTTGACTTACAACAGTTCATTTAGTGACAGTTCAAAGTTACAATGGCACTGAAAAAAGTGACTTATGACTATTTTCACAGTCACAAACTTTTCAACATCCCCATGATCATGTGAACAAAATTCAGACGCTTGGCAGCTGGTTCATATTTATGACCATTGCTGTGTCCCAAGGTCACCTGGTCCCCTTTTGAGACCTTCTGACAAGCAAAGTCAATGGGGAAGCCAGATTCACTTAATAACTGAGTTACCGTATTTTTCGGAGTATAAGACGCACCTTTTTACCCCCAAAAAGAGGGTGAAAACGTGGGTGCGTCTTATACACCGAATGCAGCCCCACCCACCCACCCCCACCCTTTGGCCTCTGTCTTCCAGCAATTTACCTGCTTGCAAGAAAGAGGGAAGAGCCTGTAAAGCCAAGCAAGTCAGTAGCAGTTTCCCCGATCTACAGCTGATTAGCCACGTGGAAAAATGAAAGTGAAACCAACCACAAAGGCAAATAGCTGGCAGAGACAGGCAGATTTTTATTTTTTCCTGAACTGGATGGAAGGGGGTAAGTGAATAACTAAATGTCTGTAGAATGTTCAAATTATTAGACTTACTTTTTAAAGACTGCTTTATTATTGTTCTAGAGCCAGGGATCTCCAACTTTGGCAACTTTAAGACTTGTGGACTTCAACTCCCAGAATTCAACAGCCAGCTTTGTTAGCTTTGCTGGCTGTGGAATTCTGGGAGTTGAAGTCCACAAGTCTTAAAGTTGCCAAGGTTGGAGATCCCTGTAAATCTAGACAACTTAATAAAATAAAGAAGCTTTTTAAAATAAATGCTTGCTCTGAAGAGGCCCAGTGCTATTGTATCTTCTTTTAAATAATAGAGAATAATGTATACTTCCAGAAATTTTAATTAATTTTAACAGCTCTGTACAAGTATAGTATGAAATGTAACAGTATCCTGTTTAGTATTAGAGTTTAGTTACCTTGGAGTAGATCTATTTAAATAATTGGGAAGAGTTAGTGTGACTACATTTAAGAAAACTTTCTGGCATAATGTACATTTCTCCAATTCTTTGCTATTTCTATGAGTCAAGCACACATGCACAGAAATACACAGCAAACAGTGTATATCATCTGTGCTGTTTGCTGTTTGCTGTTTGCTGTTTGGCAAATTGCTTGGAGGCAGAGGCCTTTTTCCCTTGTTTTCTTCCCCCAAAACTAAGGTGCGTCTTATACTTCGGTGCGTCTTATACTCCGAAAAATACGGTACTAACTAATCAACTGCAGTGATACACTTAACAACTGTGGCAAGAAAGGTCCTAAAATGAGGCAGAGCTCAATTAACAAATGTCTCAACAACAGAAATTTTGGGCTCCATTGTGGTCATAAGTCGAGGACTACCTGTAGCACTAAAAATCCAGGGACCATATTTTCTTGGGAAAAAATAAAGGACAAACCTGAAAAAAAAAATAATGTCTTGGTAAGGCCACACTTGGAATACTGCATTCAGTTTTGGTCGCCATGATGTAAAAAGGATGTTGAGACTCTAGAAAGAGTGCAGAGAAGAGCAACAAAGATGATTAGGGGACTGGAGGCTAAAACATATGAAGAACGGTTGCAGGAACTGGGTATGTCTAGTTTAATGAAAAGAAGGACTAGGGGAGACATGATAGCAGTGTTCCAATATCTCAGGGGTTGCCACAAAGAAGAGGGAGTCAAGCTATTCTCCAAAGCACCTGAGGGTAGGACAAGAAGCAATGGGTGGAAACTAAACAAGGAGAGAAGCAACTTAGAACTAAGGAGAAATTTCCTGACAGTTAGGACAATTAATCAGTGGAACAGCCTGCCTCCAGAAGTTGTGAATGCTCCAACACTGGACGTTTTTAAGAAGATGTTGGATAACCATTTGTCTGAAGTGATGTAGGGTTTCCTGCCTAAGCAGGGGGTTGGACTAGAAGACCTCCAAGGTCCCTTCCAAGTCTATTATTATTATTATTATTATTATTATTATTATTATTATTATTATTATTATTATTATTATTATTATTATTATTATTATTATTATTATTATTATTATTATTATTATTATTATTTCAAATCTGAAAGAGGTTTACAAGGACAAAAATGTAATTATGTTGATAACTTTTCTATACAAAGGAAAATTCAACAGCAAACCCAAGAAAAACTGTATAAAAATTCTGTATAAAAGAATTCTAATAAAAATATCTAAAAATCAAACAGCATATGTAAATTTATTCTAAAAATACAATTTCCATAGGTGTATTAAGTGGTACCCTTTGTACAATAACAATTAATGATCAATATAAAGAACACAAGTGAGTTTTGGAAAAATACAAACATAAATCTAAAGGGCAATTTTCTGAAATTAAAAAACCCCTATTTTTTATAATAAGGGATATCGGATTACTGTAACTTACAGACAAACAAGCATATAATAAAGCTACAGAAATGCAGCATCATAAAAAGAACTTCCTGACAGACTAGATGTCTGTCTGCAGAGTTCTGACCATTTGCCAGGGGTGACCAAACTATGGTTCTTTGAGGACCTGTGGACTTCAACTCCCAGAATTCCTGAGCCAGCCATGCATGTATGGCTGGCTCAGGAATTCTGGGAGTTGAAGTCCACAGGTCCTCAAAGAACCATAGTTTGCCCACCCCTAATCCCTTCCTATCATATCCAGCAATAGAAGGCAGAGGTACGGGTGATGTTGGCGGAGTCCTCTTCATTTCCAAGTGACATTCCAGAATTGTATTTTTTCCATTCACCTGCACATTAAGGATCTAATGGTTGTATCTTTGCCACTGATCTAAAGCTTCCTTGTCTGCTGCCAGTTCCAAAATGGTTGGGACCTGGCGTCCTTGCTGTTTTGTAACAGCTACTAAGCCTCTATTGTTGAGATTGTCAATCAAAGGAAAACAGGACCCTGCTGTTTTCATGGTTCACTAATGAGAAAAGCCTTGAGATTGATTGGTTCCCCATATTTTATCTCCAGTATACAAAAGGAAAATGCTTTTTTAAAAAAAACATTTAAGAGGAATGCCAGGTGACAAATACCTTTCTACTAGCTGAAACCAGACAGGAGCTTTCACAGGCAACCTTTGTAGGCAGGACAGGTGTGTCTACTCAGGAGAACAGTTAACTCTTATCACCCACTGGCAGGTTTGCTAGAATGACTCTTCCTAAAACCACTTTGAATCGGGGAAAGGTATTCAGCCAAGGGGAATCATAGATGACAGGCATAAGCTAGAAATAGAAAAAGGGAAAGGCACATCATAGAAGTGTAGGAAGTTAGCACCCACCCCTCTCCTAGGAAAATGAGATATTTTAGGAAATATTAAAAGGGCAGAATATTTCCCCTAAAAGGGAGGCAGAAACTCTGCTCCCCCCCCCACCTTTGTCAATGGGCCATTAAGGCCTGGGCCAGTCTATTCTACATAACAAAGATGTACCTGTGAAGTTTTGCAAGTTGACACTACCTCCTTCAGGCAGAGCCATAGTAGGAATTGCCCAAAGCCCTTTCATTATATCATCACCCAGCAAGAGTCAACCAAGCCTGGGACTCAAAAGACAACGTACAAAGTTACCTCTGCATGGCCCCATGGGAGTCTAACAACCAATCAGAATACAAGCTCAAATTCAAAGCCCAACAGTGTCTCCATGTTTCCAGTGTCTTTCTCTCCACTTGGAACTGAAATGGACATTTCTTCCAACAGAAGAAAACAAGAAGAAGAAGCAGTGGAGAATTAAGCTCACCCCTGGCTTAGTTTGTTGTTTGGTTGGTGTATGATTCAACAAACTCCATGAACCCAAAAATGAGCTAATAAATCATTAAATCTATATTAAGGTGACCAGACGTCCCGCTTTTGGCGGGACAGTCCCGCTTTTTAATAATTTGTCCTGCGTCCCGCGGTGTTTCAAAAAAGTCCCGCTTTTTAAACTTGAATTTGCCCTGCAACCCCTCTGCCTCCTGCCTCGCCTGCCACCTCCTGCCAGGCGGGGAGGGAGGGCAGTGAGAGGGGCAGCGGCGGTCTTGCCTGTTTGTCGCCACAGAGCCGAAGAAGCTGGTGGTGTTCGCAGCGCGGGGCTTCCCCCGCCCGCTTTCCCCGGCTGCCGGGACGCCGCCATTTGCGTTCTTTTGCCCTCTGTGCAAGCAGAACACTTTGCGCATGCGCAGAGGGCAAAAAACACAAATGGGGGCGTCCCGGCGGCTGGGGAAAGCGGGCGGGGGAAGCCCCGTGCTGCAAACGCCACCAGCTTCTTTGGCTCTGTGGCGACGAACAGGTAAGCCTGCGCCAATAGAAACCCACCCCTGGCTGCGATGAAGGGGGGGTGTTTGGGGGTGTGTGCACAAAGCTGCAGGATAAGAGAGACGGACCCCTCCCGTCTTGCTCCCCTAGAAACCGCCCCCCCCGTCAATGATGTCCCGCTTTACAAAAAATAAAATCTGGTCACCTTATCTATATGCTGCCCAACTCTTCGTGACTTTGGGCAGTTTATATAATAAATCAAGTTAAATTTGTTCTGCAAATGAAGTGTGAAAAGTCTACATATCCCAAGTTTTACTTTAAAAGCTCTATGCGATTCCAGCTATTCCTGCCACCTGCTTTAGGGGGAAAAGTGCAGCCAACAAGGTCTGTATTTACAATACTGAGAATTCTAGGCTAATCTGCCCACTTTCTTCCCATCATCATCTTTCTTCTTTCTTGCACCATTGGTTTCCAAGAATCTCTTGCAGTGGGTTTCCAGTAAATATTGTGACAGGCCTCACTTTAAAGGGCCAAGCACCAATGCAATGGCTCTAGTCCAGGGGTCACCAACCTTTCGGACCTCAGGGACCACTAAATTCATAATTTTAAATCCTGCGGACAATTAATATGATCTGCCTAATGACCGGTTGGGTGGGCGTGGCTAGGTGGTCATGTGACTGGGTGGGCGTGGCCAACTTGATGTCACATCGAGGGGTACCGCGCTGGCCTCTACTCGCCCCTCCCCTCCCAGCCACTCCTCGCCTGCCCGCCCAGGCTCCTAAGGGCCCCAACAGGAAGCAGTTGTTGGAGCTAAGCAGCCACCACGAGAAAGAGTTGGCAAAACAGCTGGCTCCGTTCAAATCTGACCGAGAAGGAGGCTCAGCAGAAGCAACTCACTGAGGACTACGAGCATTGGCTTTCCAAGCAGAGGGAAGACCTGCGGGAGTGCAAGGCCCGGTACCGGCACCTGGAGGCTCAGTGGGCTGAGATGGTCAGCCAGTTCCAGGCCATGATGCAGTCCCACTGGAACAAGGCCCTCCAGCTCTTCGCCACCAGTGGCACTTCCCTCCAGCCTTCGCCCAAAGCCCTGCACCAGGAGGCTGAAGCAGACCCCAAGTTGGAATTTCTGCCCCCCTCCGACCCACACAAAAAGACCCAGAAGGGGGAGACTCTCTGCAGCAACACAAACGTTCCTTGCATGTATCTGTCCCAGGGGCCGTAGTTTGAGGACCCCTGATTTAGTGCAATATAAAAAATGCAAATAATTTTTCTGCGGACCACCAAAATTTTATCACGGACCACCAGTGGTCCACCGACCACCAGTTGGTGACCGCTGCTCTAGTCGGAGTTCTGAATGCAACTCTTACTAAGCCAAATGAAGGCTAAACTAAACCAATATACGTGTCCCAGGATAATGTTTATCATTAATAGCAATAGCAATAGCACTTAGACTTATATACCGCTTCATAGTGCTTTACAGCCCTCTCTAAGCGGTTTACAGAGTTCAGCATATTGCCCCCAACAATCTGGGTCCTCATTTTACCCACCTCGGAAGGATGGAAGGCTGAGTCAACCTTGAGCCGGTGAGATTTGAACAGCTGAACTGCTGAACTAGCAGTAGCCTGCAATGCTGCATTTAACCACTGCACCATCTCTTTCTCATGGTGGCTGCTTAGCTCCAACAACTGCTTCCTGTTGGGGCCTTTATTATTCTTTATTGGCCAAGTGTGATTGGACACACAAGGAATTTGTCTTTGGTGCATATGCTCTCAGTGTACATAAAAGAATAGAATGGAATAAATAGAATAAATAGAATAGAATAGAATAGAATAGAATAGAATAGAATAGAATAGAATAGAATAGAATAGAATAGAATAGAATAGAATAGAATAGAATAGAATTCTTTATTGGCCAAGTGTGATTGGACACACAAGGAATTTGTCTTTGGTGCATATGCTCTCAGTGTACATAAAAGAATAGCATGGAATAAATAGAATAGAATAGAATAGAATAGAATAGAATAGAATAGAATAGAATAGAATAGAATAGAATAGAATAGAATTCTTTATTGGCCAAGTGTGATTGGATACACAAGGAATTTGTCTTTGGTGCACAGGCTCTCAGTGTACATAAAAGAAAGGATACATTTGTCAAGAACCATGAGGTACAACACTTAATGGTTCCCACCATCAGCAGCCTTCTGTGTAATAATGTGGCAAACGATGCTTTGACAAGAGCCCTGAAAATACCATGGACAGCCAAGAAAGGAAACTGATGGATTATTGAACCCCAAAATCAACCCAAAGTTTTCACTCAAGACACAAATGACCAGGTTCAAAATATCTTACTTTGGAGGCATTAAGCAAAAGCCCAACTCTTCGGATTAGGCTCCAACGCTTGGAAAAATAGAAAGAAAGAGGAGGACAACCAGCAACAAGGTGGAGGGACTCTGTTACAGAGGCAATGAGTGTGCCATTAGGAAATTTGAAAAAAACCAAAAACAAGTTAGGGATATATCATCATGGAGAAAATCTACGTCAACCCTGAAGCGCACCTGGCTAAGGCCATCTTTATGGCTTCAGAGTTGCCACTGGATGGGAGGAGGGAGGAAAATAGGTAGCTGGGGGTTTGTAGCCAAAACAGAAAGTTTTCCTGTGGGAACCAAGGTCATTTCAACAGGTGGCTGGAAGGAGGAGGAGGAGTAAAGTAACCAAGCAACCAGCCAGCACCTCTATTGGAGAAAGTGATGGATGACTTGTGGGAAAGGGGGAACTGTCTCTTTTAACTGGGTGAAAACCGTGGGAACTTTCAAAGTCGGTTTTCACCAATTGTGCCAATATGATGTATCCAATAAACTGTTCTTTGAGGAATCTACCTGCCTCAGAGTTCTGTTTTCTATGAGTACATTACTTAGAACACTGACATTCTATCTATGTGGTCACTAAGAGTCAAAAATGACTTGATGGCACATAATATATTAATTAAGCACTTAGTACTGAGCTCAAAAGGAAATGAACCCTGACTGTTCTTTGGAAGGACAGATGCTGAAGCTCAAATACTTTGGCCTCCAAATGAGAAGAGGGGACTCCTTGGAGAAGACCGTGATGTTGGGAAAGATGGAAGGCAAAAGCAGAAGGGGACCGCAGAGGATGAGATGTGAGATAGTGTCATTCATGCAATGAGCATGAATTTGGGCAAATTTAAGCACTCTGAGAGACAGTAGAGGCTTAGCATGTTACAGTCCATGGAGTCACGAAGAGTCGGACATGACTTAGTGACTGAACAACAAATTGAGCTCAAATACTTAAAGCCTTTTTCAGATTGTAAAATACCTTAATACACTTTTGTATTTTTTTAAATCAATGCCATGTTTAGCACAATGGCACAACTTAAACAACTTTATGTTCATTAACGTTTTCAAAATCATACTCAATATTGACATATACTTTTGTCTTTCTCTTTAACAGTTTATCTTGATCATCACACTATTAATAATTTCCAGTTTCTACTATATAAACGCCACCATACTCAGATGTTATCTGTACTCTATATTATTCATATTTTATAGTGCAATAAAAGAATTAACTTGGGGGGGAGGGAAATGAATGAACAAGAAAGCCATGACCAGGGTTATTTAAGGTTCTCAAGCCAATTAATGCCACGCCCATTCATTAATTTCAGAGGCTTTCAACCCTGACCATTTAATTTCCCAATTGCTCAGAAAACAGATTGTCCTCGGATAAAATGTGCATGATTTCCAGGATTAGGAGCGCCGTGGCTCGAGGGGTTGGGACGCTAGGCAGGAAATTAGTCAGCCGACATTCAAGACCCAAGAGCTGCCATGGGGTGGGGTTGAGCTCTCCTCCTTCGTTCCAGCTCCTGCCAGGGACATGAAAGAAGCCCCCAACTGGAAGGACCTCAGAAGGATGGAAGGCTTAGTCAACTCTGAGCCTGGTGAGATTCGAACTGCCAAATTACAGACAGCTGGCAGTCAGCAGAAGTAGCCTGCAGTACTGCGTTCTAACCACTGCGCTACCACGGCTCTAACCCACTGAAATGGTTGAAAACAAGAGTGTCCTGTTATTTTAAGGAAGTCCTATAGTTCTTGTTAAATGGAGTGCGATTTTTATCACACAAGGATTGTGTTGGGTTTTGCACATGCTGAGGACCATTCTCCAAAGAGGGAGAGGTCCCAGAGCCAGACAAGGGATAATGGATGGAAGCTGAACAAGGAGAGATTCAACCTGGAAATAAGGAGAAATTTTCTGACAGTGAGAACAATCAACCAATGGCTTGCCCTCGGAAGTTGTGGGTGCCTCATCACTGGAGGCTTTCAAGAAGAGACTAGACTGCCATTTGTCAGAAATGGTGTAGGGTCTCCTGCTTGGGTGGCAGGTTGGACTAGATGACCTACAAGGTCCCTTCCAACTCTGTTAATCTGGCTCTAGCCTCGGAGGTTTTTCTGAGTCTCGAAGCCTCGGAGGTTTTTCTGAGTCTCTTAAGCAGACCAAACTGAGACCCAGTTTGGTCTGCTTAAGGCACTAGACCAGAAAGTGGGAGAACCTGAGTTTTAGTCCCACCTTAGCCATTGAAGCCAGCTGGGTGAACTTGGACGTACAGGTATATCTACCGGTAGAAATGTAGTCATATATATATACTGTAATATATATACTGTAATAATAAACGCGCCTTATTTCAGAATGTAAGCTTCGGTTTTATTTTATTAGAGTTAGCAGCCATGAAAAGACACGATCTATTCTCCTCTGATTTACAGCTTCTCAAGATGGGGGGGCTGCGGAACTGTTTTTCACGTTCCAACACAGCCCCTCTCTCTTAACCAGCCCACTTCATGGGGTTGCTGACTGTTGTGGTGAAAATAGGAGAAGGAAGGTGTGTTGGATATGTCCACCACCTTGAGTTATCTATAAAAATTATAGAGTCGGAATGCAAATAAATAATAAAATTTGGCAGCTTTAATTCTTTCAGGTGGCTCAAAAGATAAACAGCCAACAGTTAAAGCTTGGGGATATAACAAGCATCCTCATAAGCTGCATTTTCCTTTGGGAAGCCCTCAACCCCACCCCAGAAGAATGAAATATTTTGGGGGATATTAAAAAGGCAGGATAGAATATTTCCCCTAAAGGAGAAATTGGGGGAGGGACCTTAAGGGAGACAGAAACCAGCCCCAGTTTCCCTGCCCCAAGCAGAAACTGAGAAGGCCAGCTTATAGAAATGCAGATTTGGTAACCCATTCAGAAAGACAGGGTCAGGCAGAAATTTCAGATAAGCAACACAATCAAGCCAAAGGTTGACAAAACTAGCTCAGACAAACACCTAGGACCCTGATGGTAAACCTATGGCATGTGTGCCACAGGTGGCACGCAGAGCCGCCCCGTGCCCCGTTTTGGGCCTGGAAGGCCTCCTGCACCAACCTAGAAGCCAAAAATGGGCGAGGGGGGGGACGAGGATGTCAAGCAAATACTGCAGTCATTAAGCAAATCAAAGGCTTACTATGGGTGTGGTTTTATTGAAAATCAGAAGCAGTTGCTGGTTTTTGGCAAACCATAGCAAAACACAATCACATGACCATGGGATATTGCAAACAGCCATAAATGCGGCCATGTTGCCACGTGCCCGAAGTGTGATCACATGACCATGGGAGGGGAGCCCGACCATGAGAATTTAGGATTTAGGTTGTAAATCCCCCATTTCAGGTCAATCATAACTTTGAATGGTCACTAAGCAACCGAGAAAGGAGAGAAAGTATTGCTCCACAGCTTAACTCTGCCAGGCCTCAGCCACGAGGCTGCTCCATGTTGCTGCTGGCACACAATTTAAGGTAGTTTGTGGGGGGTGGGGAAACAGTAGGAAAATGTTTTAGTACAGTGGCTGCCAACCTTTTCTGCATCGGGGACCAGTTCTGTGGAGAGAAGGTTTTTCCATGGACCGGAGGAGGTGTGCTTTTGGGTGCTGCCTGCATCCCTCCGATGGCACTTCTTCACTTGTTTGCACAGACTGGTTTCTGGCATGCCGTGGCCTGGTGCCGGTCCATGGACCAGGGGTTGGGGATCCCTGTTCTAGTACTTTCTTCCTGTCCTGTTTAAAATCATTAGGGTAATACAATGCTAACTTGAAGAGGTTCTGCCTGGCTGCTGGGTAGTTTGACCTCCAACCTTGTCTGAACCTAAAAACCTAAGCAGGGTTTGACTCGGGGTGGGATTCAGCTGGTTCGGACCGGTTCAGGCAAACCGGATGTTAATTTTACATCTGGTTCGCCGAACCGGTAGTTGCAAGGACTGGCTGACCCCTCCCATCCCACCCCGCCCTTCCCCTCCCAGAAGTCTCCACGCAGCCCATTTTGGATGCGAGGTAAGTGCAGGGCCCACGTGGAGGCTCTGGGAGGGTGAAAAATGGGCCTACCGGAAGTACCGGAAGAACCGGAAGTCAGGAAACAGGCCCACTTCCGGCCTCCAGAGAGCCTCCGGAGCCCGGGGGAGGCCGTTTTCGCCCTCCCGGAGGCTCGAGAAAAGCCTCCAGAACCTGGGGAGGGTAAAATCACCCACCCTGTGGTGCAGGAGGCCGAGTAGGCCACGCCCCCATGGCCAAGCCCACCCAGCAACTGAGCAGAGAACCAGTTGCTAAAAATTTTCAATCCCACCCCTAGTGTGACTTTATTAGACTTTGATGGGAGACCATGAGGAGAGCCCAGCAGTGACAGCTAGATTGGGCAATCATACACCTTGCACAAAAGTCAACTTCTATGGTGTTGTTAGGAAAATGATACCTTCTTGGAGGCACCAGGATCAAGGTTGATTCAGAGACACTTTCTCTTTCCCTTCCTGGACTCTATGATCCATTTATTATAAGCCATCAAGTCAGTGTTGACTCTTAGCAACCACATCTTTTTTACTAATGATTTATTATTGTACACCATCCATAGTTACCATGGGCTTGGGCAGTCTTATAAATATAATATAATAATATAAATATAATAAGGCTGAACATTTTGAGAACATTGCAAACTGGCTCTCCTAAAGCCATCAAAGCACTTTGAAGATATAACATAATTTTACTAGGCATGCAAACAATACAGTGAGCTCCTGGCAAAGCATTGGCAGTTTACTGGGCAGTAAGGTGTAATGGTTAAAACACCAGGCAAGAAACCAGGAAACGGTGAGTTCTAATCCTGCCTTAGGCACCAAGCCAGCTGGTGACTTTGGGCCAGTCACTCCCTGGCAGCCTAAGAAAACAAGCCAAAGGCTAGCCATTTTTGAAAATGTTGTCAAGAAAACTGCAGGGACTTGTCCAGGCAGAGGTCAAAACTAACTTGAACACACACACACACACACACACACACACACACACACACACACACACACGTATTCAATTCAATCATACATTACTCCAAAGGAAGGAAGAACAGTTGGTCTAAACTCTCCTTGTGATCATTTCTTTTCTATTTTTCTCATTCACATCTTGGGGTTGCAACCTTCACGTGCAGTCCCCAAAATCAAATCACCAACTAGCTGCCATCTTGACTTTTTTTGATAAATTCCCCCCACCCCACCCCAATCTGCAGATAATCCTGGCCCAATCTAATAATAATAATAATAATAATAATAATAATAATAATAATAATAATAATAATAATAATAATAATAATAATAATAATAATAATAATAATAATAATAATAATAATAATAATAATAATAATAATAGTCCCTCGGGAGTTGGGCGGCATACAAATCCATTTAAATAAATAAATAAATAAATAAATAATGAATGAATGAATGAATGAATGAATGAATGAATGAATGAATAAATAAATAAATAAATAAATAAATAAATAATGAATAAATCTAATAGAGCACGTAATAGATTCAAACTAAATGTAAACCACTCCAAACTCAATTGCAGAAAATACGACTTCAGCAACAGAGTGATCAATGCCTGGCATGCACTACCTGACTCTGTGGTTTCTTCCCCAAACCCCAAAAACTTTAATCTTAGACTGTCTACAGTCGACCTCACCCCATTCCTAAGAGGTCTGTAAAGGGTGTGCATAAGCGCACCACTGTGCCTACCATCCCTGTCCTACTGTCCTATTGTCGTCTTTTATTGTTACTTTTTACTTATGTTATGTTTATACAAACACCTACTATCCTGTACATGTTTGACAAAATAAATAAATAAATAAATAAATAAATAAATAAATAAATAAATAAATAAATAAATAAATAAATAAATAAATAAATAAATAAATAAATAAATAAATCTACTGTATGGGAGTAGAATCGGTCTTCTTATCCCAGTGCTAAGCCACAAAACTTAATTCCCAGCAGAAGTGGTATTCAGCCGGTTCAGACCGGTTCAGGAGAACCGGTAGCGGAAATTTTGAGTAGTTCGGAGAACCCGCAAATACCACCTCTGGCTGGCTCCACCCACCCACCCCCGTTGTTCCCTGTCCTATATTCCTTTGTTTTTCAGCTCAGCCGATTCGTGCGGCAGAGCATACTGCCGTGCCTCAGCTGAGCTAAACAACAGCTCAACTCACCAGCGTTGACCACCGAGGGCGGTAGAAAAGATTTGGAATCCCACCACTGATTCCCAGCCTATAACCTGGGGTTCCCCGTGTCTTGTTGAACCTGGGTCCAAACCAAACAAATTACAGGTAACATAATAAAAGGGTTGGAAGAGACCTTGGAGGTCTTCTAGTCCAACTCTCTGCTCAAGCAGGAGACTCTATACCATTTCAGGCAAATGGTTGTCCAATCTCTTCTTTAAAACTTCCAGTGTTGGAGCATTCACAACTTCTGGAGGCAAGCTGTTCCACTGATTAATTGTTCTAGTTGTAAGGAAATTTCTCTTTAATTCTAGGTTGCTTCTATTTATTTATTTTTATTTATTTATTTTTGTCAAGTACTGTTGGTAATATACATAGATATAACATTGTTTATATACATAAGATTGGTACTGAAAGAGGGAACATTAGGACAGGGACAGTAGGCACGCTGGTGCACTTATGCATGCCCCTTACTGACCTCTTAGGAATGGGGTGAGGTCAACAGTGGACAGTCTAAGGGTAAAGTTTTGGGGGTTTGGTGCCGAAACCACAGAGTCAGGTAGTGAGTTCCAGGCATTTACCATTCTCTCCTTGATTAGTTTCCTTACCACCACAAGTGAGCTCAGTTGAGTTGTAAGTCATTGCAGTCATTAAGTGGGTTACCATGTGACCTGACTCAATTTTATGACCAAGATTAAGCAAGTCACTGTGATTGTTAAGCAAATCACATGGTTGCTAAATGAATCCAGCATATCCGCTGGGCTTTTTTTTTTTTTTTTGCAGTTTTCTATTGGAAAACAGCAAAAAAAAAGTCACAAATCATGGTCACCTGACTACTGCAGTCAGTCAGAAATGTGAGCCACTTGCCAAACACCTGAAGTATAGGTAAAGGCAGATGTAGGGTCTCCTGCTTGGGCAGGGGGTTGGACTAGATGACCTGCAAGGTCCCTTCCAACTCTGTAATCTGAATGATCACGTGACCATGGGGAAGAGGGGCAGGTGTGCACCAGTTATAACTTCAAGGATAGGTCATAAGTAGCTTTTAAAAACTCTGTTGTAATTTAAACAACCGTTAAGCTAGAACTACCTGTATAAGATGGCACAATGGATGCGATCCATCAGGTTTCCTTTTAAAGAAACGTTGCATAACAGAGATTTATCCCTATAAAACCTAGAGAAACCCACTGAAACTGGCAACCTTGCAATAAACAAAGGAAGCAGAAAAAATATGTGGGTTTTGCCTGCAGCCTAAGCATTGCAAACTCCTTATGGGCTGGGTTTGCATAGCATGATTCTCTTACCCATGACTTATTTAATTAACCCAGTTTTCAGGATTTGTATGAATCGGGAACCATAAACTAATCTCGCAACCCGAGTTTGCGGAATACAGTAGATTAAAATAAGTGGTTTTTATCAGGGCAACCTGATCTACCCAAATATGGGACGGAGCATACTGCTTCCACTTTCACCTTTCAACCCCAATCCAGGAGCCTTCGCAGGCAGTCGCTTTCGCAACAAACTATTTTTTGGGTTAAATTTATATTTACCGACAAATAAGTAAAGGGAGACTAGTACAGATCTGTTTCAAGCTATTTAGCTCTCCTCAGCTAGCCATACCCATCTGGGATCGAATCCCAGAAAGGTATGGCTAGCTGATGGGAGGTAAATAGCTTGAAATAGATCTATACTACTCTCCCTTTATTTATTTGTCAGTAAATATAAATTTAGCACTAGATTAAAATGCAACTAGCTGAAGTCTGACACACAAACACACCTGTGGATTTGAAGAAGACTATTAGAGCCACTTAATGTTTAGGGTGCTAGAGTGAGGTGAGAAGACATGAATTATAGTCCTGTGTTAGACCCTGAAGCCAGCTGGATGACCTTGGGCCAGTTACTCTCAGCTCTAGAAAAAAAAACCCACAAGCCGTTGCAACTCGGTTGCCAGAAGATCATCACGGACTATCCATGTAGTTACCAGGAGTCAAAACTGCCTCAAAGAACTAACAGATTATTTAGAAAATAACATAAACTAAACTGATTTACTGTATAAAATGTATTTTTTTACTTATTTAGATATTGACATTGTACACCACCCAGAGCCCACCTCTGCGATGGGCTGTTAAAACATAAGAAGTATAAATAAATATTTACAGTACATGATATGCAACCAAGAATGTCCATAATCAATTAATTATACCAGGAGAGATTCAAGGAAAACACAGCTCTAGAAGATAACACACTTGTCAGAAAATGCTACGGACACATCCTTTGGCAAAAATAGTATGCCTTTGTTTTATGCAATCACAGCAAAAGAACAAATAGCGTCGATGTCCAGCCATCTCTGGTAGAAGACACCCCAAAAGGAAAGAATCGTATTATTCAACTTCAAAATTGTGTCTGGACTAACTCACAGGGCTTGTTTTCCATGCTGTTCACCATTGCATCTAAAACTAGATATGGTGTTTCAGTTGAGATTAGATGAGTACAAAATAAACCAAACGGAATTCTTATTTCTTATGACTTGGCAACTCTGGTTTTGTTAAAGCAAACAAACCAATCACAAAACAATTAGTAGGTGGTTTGTTTGCTTTTTGCCTGACTGGAATCTCAAAATTATTTTCAAATGTGCTGCTGCTAACTCAGGAATACTCCATTCTAAATATGCCTCAATGTCCTTGCAGAGATTTCAGGGGGAGAAATAAATTATATGAATTCAACTCTTCCTTCTTTATCATTCTCCCGTAGTTGGATACAATTATTAAATGCAAATTCATTTATCTGGAATTCAGCCCTACCTGCTCTATCATTCCCCTGTAGACCCCTTACCAGTTGGATATAATTATTAAGAGGGTGCAGATTTGTTTACCTGAAATTTGAAAGACACACTGTAGTACCCAGAGCCATAGGTGGCCATTCAAAGCATCTCTCTTCAAGTCCATTTGCCCCATGCTAAATGAAATTAGCTGACCCATGTATGCAAAACATTTCAGCTAGTTAAGTTCCACCTCTGTGAATCATGGTGTATGGAAGGTGGATAATATTGGCCACAGCTAAGTTGCCCTACCTTCAAAGACAAAAGGGTATCAAATTATATATATGCTAGTGGGAATTAATCTCATAAATCCGCATTCTTTAGGTCATTACATCAGTTGGGAAGTGATTGGTTTCAGAGGTGGGTTCCTGCCGGTACACTCTTACCTGTTGGTCGCCGCGGAACCGAAGAAGCCGGTGGTGTTCGAGGCGCGGGGCTTCCGCCGCCCTCTTTCCCCCGCCCACCTGGACACCACCATTTAGGTTCTTTTGACCTCTGCTTGCGCTTGTGCTTGTGCAGAGGGCAAAAGAATGCAAATGGCGGCATCCGGGCAGGCAGGGGAAAGCGGGCGGGGGAAGCCCCGTGCCACGAACGCCACCGGCTTCTTCGGTTCTGCGGCGACCAACAGGTAAGAGCGTACAGGCAGGAACCCACCTCTGGTTGGTTTACTGAACTGGTGAACCACATCAATGTTTCTCAGCCCATTCTAGAACAGAGAGCTGTTCAAAGGCAAAATTGAAGGAGAAAAGTTATTTGGTTATTTATTAATGATTTGTTTATTTATCAGATTTATCTGCCACCCATCTCACAATTCAAGGTGACTCTGAGCTACAGAAAAGATACAGATCAGGGGTGGGTTCCTCCCGGTTCGGACCAGATCGCCCGAACCGGTAGCGACCTGCTGGTGAGGTCACTGTGCTGGTCTGTGTGCACCGCCATCTTTTGGGGGGGGATTTTGTGCAAATTTTTCCCCTTCCGCGGCTTGAAAAAGGGCCCTCCCGCCCGTCCACGGGTGAATTCTGACCTTTATTTCTTCGCCCAAAGAATAGCTGATGAGCTCCTCAGCTGTGTTTCCGGCTCATTCCTGCTTCTGAGCATGCGCGAAAGCCAAATCGCACGAGGGGACGCGTACGAAACGTCACGATGTGAACCGGTGGTAAAGGTAAGTGGAACCCACCCCTGATACAGATAATCCTTGACATACAATGGTTCATTTAGTGACCATTCAAAGTTACAACGACAAAAGTGACTTACGACTGCTTTTTCACACTTATGACTGTTGCGGCATCCCCACGGTCACATGATCAAAATTCAGATGCTTGGTAACTGACTCATATTTATGACAGTTGCTGTATCCCAGGGTCATGTGAGTCCCCTTTTGTGACCTTCTGACAAGCAAAGTCAATGGGGAAGCCAGATTCACTTAACAACCGTGTGACCAACTGAACAACAGCAGGGATTCACTTAAGGACTCTGGCAAGAAAGATCGTAAAATGGGGCAAAACTCACTTAACTAATGTCTCACTTAACAATGGAAATTTTGCGCTCAGTTGTGGCCGTAAGTCAAGGGCTGCCTATACTACATTGAACTCTTGGAGGGAAGGCAAGATACGAATTGTCAACATCTGTTAATGTCAGTTGCTGGCCAACAACACCTGTTAGAAGACGCTATATCCTTTATATTCTGCTTCTGAACTTCCTAATGTGATCTAATTTGTTGCTATAAGAACAGGGTGCCAAACTGGAGGCTTGCATGTCCTCAGGGCGCAGACCTTTGGATCTTCTTCTGACAGCCCCCATCTTCCTTCCTGGATATTTGGATTCACACCAAAACTTTTACCAGCACCAAAAGTTAATGCCTTTCCCCTTCTTCTTTTTATTTCTTGCTCATCAGATAAACACCCCTCCCCCATGGAGTCAAATGGCAAGATCTCCTCTGGATTAGCAAACCGATATTGTTTTGAAAGTAATTGGAGGATTAAGGGCTGTATGTATGCACTTTTGATGGTGGTGGTGGGGAGACCCTGGGAGAATGGTCAGGCAGAACAATGGGTGGCCTTGGCCTTCCCAAGGGATTAAAAAGCACCTTGTTCTTCTCGGTCACATAACATTCCTGAACAGGTTTGCTGCTAAATCGTCAAGGCGGGGTGTGGTCATGATGTGGGTTCTTTTACAACTGTCAGTCAATGAACAGTGATTCATAAGATTGATAGAGGAGGAAAAAGCCCGTGTTTTATAGGAGGAAAAAAAACGTATTTAGAACATAATGTAGGGTTTGATGTAGGGTTTCCTGCCTAAGTAGGGGGTTGGACTAGAAGACCTCCAAGGTCCCTTCCAACTCTGCTGTTGCGGTTGCTGTTGCTGTTGCTGTTGCTGTTGCTATTATTATTATTATTATTATTATTATTATTATTATTATTATTATTATTATTATTATTATTATTATTATTATTATTATTATTATTATTATTATTATTATTATTACACTCCATAGAATCATTGTCGGGAAGGGACCTTGGAGATCTTCTAGGGCAGGGGTGTCAAACTCAATTTCATTGAGGGCCGCCTCAGGATTGTGTTTGACCGGGGGGGGGGGCAGGGGGCGTGGCCAGCTCGATATCACTGATATCAGGGGTGCCTGTGGAGGCCTGAGCACTCTGCCAGCGAAAACAGGCTACTAAGCCCCATTTTTGGCTGCGACAGCCTCCTGCAACCCTCTGCCAGCAAAAACAGAGCCCAGGAGGGCTGCGCATGGCCCTCCCGAGCTCCATTTTCGCTGGCAAAGCACCACGGGCCAGTCCTGGTCAGCCCCACAGGCCAGTTCTAAGCACACCGTGGGCCAGATCCAGCCCATGGGCCTTGAGTTTGACACCTCTGGTTTAGGGCAATAATCTTCCTACCATTCCAGACAAATAGCCGTCCAACTTTGGTTGAAAATCCAGTCATGGAGCACCATGATTCCATCAGGAAGTTCCACCAGCAGAAAAATGCAAATTTGGAGGCAAGCATGCCAGAGGGAGCCAGTTTGGTATAATGAGTAGGATGCGGGCCTAGCAACTAGGAGACTGGGAGTTCTAGTCCCGTTTTAGGCATGACAGCTGATTGGATGACTTTGGACCAGTCACGCTCTTTACGTTCAATCCACCTCACAGGATAGTTGTGGAGAAAATAGGAGGAGGAAGGAGTATTAGGTATGTTCACTGTCTTGGGTTGCATATAAACAGGTAGTCCTCAATTTTCAACAGTTCATTTAGTGACTGTTCAAAGTGAGAGTAGCACTGAAAAAAACGATTTATGACATTTTTTCACACGATCGTTGCAGCATCCCCATGGCCACATGATCAAAATTCAGACACTTGGCAAGTGACTCATATTTATGACGGTCGCAGTGTCCCAGGCTCACACGATCGCCTTTTGTGACCTTCTGACCAGCAAAGTCAATGAGGAAGCCAATTCCACTTAACAACCGTGTTACTAACTTAACAACTGCAGTGATTCACTTAACAACCGTGGCAAGAAAGGTCATAAAATCTCACTTCAATAGCTCACCTAGCAACAGAAATTTTGGGCTCAATTGCGATCGTAAGTCAAGGACTACCTGCAGGGGTGGGCTGCTGGGGGTTTGTAGGAGTTCGGGAGAACCTCCAGCTAAGATTCTGTGCAGTTTGGAGAACCCCCAAATCCCGCTCCTGACTGGCCCCTCCCCCCCTCCCCCCTCTCCTCCCAGGAGTCCCCATGTGGCCCGTTTTGGATGCAGGTAAGTGCAGGGCACGCGTGGAGGCTCGGGAGGGTGAAAAATGGGTCTACCAGAAGTTTGGGAAGGCCGGAAACGGGCCTGTTTCCTGCCACTAGAGGGCTTCCGGGGCCTGGGGAGGCCGTTTTCGCCCTCCCGGAGGCTCAAAGAAAGCCTCCGGAGCCCGGGGAGGGCAAAAATGCGGGGGGGGGGCTGCCGTGGTGCAGGAGGCTGACTAGGCCACGCCCACCATGGCCACACCCACCCATCAACCTGGCAGAGAACCCCTTGCTAAAATTTTTGAAGCCCACCCCTGACTACTTGATAAAGGTGGGATTTTAAAAAAAATCTAATAAATAACTTTTTTAAAAGGCCTCCTAAGTTCAATGCATCATTTCCAGCTACAGTCAGTTCACCAGCAAGTTGCAAAATTAATAACAAGGCAAGGCAGATTTGTGCATAATGTTATCCCCACCAAAAATGACACTGAGAGAAATCGGGACGGAGAAGGAACAAGGATGTCTGTTTTAGCTGGCAAAAATGCTTATAGAAGTTGAAAAGAAATCCCAGGGCGGCCCAGGCAGGAGAATCTTGAAAGAGTTCACCGTGTGTTTGATATCTCCCAGGAGACATCATAATATTTGAAGGGGTCTTTTTAGCTGTCAGCTGAGAAATGTTGAGCATTTGTCCTGCAGAGCCTTTTTAGCACAAACATGGCTCGCAGTGTAACATGTGAATGACCCAAAGTTATGATGCTGTGCTGTGTTCCTTGGGTGTGTTAGTGACACTGAAGGTCAAGCATCTCCATCCAAGCTGTGCAAGTTCCTGGAATATCTGGTAGGACAGCATTGTTGGTGTAGAGTGCTGACTCCCACACCTCATGTACTTGAGGGATTTCTTGTTTGGCTTTCTGAATCTTCGCCCTTAAGCTACATCCCAATGTAAATGTCATTATAATCTAAGATTTCCCAACCTGATACCACCCCCTAAATGAGCTGCAACGTGAAGCCCAATACGTCTGGACCAGGGGTGGGTTGCTCCTCCGTCGCTACCGGTGCGCTGCGTGTGCATCTCCACGTTTCGTGCGTGCGCACGCTCGCTACGCACGCATGCCTGCTTGCGTGATTTTGCTTCTGCGCATGCGCGGAAGCAAAATCTCGCCAAAATCTTGCGAGAAGATGCGCACGCGAGAGAGATTTTGGCGAGATTTCGGCGAGATTTTGCTTCCGCGCATGCGCAGAAGCAAAAAAGCCCAAAAATTCCTTTAAAAAGATGGCGATGCACGCGACGAACCGGCGAAGATGGCACCAGAGCGGTCGCGCGCATATTGCACAATTGGCCGCTCACTACCGGAGCTACGCACCGGACCCCACCGGTAGGAACCCACCACTGGTCTGGACTCTGGAGGACATCAAGATGTAAAGAGCTGAAATGACGGATAAACCGAAGATTGACTTATATCAGGACAAATTAGTTTTCACCATGGTCAACCATGTTCATCTGGAAATCCTCCCAGGGGGAGTTTAACAGCTATGTGGAACTCCCAGGTATACTGCTTCTGTACATGGAAGCTTCATTTTAAAATGTGACTATAAAACCTTTCGTCTTGTAAGAAATAAGAATTCAAAAATAAAAAAGTATGATGGGGTTAGACTAGATGACCCTTCTAATTATGTTAATCTGATATCAAATGAAATATACCTCTCTGTATCTGTATGTTTTGTTTTTATACTTTTGACATGCTCCATTGTTATGCCTTTTTATGGTTTTTTTTGGGGGGGGGTTGTTGTTGTTACAATCTCTTTGAATGTTGAATTTTTATCTCTAGAAGCTAGAAAGGGGCCTGATGAGGGGAGGCTGAAAGTACATTCCTTAACGCTTAGGAGATGGGATGCTACGTAGCAGAATGCTTCATTGCCAAACGAATAGGTAGAGAAAGGAGATAATTTTCCTTGGAGACATCTCGGGATTAGCTGCAAACTCTTGAGGGCATATCCAATTGGGCATTGAGATGACACTTGTATCTAACGTATGTTTTGGAATTTAGAGGTGTGGCTCTGGGTTTGAACCTGCTTGTTTCAACCTAAGACCCTCCGCACTTTGCAAACTGGTATTATTATTATTATTATTATTATTATTATTATTATTATTATTATTATTATTATTATTATTATTATTATTATTATTATTATTATTATTATTATTATTTCTTTTTAATAAATTCTCTTTGTTTTTAATCGATCTAAGTTTCTTTCGTTGGCTGAAGTTATTCCCAACAATCGCAGGAGTCTGCATCTGTTTATATGAAACATGGTGACTTCCAATCGTGGATTAAGCAAGGCAGATGCAAAAGAGAATAGAATCAGAAGTGGTGGAATTACAGAATTAGTTCTTATCGTTATTCAGATTACATGTAGTCCTTGACTTACAACCATTACAACTACTTACAACTACTTACAAGTAGTCCTTGACTTACAACCTGGAAATAAGGAGAAAATTTCTGACAGTGAGAGTGATCAACCAGTGGAACAGCTTGCCTTCAGAGGTTGTGAGAGCTCCAACAATTGAGTCCTTCAAGAGGAAATTGGACTGCCATTTGTCGGAAATGGTGTAGGGACTCCTGCTTGAGCAGGGGGTTGGACTAGATGACCTACAAGGTCCCTTCCAACTCTGTTACTCTGTTATTATCTGTTATTCCTTTACCGACTGTTCAAAGTTACAACAGCACCCAAAAAGTGACTTATGATTGGTCCTCACACTTGCAACCATGGTCACATGCTCTCCATGGTCACGTGATCAAAATTTGGGTGCATGCCTGGCAACCAGCATGTATTTATGACGGTTGCAATGTGCTAGGGTCAATGTGAGCACCATTTGTGTCCTTCCCAACCAACTTTCAACAAGCAAAGTCAATGGAGGAAGCCAGATTTGCTTAACAACCACATGATTCACTTAACAACTGCAGTGGTTATCTCAACAACCATGGGAGAAAAAAAGATTGCAAAATCAGATGCAACTCGCTTAACAACTGCCTTGCTTAGCAACGGAAATTCTGATCCCAATTCTGGTCCTAAAATGAGGATTACGTGTATAATAAACGGATGGGGAACTCTCTGTGTTAGCTTTGTAAGTGGAACATTGAGCAAGAGAAATAAATGCTGTTGTAACAGAAAGCAGGATCACTGAAGAGGGACTGGAGGGGACTGGAATAACTAAAACATACGAAGAGCGGTTGCAGGAACTGAGCTTGGCCAGTCTGGCGAAGAGAAGGACCAGGGGTGACATGATAGCAGTGTTCCAATACTTGAGGGGCTGCCACAGAGAGGGGGGGGATTAGGCTGTTCTCCAAGGCACCAGAAGGCCAGACAAGGAATAATGGATGGAAACTGACCAAGGAGAGATTCAATCTGGAAGTGAGGAGAAACTTTCTGACACTGAGAGCGATCAACCAGTGGAACAGCTTGCCTGTTCCACAGGTTGTGAGAACTCCAACACTTGAGACTTTCAAAAGGAGATTGGACTGCCACTTATCCGAAATGGTGTAGGGACTCCTGCTTGAGCAGGGAGTTGGACTAGATGACCTACAAGGTCCCTTCCAACTCTAATAATAATCTAATCTAATCTAATCTGAAGAGGTGTGATCCAAGAATCATCCAGAGCTGTGCAGGATCACATACGACCCTGCGGGTTTTACTCTGCTAATTGTAGCTGTCTTCAGGGGGAGGTGCCCATCACTGTTTCTTTAAGCCGTTGAGCCAGTGCCTTCCAAATATGTTACCACCAAATATGCCCATTGGTCTCCGGGTACAATTCAAGGTGTTGATCATCATCTTTAAAGCCCTACATGGCTTAGGACCAGGTTACCTCCGGGACCGCATTCTGCCTCATACTTCCCTCCAACCGGTTAGGGCCCACAGAGTGGGTCTCCTCCAGGTCCCGTCAGACAAACAATGCCGACTGGCAGGCCCGAGGGGGAGGGCCTTCTCTGTGGGGGGCCCTGTTCTCTGGAACCAACTACCCCTGGAGATCTGAATTATCCCCACCCTGCTGGCCTTCCGGAAAGCCATTAAGACATGGCTCTTCCTGCAGGCAGGGGTCTGAGACAAGTTTATATCCGAGATCTCCCCCTGTATGTATGTTGTTGGATGTCTTTTTTAACTTTTTAAAACTGTTTTTAAATAAGTTTATTGTTTAGTGTTCTCTTAAAATGTTGTACGCCGCCCTGAGTCCTTAGGGAGTAGGGCGGCATAGAAGAACCTAATAATAAATAAATAATAAATAAATACCACAGTCCTGTGGGCAGCATGACATCACGCCGCAAAGAGTATGGTGAAGCACAGGATGCTATTACCTTCCTGCCAAAGTGGTACCTATTTATCTACTTGCATTTACATGCTTTCAAACTGCTAGGTTGGCAGGAGCTGAGGCAAGTAATGGGAGCTCACTCCATCATGAGGTGCTAGGATTTGAACCGCCAGAGCACAGACGTTCTCCAACATCTTTTTAGCCACTGAGCCACTGCACCTCCCTCATATATGACCCACAGTAAATAAATTATTAGATGGGGCGGGGATTTAAGAATCAAAGACTGCCTGTAGCCTCCCCACCCCCACCCAATAGCCATCAAAGGCCTGTAAGGTAGGCAAACTCAGGAAAATAGAACCACTTGGTGGAAATGTACAGAATTATGAAAATATTCTCCCAATGAATTTATACATAGTTTAATTAAAGTGGATTTACTCTGAGTGTCTCACACTTCCCTGCTCCTCTTGACTAAGTTGTATCTTTTGTAATGGTCCTGTTTCTTATGCCCCCTCCAGAATCATTACTGGCTAGGGAACTCTGGGAGTTGAAGTCCATGCATGTTAAAGTTGCCAAGTTTGAAAAACATTGCATTAATCAAATCTACTTTTTTAAAAAAAAAAAGCCTGCAAGATCTTTGTGATCTGGATGTTTTCAGCAATACAAGAAGGGAAGGTTAGATTATCTGGGATTAGCAATAATCCCAGATAATCTAACATTCTGGTATAGAATGCTGAAAGGAGAGAAATCTCCAAGGGAATTAAATTACATCTTAAGTTTCCTAAACTACTTCCCTCTCTCTCAAGATGGCAGCCAAAAGCATGCAGTCAAACCCTGCTCTATTTGCATGCATCATACCAGGGGCGGGTTCCTAATATTTTTACTGCCGCTCTGTGGGCGTGGCTTATTTTGTGGCTTGCCAGCCATGTGACCAGGTAGGCATGGGCCTCGGGAGCTTGGCAGCGGCCGGAGAAGCGGGAGGGGGGCATTGCCCACCCGCAACGCAGCCCCCCACAGTGGGAGCAGCAAGACCGCGGCAGTGGTTCTTCTAGGAGGCTCCGTCCGGCCTGAATGCTTCTCCCCATTCGATGATCCTAGACTCCTGCCGCCCGTTCCCTCTCCCCTCAGCAGCTCGAGAAGCCTTGAACGTGCAAAAATGCCTAGGATCATCACCGCGTGTTCGTGGCTTCTCAGACTGCTGAAGGGAGAGGAACTGAGATAGGTCCTGCCGCCCATTCTTTCAGCGTCTCACGCGCTCCCTCAGCCATCCTCCCCTGCTTGGACTCACTGTGGGGTAGGAAGGCAGCACAGTGCCGGAAGCTCGACTTCTGGGCATGCACAGAAGAAAATTTAAAAAAAATTAAAAAATTTTTAAAAATGGCGGCACCCAGGCACCGGCAACCGACCGCACCGGTTCTGTGATGTCACCAGTGGGCCGCTACCGGTGCTATAGAGTAGACCGCACTGGTAGGAACCCACCACTGCATCATACTTAATTAAATTAACATTGCAACAAAAGCAATACATGCCAGGGAAATGCCCTAGGGCAGGGGTAGGCAAACTACAGCTCTTTGAGGACCTGTGGACCTCAACTCACAGAATTCCTGAGCCAGCCATGCATGCATGGCAGGCTCAGGAATTCTGGGAGTTGAGGTCCACAGGTCCTCAAAGAGCTGTAGTTTGCCTACCCCTGCCCTAGGAGCATGAACAGAAGACTTGTATGTGCTTTTAAAGGAAATTGCAATGTAACTTGATTGAGTCTAGTTCTGAATACTCTCAGCGAACAGAGATTTATAAAATTCATGCACAGTTTTATTTTAAAGTATTTTCTCTTCAATATGCAAACCAAAGCAAGTAGGGATGAATATATAAATAGAACAGAAGTGAACAATAAACAGATCATAATCCATTCAGGTAGCAATATTGCCTGAAGCATTTTGAACATTAATTACTTTCACCTTTCCTGCTTGTGATCCTCACTGAAAAATTAAATCCTCTGTTTCCAAGTTTCAACCTTTTATAACCTTTCAGTCAGTAAGTGGCCTGTAGCCATTTCCTCTGAGGCAAGCCATAATCCTAGCTTAGCAAAATGAAGACACATAAAGGTAATGTGAAGCAAATGATAACATTGCGGGCTTTGTTTGCTTAAAAGCAGTTTAAATCAACAGGAACACAGCTATGTTTGGAAATAATACATTTAATCTTACTGAAAAGTTGAGGCATGGTTCACTTCAGGTATATCTTCTGTGCAGGGGTGAAATTCAAAATTTTTCCCTACCTGTTCTGTGGGCGTGGCTTGGTGGGCATGGCAGGGGAAGGATACTGCAAAATCGCCATTCTCTCCCCACTCCTGAGGGAAGGATATTGCAAAATCTCCATTCCCACCTCACACAGCCAGAGGTGATGTTTGCCGGTTCTCCGAACTACTCAAAATTTCCGCTACCGGTTCTCTAGAACCTGTCAGAACCTGCTGAATTTCACCTCTGCTTCTGTGGCCTAGTAGCCATGGAAAACTTTTCCCTGTGGATATCTTTAACTCTGCTCCTTCCCCTTCACACTTCACATTCTTTTACCTCCAAGACCACACTTGGAATACTACATGCAGTTTTGGTCACCATAATACAAAAAACAAAACAAAAAAAGATGTTGAGACTCTAGAAAAGAGTGCAGAGAAGAACAACCAAGATGATTAGGGACTAGACTAGAGGCAGTTTGATGAATGGTTGTGGGAACTGGGAATGTCTAGTCTAATGAAGAGAAGGATTAGGGGCAGGGGTGGGTTCCAATTTTTTTTACTGCTGCTCTGTGGGCGTGGCTTATTTTATGGGCATGGCTTGATGGTCATGTGACTGGGCGTGGCTTTGTGGTCATGTGACTGGGTGGGAGTGGTTTGGCAATCATGACTGGGTGGGAGTGGCTTTGCAGTCATGTGACTGGGTGGGGGTTGCTGGGGGGTCATGTGACTGGGTGGTCATGTGACTGGGTGGGCGTGGCCAACTTGACGTCACTCACGTCAAGGGTTAGGGTTAGGGTGCCTGGCTTCTCACCTCAAAGGCCTCAACGAGATACAATTTCCCTGTCTATTTACTACTACTGAACATCCAAAATATACTATTTACCGTATTTTTCAGAGTATAAGACACACCGAAGTATAAGACGCACCTTAGTTTTGGGGGAGGAAAACAAGGAAAAAAGGCCTCTGCCTCCAAGCAATTTGCCAAACAGCAAACAGCAAATAGCACAGATTATATACACTGTTTGCTGTGTCTTTCTGTGCATGTGTGCCTGACCCATAGAAATAGCAAAGAATTGGAGAAATGTACATGATGCCAGAAAGTTTTCTTAAATGTAGTCACACTAACACTTCCCAATTATTTAAATAGATCTACTCCAAGGTAAGTCAGAATTTAACTCTAATACTAAACAGGACATTGTTACATTTCAGACTATACTTGTACAGAGCTGTTAAAATTAAAATTTCTGGAAGTATGCATTATTCTATATTATTTAAAAAGAAGATAAAATAGCACTGGGCCTCTTCAGAGCAAGCATTTATTTTAAAAAGCTTCTTTATTTTGTTAAATTGTCTAGATTTACAGGGATCTCCAACCTTGGCAACTTTAAGACTTGTGGACTTCAACTCCCAGAATTCCACAGCCAGCAAAGCTAACAAAGCTGGCTGTGGAATTCTGGGAGTTGACGTCCACAAGTCTTAAAGTTGCCAAGGTTGGAGACCCCTGGCTCTAGAACAATAATAAAGCAGTCTTTAAAAAATAAGTCTAATAATTTGAACATTCTACAGACATTTATAGTTATTCACTTACCCCCTTGCATTCAGTTCAGCAGAAAATAAAAATCTGTGTGTCTCTCCCAGCTATTTGCCTCTTTGCAAGCTAGTTTCACTTTCATTTTAGCAGTGGCAAATCAGCTGTAGGTCGGGAAGCTGCTAATGACTTGCTTGACTTTAAAGGCTCTTCCCTCTTTGCTGCAAACAGGTAAATTGCTGGAAGACAGAGGCCAAAGGGTGGGGGTGGGTGAGTGGGTGGGGCTACATTCGGTGTATAAGACGCACCCAAGTTTTCACCCTCTTTTGGGGGGTAAAAAGGTGCGTCTTATACTCCGAAAAATACGGTAATCCTATGTGTATATATATGCCATATGTGTACATACATATTACACACAGGCACACAAAAAATACATTATATACTGTATGTGTATGTACACACACACACACACACACACACACACACACACACACACACAGAGCTCTTCTAAAACTACACTTTCAACTTCACTTACTGCATTTGGAAAAACATACCCAGAGTCCACTTTCTGCCACACATTTAATCATAACTTCTGTACATTAGAACATTACACATGCCTTCAGATGTTCTTCCCTAGCTTGCACATCACTGTTAGAGCCAGGAAATGTCATGGATTGAGTAAAATGTGGTGAAACTCACTTAACAACGCTCTTACTTAGCAACCAAAATTTTGGGCTCAATTGTGGTCATAAGTCTTTCTTTCTTTCTTTCTTTCTTTCTTTCTTTCTTTCTTTCTTTCTTTCTTTCTTTCTTTCTTTCCTTTCTTCCTTCCTTCCTTCCTTCCTCCCTTCCCTTCCCTTCCTTCCCTTCCCTTCCCTTTCCTCTCCTTTCCTTTCCTTTCCTTCTTTCCTTTCCTTATTATATCTATCATCTATCAATATTTATATCTAATCTATATCTATATATGTATATCTATATCATCATCTATATCATCACTCTCTCTCTCTCTCTCTCTCTCTCTCTCTCTCTCTCTCTCTCTCTCTCTCTCTCTCTCTCTCTCATCTATCAGAACTAGAGTTGTGATTTGTTGCAGTCATTAAGGAGGTCACTATGTCACCATGCCCGATTTTATTAAAAAATTTTTTTGCAGTGGTCATTAAGTGAACACCACAATTGTTATGCAAACACTGTTGTTGATAAGTGAACACTGTGATCATTAAGCGAATCCACATTATATAATTGGGAGGGGTGCATCGCAACTTTGAACAGTTGCTAGATGACTGGTCCTAAGTCAAGGACTACCTGCAACATGACTGTCAGGGTTTCAAGTAATAGGTCCATCGCAAGCAAAAACTCTGAGGCAGGTAAATTTCTCAAAGAATAGCTTTATTGGAAATATCATATTGGCATGTATCTGGTGAAAACCGACTCTGAAGGGTCCCATGGTTTTCACCTAATTAAAAGTGAAAGTTTCCCCCCCAATTCCAAACTATCAGTCACATGGCCCAATCAAGGCAGCATCCGCTGGTCAGGTGACATCACTCCTCCTTCCTCTGGCCAGGTGTGAGAATGTCCTTGGTTCCCAAGAGAAAATATTTTGTTTTGACTACACAGCCCCAACTATCTGGTAATCCCCCCTCCCTATCCTTCAGCTCCAATGTGGCAGCACTGAAGCTCCAAGATGGCTTCAGACAGGCCAGCTTCAGGGTTGACAGGCTGCCCCCC
This sequence comes from Diadophis punctatus similis, assembly GCA_023053685.1. NCBI lineage: Eukaryota > Metazoa > Chordata > Lepidosauria > Squamata > Dipsadidae > Diadophis > Diadophis punctatus. Next base: position 314,272,243 of record JALIGW010000001.1, read on the forward strand.
TCAATTGAGGAGGTTGACAGTGTCCCCAAACTCACGGAGGGGCTTTTTACAATCAAGGCTGCCTAGCAGGCTATGAAAACAAACCAGGACTGGAACCAAAACCAAACACTGGTGGAGCCAGCTGTTTTCCATCTTTCTTCCCATTGCCTTTTGTTGACTGCTGTTGCAAAAGGTCTAATTCACAGGGTTTTTAAACCAGGCTGAGGACGTCATAGGCACTGGCCTTCTGCCATTGATATGAATGTCTATTTGTTCTTCAATGAGGCAGGGCATTTTTTTAAAAAAAGAAAGAAAAAATCTTGTTTGATTTCTAATAAAAATATTGATAAAGCATCATTTGAACCAGTGAACCGTGACAGTGTGCACACCCTCTCTCTTCCTGAAGTGGTAACAAATGAGCGATATTGGTTGTACACACAAATCATGTGTATCTCATCAGGAAGAGTACAGGTCCTTGACTTACAATACTTCATTTAGTCACAGTTCAAAGTTATGGCACTGAAAAAAGTGACTTATGACCATAAGAGCTGAAGTGGTGCAGTGGTTAAATGCTGCGACTGCAGGCTGACTGCTAGTTCAGCAGTTCAGCTGTTCAAATCTCACCAGGCTCAAGGTTGACTCAGCCTTCCATCCTTCCGAGGTGGGTAAAATGAGGACCCAGATTGTTGGGGGCAATATGCTGAACTCTGTAAACCGCTTAGAGAGGGCTGTAAAGCACTATGAAGCGGTATATAAGTAAAGTGCTATTGCTATTTCACACTTACGATAGTTGCAGTGTCCCCATGGTCCCATGATCAAAATTTGGATGCTTGGCAACTGACTCATATTTATGACCTTTGCAGTGTCCCCAGATCATGTGATCACTTTTTGCAACCTTCTGACAAGCAAAGTCCATAGGAAACCCAGATTCACTTAACAACTGTGTGACTAAGTTAACAACTGCAGTTATTCACTTAACAACTGTGGCAACAAAGGCTGTAAAATGGGACAATACCCACTTATCAACTGTCTCACTTAGCAATAGAAATTTTGGGCTCCATTCTGGTCGTAAGTCGAAGACTGTCTGTGTAGGGAGTCCTTGACTTATGACCTCCATAGAGCCCACAATTTCATCATAAGTCATGACAGTCGTAAAGCGGGTCACCTTATAACTGCACCCAATTTTACTACTTTTTTGGCAGAGGTTGTTAAGCAATCATCACAGTCATTAAGCAAATTCATTGTTTGCTACGGGACAGTTTTTACCAGAAACCAGAAGTCAGTTACCAGCAAAAATATCCTAAATTGTAGTTGTGTGACCACAGGATTCTACAAACAGCCATAAATGCAGGCTGTTTGCTGAGTGCACAAAATATAGTGCTATGACCATGGGGTGGGGGGGAAACCCAGACATCAGGACTTCAAAACCGGGTCGTATTTCCTCTACAACAGGGGTGCTTAAATCTGGCCCGCAGGGCTGGCCTGGAAATATCAAAGGACTGGCCCGTGGTGCCTCTGCCGGCCAAAACAGGCCTGTTTTCGGCTTCCACAGCCTCCTGCAGCACTCTGCCAGCCAAAAACGGGCCATATGGAGGCCTCGCGAGTTGTCTACACAGCCCGTTTTCGACCGGCAGAGTGCTGCAGGAGGCATCCATCCCGTCTCCCCCCCTCCCTGCCCCCCTCCCTCATTGGCTCGCGGAAAACTACAATGCTGATCTGGCCCTTGAAGAAATCCAGTTTGACACCCCTGCTCTACAATATGTTTATTGTAACTTCGAATGGCTTGAACCAATGTAAGGGGAGGATTACCTGTAGAATCACAAACTCAATAGGAGATGATTATCATCTCAGCATCCCACAGAAGGCATTGCAAGATAGTCCAGTACCTGCTGCATGGACTCCGAGGACAGAAAAATACAATTTCCAAGTCGAATTCAGAAGGAGAAATAGATTGGGCTTGAAGACATGGTCTTCCTGGGGGAAGTTCTTGGACTGACCCAGTACTTAGCTTCTAGGAACCCATCTTAGTCCTCTGCTGGCCTGTTTAAATAAAGGAACCCAAATCACATATCAAACTGGAGTTTAGAAGCCAATCACAGTTTGCCATCATGGCAAGCATAGAAACACACAGAGAGAAAAACTAGCAATTTATTTTCATGTACATCTTGGGAAGGGGTCTACGGTCTACCACAAATTGGCAGTGGTAAAGGGGTCACCATGGCCAACTCATCATGGGACAACTTGCTCAGAACAAGAGTTACACTAATATCAAAGAAATGGTGGGATAGATTCATTAAAGAAGGGATACTAAAGAAGGGACAAAATGAAATGTGAATGACAAAAATTAAAATAATATTTTAATTATTTTAAATATTTAAATTGAATTGTTGAATTGTGCCGTAGCAAGTTGTCCCATGGCGAACTGGCCATGGCCAGTTGTCCCATTCTTTTTATTTAATTTTTATTTAATTTATGTATTTTCGCCAAGCATATATTAGAATACAGATACAAGTATAAACATGATTATGAATACATGAGATGGATACGAATAGAAGGAAACAATAGGACAGGGATGGTAGGCATGCTGGTGCGCTTATGCACGCCCCTTACAGACCTCTTAGGAATGGGGTGAGGTCGACTGTAGACAGTCTAAGGTTAAAGTTTTGGGGGTTTGAGGAAGAAACCACAGAGTCAGGTAGTGCATTCCAGGCATGGACAACTCTGTTGCTGAAGTCGTATTTTCTGCAATCGAGTTTAGATCGGTTTATCATAAGTTTGTATCTATTGTGTGCTCGTGTATTGTTGTGGTTGAAGCTGAAGTATTCATTGACAGGTAGGACATTGTAGCGGATAATTTTATGTACTATGCTTAGGTCGGATCGAAGACGGCGAAGTTCTAAGTTGTCTAGGCCCAAAATTTCAAGTCTGGTGGCATAAGGTATTCTGTTGCGAGCAGAGGACTCTTCTTGTGAAATATCTCTGGACTCCTTCGATTGTATTAATGTTCGATATGTAGTGCGGGTTCCAGACAGATGAGCTGTATTCAAGAATTGGTCTAGCAAAAGTTTTGTATGCCTATTGCCTTAGTTAGCAATCCAATATTACCGGACAAGAAGCTACGCAAGATTAGATTAACAACTCTTAATGCTTTTTTGGCAATGCTGTTACAGTGAGCTCTGGCACTTAGATAATTTGAGATGAGTACTCCAAGGTCTTTGACAGAGTGAGGGTCGTCTACTAGTTCGTATCTGCCCAGCTTGTATTTTGTGTTCTGATTTTTTCCCCAATGTGTAAGACAGAGCATTTGTTGGTTGAGATTTGGAGTTGCCAATTGTTTGACCATTCTGACACATAGTCAAGGTCTTTTTGTAGGGTAGCAGCATTGTCAGTGGTGTTAAATAGCTTTACATCATCAGCTAAGAGAACGCAGTTGCTTATAATATGATCACAAAGGTCATTTATGTAAAGTATAGTGAGTGTGGGTCCTAAAACGCTACCTTGGGGGACACCGCTGTTAACAGGTGCAGGGTTTGATTAGGTGTTCCCTATTTTGACTACTTCTGCCTGTTTGATAGGAACGCAGCTATCCACTTATGCAGGAATCCGGAAATGCCATAAGATTTTAGTTTTAGTAGTAGTTTGTCATGTACCACTGAATCAAAGGCTTTACAGAAGTCTATATAAATTGCATCTATTGCTTTACCCTGGTCGAGTTTTGAAGTCCATATGTTTTTGCAGTGTAAGAGTTGCAGATTGCAGGACAATTTTTTTTCTGAAGCCAAATTGCTTGTTAGAGAGTAGGTTGTTAGTCTCTAAGTAGAGGGTTGTTGTGAAGGGGGGGGAATGAATATTTAGGTATAGACCTTAGAAACAGGGAAGAGATACTTCCTTAGAGTAATGTTTCTCAACTTTTAAATGTATGGGCATCAACTCCCAAAATTCCCCAGCCAGCACAGCTGTGTTATTCAAGGTCAGTTCATAAAAATGGAAAAAATATAAGATTTTAGACTTTCCCAGACAAAACGCCATTGAAACAACAGTACCATTCCAATGAAAAATGACTTGGAAAGTAATCATTTATTTCTATCTCCTGTGGTTTCATTGATATATTTGTTTTATATGGGTCTTAAGACTGCTTTTAATTGTGTTATTTCTATCCTACGCCACCTAGGTTCACATCCGTGAATTGAATGGCTGTATAAATTTGGTACACAGGTAAATACGCAGTATCCTGTTAAGAACTTTAAAGTTTATTTAAACATGGGATAATCTTTTTTTAAAAAAAGATAAAATAAACCTTGCGGCTTGGGAAATTGTTGCCATTTCACCTTTTGTTATTTTTGGTTACCTTTCTGAAAGCAACTTACCTGTACAATACTCTGCAAATGGCCAAACCTACCACACCTGCCTGTCAATCAGCAGCCCTGCCCAGAGTTCAGCATTTAATCTTGGTTCTTAGCCATTTTTCACCAGTGTTATGACACCAAACTGGCAGGAATAGCCAACTCCCCAGAAGATAGGCTCAAGATACAGAAGGATCTTAACAGACTTGAACATTGGGCGCTATCAAACAAAATGAAATTCAATGGTGAAAAAAGTAAGGTTCTACATTTAGGCAAGAAAAACAAAATGCACAGGTACAGTATATGTGGCACCTTGCTCAACAGTAGTAACTGTGAGAGGGATCTTGGAGTCCTAGTGGACAACCATTTAAATATGAGCCAGCAGAGTGCTGCAGCCACCCCAAAAACCAACACAGTTCTAGGCTGCATTAACAGAGGGATAGAATCAAGATCACGCGAAGTGTTAATACCACTTTATAATGCCTTGGTAAGGCCACACTTGGAATACTGCATACAGTTTTGGTCGCCACAATGTAAAAAGGATGTTGAGACTTTAGAAAGAGTGCAGAGAAGAGCAACAATAGCAATAGCACTTTACTTATATACCGCTTCATAGTGCTTTACAGCCCTCTCTAAGCGGTTTACAGAGTTCAGCATATTGCCCCCAACAATCTGGGTCCTCATTTTACCCACCTCGGAAGGATGGAAGGCTGAGTCAACCTTGAGCCTGGTGAGATTTGAACAGCTGAACTACTGAACTAGCAGTCAGCCTGCAGTCGCAGCATTTAACCACTGCACCACTCCAGCAACAAAAATGATTAGGGGACTGGAGGCTAAAACATATGAAGAACGGCTGCAGGAACTGGGTATGTCTAGTTTAATGAAAAGAAGGACTGGGGTGACATGATAGCAGTGTTCCAATATCTCAGGGGTTGCCACAAAGAAGAGGGAGTCAAACTATTCTCCAAGGCACCTGAGGGTAGAACAAGAAGCAATGGGTGGAAACTAATCAAGGAGAGAAGCAACTTAGAACTAAGGAGAAATTTCCTGACAGTTAGAACAATTAATCAGTGGAACAGCTTACCTCCAGATGTTGTGAATGCTCCAACACTAGACATTTTTAAGAAGATGTTGGATAACCATCTATCTGAAGTAGTGTAGGGTTTCCTGCATAAGCAGGGGGTTGGACTAGAAGATCTCCAAGGTCCCTTCCAACTCTGTTATTATTATTATTATTATTTCTTATCTTCAATCTTATCTTTTTAAAATTTTGTTAATTGCTTTTCAAATAGTGACCAAAAAATAAGCAGAACCCATAGATAACAATGACAGAAATTCATACATGGTGAAAGGAAAAAACACACATGAAAAGTTCTTTTAAAAAAGAAGTGAAAAGAATATAGCAGAAAAAAAATAAAGAAAGGATTTATGAATTTCTATTATGTAGAAATTATGTTATGATTTCTTATAAAATGATGTACTGTTGGTATATGAGTCCAGGAAAAATTATCTAGAATGTATAAAGGTATTTCCAATTTATATTGGAAATACGGAAAACACAAAGGGGACATTTTATCATGCTTGGCGGACTTGTAAAAAAGCTAGATAATGTTGGGTTCAAATACATATATCGACACAAAGAATTTAAAATAACAAGATTCAGCTGAATTCAGAACTTTAATTTTTGTTGGGATTTACGGAAAAAGTCATGGAAGATTATTTTCCGTATATGTTCATTGCTGCAAGACAACTATAAGTGCAAAAATGGAAAGGCTGTGAAATACCCACAATAGAGGAATGGTTGGTGAAGATGACGGAACAAGCAGAGATTGCAAAATTAACTTGTTTGCTTAGAGCAGGGGTCCCCAAACTTGGCAACTGTAAGACTTGTGGACTTCAACTCCCAGAATTCTCCAGCCAGCTATGCTGACTGGAGAATTCTGGGAGTTGAAGTCCACAAGTCTTAAAGTTGCCAAGTTTGAAGACCTCTGGCTTAGAGCAACTACCACTTTGCTGAAAAAAAGATGTTTTATGGATTTGAGAACTAGAAATGATAGATTATGGAAAGATTATGGTCTTGCACAACATTGGAAGCAAAAGGCGGCACCAATTGAAAGTATTGTAATTAAGAAAATCTTTGAGTGTGCAGAGCTTGATAAAATGACTTTGGAACTGAACGAGAAGGAAGACTCGAAATTCTACGAAGTTTGGAACATATTCTATGAATGGTTAGAAAAGAGGAAATAGAAGGAAAGCTGTATATAGTGAGCTTAAAATATTTTATTTATTACTAATAACCATAGGAATATATACATATGATTTCATTATTATTAAATTGGATGAGCAAGTATGAAGTATAATATTGAAGAGAAATTATAGAAATATGAACATTATTTGTATAATATAGGTAGCATATAAGTTTAACATATACCGTCGATATTGACACCGTAAGATAAACTTAGAATAACTGTCAGTGCAGACAGTCTTGTTTTGTTATATTGTGTTTTTGTTTTGTTTTGTTTTGTTTGTTTATCTGTTGTATAGCTTGTGCTTTTCTTTCTGTGTTGTTTTTAAATGTATATAAAGTCAATAAAAACTATTTTTAAAAAAAGATAGATTATGGAAAGAAGAACAATAATCCTGATGATAGATTTTTTTTAAAAAAATCCAACATTTGAAGTAGAATACAATGACGGATAAATGAGGAAAGGGTTGCTTACATATCCTATGATTTGTCTTTCAATCAGATGCCAAAACAGGAAAAAAAAACCCACAAAATTAATGGGAGACTTTCCTGAGATGATGCGAAGAGGGGACAGATTTTCGGGATACTATCTACATACAGGTAGTCCTCGACTTATGACCGCAATTGAACCCAAAATTTTGTTGCTAAGTGAGAAATTTGTTAAGCGAGTTTTGCCCCCTTTTACAACTTGTCACATTTATTAACGGAATCACTGTAGTTATGAAATTAGTAACACGGTTGTTAAGTGAATCTGGTTACCCCATTGACTTTACTTGTCAGAAGGTTGCAAAAGCTGATCACGTGACCCCGGGACACTGCAACCGTCATAAATGCGAGTCAGTTGTCAAGCATCTGAATATCAATCACGTGCCCATGGGGATGCTGCAATGGTCATAAGTGTGAAAAATGGTCATCAGTCACTTTTTTCAGTGCCGTTGTAACTTCAAGTGGTCACTACATGAACTGTTGTAAGTCGAGGACTATCTGTACTTTAAAAATCTTAAAGCTGACAGTTGTGCTTGCATTTGACCTGGGATATACAGAGGTCAAAGCAATTCCATTGGTAGCTGTCAGAAAACAACTGAAGAGAAGCAACGAAATTGCTGCATACGTAGTATAAGATTCTAAGACTTAAAATATGAATAACAATGGATTTGGAAACAGATTTTCTAGCCCTTAAAACTGGATTGCAAGATAAGTTTGTTCAACCACGAGAAGGACATGAGGAGGGTGCCTTGGCCTCATAACCATAAAGAGACCATATTTAGGGGTCTGATCCACACAGGAAACCTGGGGTGGTTAGAATGCAGTATTGCAGTCAAATTCTGCCCACAACCTGGAGTTTGATCCTGACCGGCTCAAGGTTGACTCAGCCGTCCATCCTTCCGAGGTGGGTAAAATGAGGACTCAGATTGTTGGGGGCAAGATGCTGACTCTGTAAACCGCTTAGAGAGGGCTATAAAGCACTGTAAAGCGGTATATAAGTCTAAGTGCTATTGCTATTACGGCTAGCATGTTGAGTGAATTTATTTATTTTATTTTGTTCAATTTGTATGCCTCCCAACTCCCGAAGAGACTTTGGGCGGCTTACAGCAAAGAGAAACATGTGAATGAACAAAACCATAAAAACAGAACAATAATTAAAATACATATAAAAATTAAAAAAAACTATCAAATATATGGCCGTTTAAAATCATTCTCCACGGTCCCTATCTCCAGGCCTGCCGGAAGAGCCAGGTCTTAACGGCTTTGCAGAAGGCCAGTAAAGCGGGGATGGTCCAGATCTCTGGAGGTAGTTTGTTCCACAGAGTCGGGGCCACCACAGAGAAGGCTCTCCCTCGCGGTCCCGCCAACCGACATTGTCTGGCTGATGGGACCCGAAGGAGACCAACTCTGTGGGATCTCACCGGTCGCTGGGAAGTATGTGGTAGTAGCTACCTGGAGCTGATTCCCTGGAGCAGCTTCCGATTTAAAACAGGGTTCAAGCAGAGAGCCTCTGACTTGGTTGCAGTCTTAGGTCCAGCTATTTTTGTAAAAACCAAATTAGGTCTGATGATTTTCCACCTCTTTTGCGATAAGTTGGACAGAACGGTCAAACAGCTGAACGGCAGGATCCCAAAATTTTGGCATTAGGCCTCCATTGGGCACTACAAAAACCAGCTGTTATAGTTGATAAGGGTCTGATTCATCCGGCTTTTTCTCTTCCCGTCCTCTGGAAGGAGACACGGATTCTTCTTGACAACAATGGTCCTTTGGTCTGTGGACAGCAGTATCTCTGTCTAGCCCACCAATCATTTATATGTACTTCTTTTTATGGGACAGAATGAAGAATAGCTCATCTCAAACCAGCCAAGGGAACAGCAAGACTGAGGGCAGATCCATTTGGGAGTGGGGGGTGGGGTGGGGAGAATACATCGATCATCTTGAATTCATGAGCTCTATTTCCAGAGAGATGAGGCACAAACTATTTTAGCAACTCTTTTGTTCCATTGGAAACAGATTTTAATTTGAAAAGACATGGAAAGCTGCTTTGACCTTAAAGAACATCAACTCCAAAGGAGGTGGCCCACTGTATCTCTGCATGAGTTACAGTAAAGGTGGGGAATCTCTAGTTCGGTGTTTCTGAAGCTCAGCAAGTTTAAGATGGGTGGATTTTTCAATCCCAGAATTCTCCAACTTGAGGAATTCTGGGAGTTGAAGTCTCCCCATCTTAAGAACTTGCTGATTTTGAGACTCACTGTTGTTGTTGTTGTTTGTTAGCTAGATGAAGTTTTCCAACTTCTAATCCATGCTTGAATATATCTCATGCTCTCTCTTTCTAAGAAAGAAATCTTCTATTTCCACTCAGGGTTATTGAAATGATTTCTTAATTTGGCATTTTATCCACCTATTGAGTCCTGGGTAGAAACAGATTAACAGAGTTGGAAGGGACCTTGCAGGTCATCTAGTCCAACCCCCTGCCCAAGCAGGTGAGCCCTACATCTGCCTCTACCTAGGATTGAACTCACAACCTCCTGATTGTGAGGCAAGAGCTCCACCTCTAGGCCACAGCAGCTTCCCAAGCATCAGGGATAGACAGATGTTGTTGTTTGATGGTATTAAAGCTATTGTTGGAGGATGTCAGCTGTTCCGAGTAAAGCTGCCTTTTGCAATTGACTGAGGGTGATTTTGTCAATGCCGATGGGATTTTTGTCAACTGGTGGTGCTCCAGTTGTTTATTTATTAAAGTTATATGCTACTCATCTCACTATCAAGTAACTTCTCTATCAAAGCTACTACCTTGCTTTTCCAGGAATGGATCTGCAATGCTTTCATGTCCCAGTTTGTCTTTGTGGTTACCTTGATTTTTTTTTTTTACATTTTAAAATTACCAAGTTTGAAAAGCATTGGTCTAGGGCAGGGGTAGGCAAAGTTGGCTCTTCTATGACTCGTGGACTTCAACTCCCAGAATTCCTAAGCTAGCATGATTGGCTCAGAAATTCTGGGAGTTGAAGTCCACGAGTCATAGAAGAACCAACTTTGCCTACCCCTGGTCTAGGGGTAGCCAAATTCAGAAGTGGGATAGTTGCCGAGGTGGCGCAGTGGTTAAAATGCAACACTGCAGTTCAGCAGTTCAGCTGTTCAAATCTCACCAGGCTCAAGGTTGACTCAGCCTTCCATCCTTCCGAGGTGGGTAAAATGAGGACCCAGATTGTTGGGGGCAATATGCTGAACTCTGTAAACCGCTTAGAGAGGGTTGTAAAGCACTACGAAGCGGTATATAAGTCTAAGTGCTATTGCTATTGCATTAAATCGGATACCTTTCAATAAAAATTGATCACCACACTACAAAAAAGATGTTGGGACTCTAGAAAGAGTGCAGAGAAGAGCAGCAACAATAAGGGACCTGGAGGCTAAAAGCTATGAAGAACAGTTGCAGGAACTGGGCACGGCTAGTCTAGTGAAGAGAAGGAACAGGGGAGACATGATAGCAGCGTTCCAATATTTGAGGGCTGCCACAGAGAGGAAGGGGTCAAGCTATTTTCCAAAGCACCCGAAGGCCAGACAAGGAATAATGGATGGAAATTGATCTAGGAGAGATTCAGCCTAGAAATGAGAAATTTTCTGACAGTGAGAACAATCAACCAATGGAACAGCTTGCCTTCAGAAGTTGTGAGTGCTTCATACTGGAAGCTTTCAAGAAGAGACTGACAGCCATCTGTCAGAAATGGTATCATAGGGTCTCCAGTCTCCTGCTCGAGCAGGGGGTTGGACTAGATGATCTAAAAAGTCCCTTCCAACTCTGTTTCTATTCCTATTTTATTCTAATTCTAATTTTAATCTATTCTATTTGTTTGCCACTTCTGATTTTATTTTCTGTAGCCTTTTAGTTACCAAGTATAAATTGGCACAAGAATAAAAATTCAATTCTTAAGGAAGGACATCTTTGTCTGTAAAGAAACATATGTAATACTATATTTACTGTGTATAAGTAGGTAAACAAAATATTACACAATTGATTCAATCAGAGTTCTCAGCCCAACCCTGTACAGCCTGGGAGCCAGAACTCCCTCCCCACCCATGCAGGCCTAGACAAACCACAAAGTCACAGTTAAGATACAAACCATGGTTTAAGACAGTTCCCTATCATTACAACCTTCCCTTTTACATATATTTAACTATTGACCCAGGCTGGAATTAGTTTTCTCTTCCTATGCTGCCAGTTAACTCAGAAGTTATTATTGGGATAATATCAAAGTCATAGAATCTGTCAGAAATGCAAAGATGGGAAATGTTGAATCTCTTGCAATTGCACTGGGGCAGAACCAGCCATAATCACTGCTTGCTGGCATTTGTTATTCTCTGATTAAAAGGGAACTGGGTAATCTAACAATCAAAGCTGTGGATAGATACCAAAAAGTTCCATGTGGAAGGAAAGAAGGAATAGAAATAGTAGGTAGGATAGGGTGGGAGGGAGGAAGGAAGGAAGGAAGGAAGGATGGAAGGAAGGAAGGAAGGAAGGAAGGAAGGAAGGAAGGAAGGAAGGAAGGAAGGAAGGAAGGAAGGAAGGAATAGAAAGAGTAGGTAGGTAGGGTGGGAGGAAGGATGGAAGGAAGGAAGGATTAATAGAAAGAGGAAGAGTAGGGTAGGGTAGGGTGGAAGGGAGGGAGGGAGGGAGGGAGGGAGGAAGGAATAGAGGAAGAATAGGGTAAGGTAGGGTAGGGTGGGTGGGAGGAAGGAAGGAAGGAAGGATGGATGGATGGATGGAAGAAAGGAAGGAAGGAAGGAAGGGATAGAAAGAGGAAGAGTAGGGTAGGGTGGAAAGAAGGGAGGAAGGAAGGAAGGAATAGAGGAAGAGTAGGGTAAGGTAGGGTGGGTGGGTGGGAGGAAGGAAGGAAGGATGGATGGAAGAAAGGAAGGAAGGAAGGAAGGAATAGAAAGAGGAAGAGTAGGGTAGGGTGGGTGGGTGGGTGGGAAGAAGGAAAGAAGGAAGGAATGAAGGAATAGAGGAAGAGTAGAGGAAGATAGGGTAGGGTAGGGTGGGAGGAAGGATGGCTAGATAGATGGAAGAAAGGAATAATTAATAGAAAGAGGAAGAGTAGCATAGGGTAGGGTAGAGTGGAAGGAAGGGAGAAAGGAAGGAATAGAGGAAGAATAGGGTAGGGTAGGGTAGGGTAGGGTAGGGTAGGGTAGGGTAGGGTGGGTGGGAGGAAGGAAGGAAGGAATAGAAAGAGGAAGAGTAGGGTAAGGTAGGGTGGGTGGGTGGGAGGGATGGAAGGAGGAAGGAAGGAAGGAAGGAAGAATAAGGAAGGGAAGGGAAGGAGGAAGGGAAGGAGGGAATTTCATTATTTAATTTCAAATTACAAGTGTCCCACCTGGCTGTTCCTCTGCCTCAAGCCAACCTATTTATATCTGCAAAACGGTTTTTGAGACTGCCGGAGAGAGAGAGAAAGAGAAGATAAATTTTACTGAGCACAACAAACATTAACATTTTGAAAAGTTACATCCAACTTAGGATTTCTGAAACATTCAGCTATTTTTTAGACATATCCCAGGTTTTGGAGTCCTTAGGATGGTAAGTAGCATCTGCTATTGGATACCGAGAAGACATTTTCACCACTTTGAGATTCCCCAGGTGAGCACAGTGTTTCTTCAGGATCTTTTGGAATAGAGTTTTGGGGGGTTTCTGCAAAGACAGGCTGGGGCAATCAAGATTGGAGCAAGTTGTTGCTAAGAAGGCCGATGATTTGGAAAACACATCCGTATCCTGTCCTTCCCCGGGATCTGAAAGCTTCAGTCCGTACCTGTTCTTTATTGAGCTAGAACTGCTTTCAGACAGGTGAGCTTGGCTAACCACCTGAGCATGGTATGGACAGTGGCCCCTCAGGCTGATGTTTGTGCATTCTGCCTGTACGTTGTCAACATCGCTGTGGAATCGGTGGCCTCCTTGTGGGTCCAAATCTCTCTTTGGGTTGGGATCCCTCGAGGAAGCCAAACCAAACTGGAAAAACAGCGCCTCTTCCTTGGTCACCTGAGGACTTTGCCCCAGTGACACAAAGCCATAGGGAGTGACGATCTTTGGCAAATGGGGCAGAGACAACGCAGCTCGGGTGACAGAATCAGCAGGTATATCGTTCAGCCCCAGATCCACCTCGATTCTGGAGTAGCAGGTCAGAAAGGACTCCGGTGGAAAGCAGTGACAGTCCTTGCTTTTGTTCCTCGACACCTCCAGTTCTTGGGGCATCTTTGCCAAAGCCTTCGCCTTGCCCAAGCACCGATGTTCTTCCAGGAGACCCAAGGAAGGAATGATGAATTCAGGGATACGATCTGGAGTCACCATATACCTGAAATAGTCTCCAGAATATTGCTTTCTGGGAGAGCTGCTGAGGGATCGTGCACGGTTCTGAAAGGCCATCTTTTTCCTTGAAAAATTACGAATAGCTTCCAGCCGTCCCTCTTGAGTCATCAGACCGCTCCACAGCCCATTTGGCCATCTCTCTGTGAAGCCTCTTTTTATACACTTGGCTTCAAAATCTCCTCACTCCAGTGACGTCTGCAGCCAATGGGTGGGAGACACTGGTGCTGGGATTGTGATGCTCTTCGTTTAGGGATGGTGCATCCTGCAGCCAGCAGCGGAGTCCTGTCAACCTGTGCTCCGACTGCTGAGTTGCAACGTTTATGCTTTCTCGAGAGGAATCATTTACAAGGGGTGCTTAAGCAGGTGGGCTCTGAGAAGGATGGTGTTTGACCTCGAGACAAGAGAAAAAGATGCCGAGAGACCAACAATGGCATTGTGGAACATGTGGCACTGAAGCCCAGAAGAGACAAAGAAAAGGTGAGTCAGGCTGAGCCCTTCAAAAGCAGGAAAGATTACTCTTCTTTTCACCAGGAAATCAACTTGAGCAAAGTTGAACAAGGACATGAAACCGTTTTTCAAATACCTAAATGGATATGACACAAAAGCTCACAAAACACAACCTGTTTTCTATTGTTCCAAAGTGCAAGAAATGGAGGAATGGGTTTTATGTAACAGGAAGGTGGATTATCCTTAAAGGTCAGGAAACATTCCTAACCAAAAACCAGTTCAGAGCTAAACTGGACCTTGTGAATGGAGGAGGAGGAGGAGGAGGAGGAGGAGGAGGAGGAGGAGGAGGAGGAGGAGGAGGAGGAGGAGGAGGAGATACAGCTACTCAAATGAGCAAGAATTTGTTCTGGACAAGGAAAAATAAACCCTATAAGGAAAAATGGAGGGGTAATGTGAGTCTTTCAAGAGAGTCCAGAAGAAGAAAACTAAAACAAAACATGCCAATACAGTTAGTCCTCAACCCATGACCACAGTTGAACCAAAAAATTCTGTTGCTAAGCAAGAAAGTTGCTAAGTGAATTTTGCCCCACTTTATGACCTTTCTTTCCCCAGTTGTTAAGTGAACCACTGCAGTTGTTAGTAACATAGTGTTAAATGAATCTGGCTTCCTCAGTGATCTGCCTTATCAGAAGGCTGCAAAAGGTGATCGCATGACCCCGGCACATCCAGAGGTGGGTTCCTGCCGGAGCTGCCCAGTACGCAGCTCCAGTAGGGAGCAGCGGATTTTGCAACCACTCTGGAGCCCTCTCTGCCGGTCCACCCGGCACGTCGCCATTTTTTTCGGTGATTTTCGGTGATAATTAGGCGATTTTGCTTCTGCGCATGCGCAGAAGCAAAATCATGCCAAAATCTCGCAAGGGGACGCGCGTGCATGTGAGATTTCAGTGAGATTTTGCCTCCGCACATGTGCAGAAGCAAAATCACGCCGAAATCTCTCTCGCACGCGTGTCCCCTTGCGAGATTTTGGCGCAATTTTGCTTCCGCGCATGCGCAGAAGCAAAATCGTGCAAGGGGGCGTGCGCGCGTAGCGAGTGAGACCCCCCCTGAAGCATGGAGATGCACGTGCATGGCTCCGGCAGCAAGGTAAGTAAGCAACCCACCCGTGGGCACATCATATATATGAGTCAGTTGCCAAGCAGCTGGATTTTGATCATGTGACCATGGGGAAGCTACAACGGTCGTGTGTCAAATGGTCATAAGTCACCTTTTTCAGTGCCACTGTAACGTTGGATGGTCACTAAATGAACTGTTGTAAGTCAAGAACTACCTATATTCATCTCTGTTTACCTTTGGTTTACATTGTATGCATGTTCTAATCTTGCATACCACTCAGAGTCCCTGTAAGATCGTTATCCTGGAAATTTGATTTATAAACAAACAAAAGGATGCTTTCATTGGTTCTTAATATTGTAAACTGTCCAGAGTCTTGAAAGCTAGACATTCCTTAGATTTATAAATCAGTGTAATGAATGAATAATAAGTATTTGATTAGGAACAATCTTCAAAACCTATTGTTTTTTAATGGGCTTTGTTCCTATAAGAACTCAGCAAGTGAAAGCCCCTGGCTGATTCATCTAGGCTCAGAAATTAAGCAGGGTGAGGCTACTATCTGATTAAGTTACTGAGTCGGATCTCAAGCAACTGAAAAGTAGAATTTAAAATATGCCCCCCAAAAAAGTTGTAAACTACTGTTGAGTTGAGTTCAACCAAAAGGATTCCTCACCTTTTTTTCAGAGAATATATTCCATTCTAAATTAGCCAACCCCCTTTAACCCAGTGAATCAATGCAGTGCAGATAGTTAAGGTCTAGAATATTTGAATTTTGAACTCAAGAAACCAGGATTGAGTAAAGGACAGGTAAATAAAGGCCAGGCAAACCAAGAAAGTGTGAGTTATTGTCCTGCCTTAGGCGGGAAGCCAGTTGGGTGATCCGAAATCTTCCCTCTCAGTCCTAGGAAAGAGACAATGGCAACCACTTCCAAAATCTTGCAAAGAAAACTGAAAGAATTTGTCTAGGCCAGGGGTCCCCAAACTTGGCAACTTTAAGACTTGTGGACTTCAACTCCTAGAATTCTCCAGCCAGCATAGCTGGCTGGGGAATTCTGGGAGTTGAAGTCCATAAGTCTTAAAATTGCCAAGTTTGAAGACCTCTGGTCTAGACAGTGGCCAAGAGTCAAAAAAATGACTGAAAAGCACACATAAAATATGTCATGCAAACATACCATCTTTAGTCTTTCGTGTGACCAGCAGGCAATTAAGCAATCTACATGCAGCCACTGCCAACTACTGTCAGCATGTAATAATCCAGCAAAGATTTAGATTCTGTCCCCCTTTTAGCTCTAATTTTCTTCTACACCTCGCTCTAGCCAAATAATATCCCACTGCCCAAACTTCCTAAATGCAACATCCAAGAGGAGAGCTAACCCATCAGACTAAAACCAAACCCTGTTTGATTGCAGATTGGAGGTTCTTCAATGCAAGGTGCTTATCATTTCGCATGGTTGCTTAACTAAGCCAGTTTGAGATCTCCCAGCTGCATTCACATGGCCTGTTGTGGTTTGTTTGTTTGTTTGTTTGTTTGTTTGTTTGTTTGTTTATTTGTCAAGTACATGTTGGTAATATACATAGATAAAACATTGTTTATATACTTAAGATGGGTACTGATAAGCGGGAACATTAGGACAGGGACGGTAGGCACGCTGGTGCACTTATGCACGCCCCTTACTGACCTCTTAGGAATCGGGTGAGGTCAACAGTGGACAGTCTAAGGGTAAAGTTTTGGGGGTTTGGTGATGAAACCACAGAGTCAGGTAGTGAGTTCCAGGCATTTACCACTCTGTTGCTAAAGTCATATTTTCTACCGTCAAGTTTGGAGCGGTTCACTTTGAGTTTGTATCTGTTATGTGCTCGTGTATTGTTGTGGTTGAAGCTGAAGTAGTCATTGACAGGAAGGACGTTGTAGCAGATAATTTTATGAGTTATGCTTAGGTCGTGCCAAAGGCGACGTAGTTCTAAGCTTTCTAAGCCCAGGATTTCAAGTCTGGTTGCATAAGGTATTCTGTTGCGAGTAGAGGAGTGGAGGACTCTTCTTGTAAAGTATCTCTGGACACTTTCTAATGTATTTATGTCCGATATGCGATGTGGGTTCCAGACAGATGAGCTGTATTCAAGGATTGGTTGGTGAGTTTAACAAGGGCTAGCATTTCAGAGTTTAGCACCTGGTATATACACCCAACCCTTATTTGCAGCACCTTTATTACAACCCATCCTTAAGTATTTTGAGGATCGGGATCAAAGGCAGCCTTTGGTGAGGAGGGAAGCTGGCTAACTAATGCTGGAAAGTTTGCACCTGAGGCTGAGTCTATTTAAACCTAATTGAAAGGTTCGACTTCGCTTACTTTTTTCTTTCTTTCTTCCAGTTACGATGGAGCAGAAGGGAGAGAATTCCGTGCCCCAGGTATTGTTATTGCATTTATATTCTTGGGGAGGAGAATAGAAGAACAAGAAGTTTATGAGGCATTTCAGCAAGTAATGGTGCTGTTGGTATATGCTTAGACCTTGAGTTGAAAGGGAAAAGGTTATTAATGGGGAAAGGGTTTGGGTCAGTCCTTCCCTCGCAGCCCCAAAGCCAGGTGCTGTGATGGGGAAGATGCTGTTTGAGTTGGAGGAAGAACTTCTATATTTGCCTTTTTTTGGGGGGGGGAACCCCCTCTAAACCAATGTTTCTCAACCTTGGCAATTTTAAGTGGTATGGACTTCATTTCCCAGAGTTCTCCAGCTAGCATGCTGGCTGGGGAATTCTGGGAGTTGAAGTCTATGTATCTTAAAACTATTCAAGAACAATGGCTGTTTCCTGGGATAATAATTTGCCTCTCAAAGTAGCTTGCAATGGCCCGTTGACCAGTTAGCAGGTATTCTGGATCATCATCAGACCTGGTCGCTTGCGAGCTTCTTAAATGTTTTAATGTGTTAGCTGATTTCTGTCTTTCTGCACCTGCCCTCTAGGAGATTTCTAGACTTCCCCTCAAAGAAAGCCCAGAAACCACCTGGAAAGTATGTTTTAAAATAATAGACTGGTTCCTGCCATTGAGGTTTCTGGTAAGTTGCCCTCCTCCCCTTGGGTTTCAGGGTGGCGGAGAATAATTGCTCTGGAAAATAGGGAGGGGTTGAAATTTTGGGCAAAAAACATCTCGGGTCAGGCTTGTGTTTTCAGCCAAGTATCCTAGGTGGTGATTTGGAAAATGAGTAAGAAATGACTATCGTTTTGTTTTGTCTTTCAGGGTTTCCTGCATGTTTGCTTCCTAAGGTGACCAGTCGTCCCGCTTTTGGCGGGACAGTCCCGCTTTTTAATAATTTGTCCCGCGTCCCGTGGCGTTTCAAAAAAGTCCCACTTTTTGAATTTGAATTTGCCCTGCACACTCCTCTGCCTCCTGCCTCCTCCTGCCAGGCGGGGAGGGAGGGCAGTGAGAGGGGCAGCGGCGGTCTTGCCTGTTCATCGCCGCAGAGCCGAAGAAGCTGGTGGCGTTCGCGGGGTGGGGCTTCCCCCGCCCGCTTTCCCCGGCCGCCGGGATGCCGCCATTTGCGTTCTTTTGCCCTCTGTGCAAGCAGAATGCTTTGCGCATGCGCAGAGGGCAAAAAACGCAAATGGCGGCGTCCCGGTGGCCAGGGAAAGCGGGCGGGGGAAGCCCCGCGCCGCGAACGCCACCAGCTTCTTCGGCTCTGCGGCGACGAACAGGCAAGCCCGCACCGGTAGGAACCCACCCCTGGCTGCGATGAAGGGGGGGTGTTTGGGGGGGTGCACACAGCTGCAGGATAAGAGCGACAGACCCCTCCTTTCTTGCTCCCCTAGTAACCCCCCCCCATCAATGGTGTCCCGCTTTACAAATATTAAAATCTGGTCACCTTATTGCTTCCATTACTGGAAGTTAGGCCCTTGGCAAAAAAGGGCCTGTCCCTACTGTGTCTTTTATTCAGGGGTCTCCAATCTTGGCAACTTTAAGACCTGTGAACTTCAACTCCCAGAGTTCCTCAGCCAGCAAAGCAATCCCCCCCCCCCAGCAGAGCTGGCTGAGGAACTCTGGGAGTTGAAGTCCACAGGTCTTAAAGTTGCCAAGGTTGGAGACCCCTGTGTAGATTATCCTGCTTTCTCTAAGTTGAGCATCTTTCAGATGTGTGGACTTCAATTCCCATAATTCTTAACAATGGCCATACCGGCAGGGGAACTCTGAAAGTAGAAATGCACACATTTGAAGAGTGCCCTAGTTGGGGTGGGGTCTTTTACAAGGCCATCCTAGAGTCCATGGTAACTTTTAAGAATCTTAGATTGGAAGCTTGAGTGATTACGGGTAGACCTCGACTTGCAACCTTTGGGTTAGTGACCGTTCAAAGTTACAATGGCATTGGAAAAAGTGATTTATGACCATTTTTCACACTTACGACCATTGCAGCATTCCCATTTTGTAATCAAAATCTTGGCAACTGCAACTCCTATTTATGACCGTTGCAGTGTCCTGGGGGTCATGTGATCCCCTTTTGCAACCTAACAAGCAAAGTTAATGGGGAAGCCAGATTCATTTTACGACCGGGTTACTAGCTTAACTGCAGTGATTCACTTAACAACTGTGGCAAGAAAGGTCATAAAATGGGGCAAAACTGGCATAACAAATGTCTCAGCAACAAAAATGTGAGGCTCAATTTTTGTAAGTCAAGGACTACCTCTGCATGGTCTTTAGGTTTACTAAGAGTGTACTTCTGTACACTGTAACTCAGTCCATCCACAATTGTTGCTGGTCATCTTTTTCCTTCCACCTTTCCTTCCACCTTTCCATTGGAGGCTTTTCCAGAGAGCTGGGTCTTTGCTTAATAAAGTAGGGTAATTTGAGCCAGGTCATTTGTGCCTGAAGGGAGAACTCTGGGCTGATTTATTCAATAATCCATTGGTTTATTTTCTTGTCTTGGGAATCTTCTCTAACACCAAAGTTCAAAAGCATAGATACTCCTCCTATTTTGTTTCTTCAAAATCCTTTTACTTTCATAGAGTGTCTGAAGGAAGCGAATTTAGGAGGAGAGAGATGGAAAGAAACCAGATTTGTCCTTTCCTATGCCAATTGGCTTTCATAATTTGCAAGTGCCTTGATCACCACAGCTCACTTGAACTTACACACACTCACAAATCTTTATGTTCGATGGTAACTACCATATTTTTCTGAGTATAAGATGCACCTTTTTCCTCCCTAAAAGTGACTGAAAATTTGGGTGCGTCTTATACTTCAAATGTAGCTTTTTTCCAGCCCTAACTAGGTGCTAACAGATCTTCCCAGCTCTTATCTTGCAGGCTTTTTCATTGTTACTCTCTCCAAAGAATGTTTTTCCAGCCCTAAGTCTTTGCAGGGTTTTTTTCATTGCTCTACTTGCTCCGAATAAGTTTTTTTCTAGCCCTAACCAGGTGCTAACTATCTTCCCAGCTCTTACCAGCTTGCAGGCTCTTTCATTGTTACTCTCTCAGAAGAAGGTTTTTTTAAGTCCTAACCAGGGGATAAAATAATGTGCTGAAGCTGACCAGACTAAGGATGCTAGCCAGATGAATACCTGGTAGGCAGATTGTTTTCCCCTATTTTCCTCCCCAAAAACTAAGGTGCGTCTTATACTCCGGTGCGTCTTATACTCCGAAAAATACGATACTTTTCCCATTTGCAAATTGTGAGATTATTGGGGAAAGCAGAAATGGGATATTGAATGGCTCCTACAGAGAAGGCCAAGACTTGTTTTCTATTGTCCCAAGTGGAGGACACAGAACGATAGATTTAAATTAGAGAAAGGTCCAGTTGAATTATGAGGGGAAACTATTGTAATAATACGGTAATAAACCCAATTCTAAGGGAAATGGTAAGTCTTCCTTGCATGTTCTCAAATGAAGGTTTCGAGATGTTTTCATTTAGATCTCTGTCCCTTGCAGATGCAGGAGCTGACAGCTGCTAGAAGAAATAGCTTGGGGTTGTTGTTTTTTTAACACATTAGACAAAAGGATGAATTGTTTGGGTTTGCACATTTTGCTAAATGATATTGCCTTGCTGGGTGATGATTTGTGAACACAGCTTTGGCAGTTTGTAAAAAGCCTGCTGCAAAGCCAGGCAACAAGGTTGAGTTAGTACAGCCTGAATAAGCAGGGTTTGAACACAGCCATTGATCTCTGAATGTCAGGCTAATGGGTTTCACAGAGAAACTGTTGCTATCCCATTGTAAACTGCCTAGAGCTGAGGTCTTCAAACTTGGCAACTTTAAGACTGGTGGACTTCAGCTCTCAGAATTCTCCAGCCAGCTATGCTGGCTGGAGAATTCTGGGAATTGAAGTTCACCAGTCTTAAAGTTGCCAAGTTTGAGGACCCCTGGCCTAGAAGTACCTCCTAAAGATGTTGTCCTAAATATTTTGCAAAACACCAAAGCTGTCTTCACAAATCAAATTGCTGCTTATTCAGGCGGTACTCCTTCACTAGAAGATCAGAATTAAGACGGACAAAATATCATTTCTTGCTTATTCAGACCCCACAGCTGTGATTCAATGCTCAAGATGAACCATGGAAGAACCGTGGCTTGGGGAATTTGCAGATATACTTGCTTGACTAAGGAGGATTCTGGGATCAAAAATTCCTCCTTGGCCTAATTCTCTAAAATCCTGCCCCATTTCAGATTTGGGCATTTTGTGTTACTTCTTGCGGTCATCTAGGAAGGCTGGTGTATTCACACTTACGTTTGCTTCTTTACTGTTCCAGCTACGGTGGATACAGAAGGGATGTTCCTGGCTTCGTTGCCTATTTATAGTGAAACCTCGTGACGGCAACACGCGCCAGCCTGCCGCGAAGCGCCTAGGCACGGTGGCTCAGATCCTCTTTGCCATCATCCCGGTCCGACTTCAGTTGGCCCTTGGCTTTTTACAAAGCATATGCCAGAGCATTGAAGTTGAAGGTAAGTCAGGGAAAGATCAGCCGGGGAATGGGATGAAGTTTTTTTCCCCCCTTCTTGTTTTTCCAAACTCTGGAAATGTTAGAAAGTATAACCAAAAAATGTTAAGCTATGTTAAGCTGGGATAGTCGGCAACGCTACATAAACAGTGCCAGTTTTGGAAGCCATTTTTTCTTTTTCAGCTTCCTAACTGCCACGTATTTTAGCCTGGGAAATTGGGAGGGGGTTTTTGGTTAGAGCAGTGGAAGACTAACCATAACAACATTCCTTACTCTGGTAGTCAAGGACACTTGTCTGCACCTGGATGGGAGTGACTGGGAATTGTCCCCAGTTGAGTGTGAGGATTGGATTGGACCAATGGTGGGTTCCTACCAGTGCGGTCCACTCTATAGCACCGGTAGCGGCCCATTGGTGACATCACAGTACCGGTGCGGTCGGTTGCCGGTGCCTGTGCCTGGGCGCCGCCATTTTTTTAAAAAAAATTTCTTCTGGACATGCCCAGAAGCCAAGCTTCCAGCACTGCGCATGCACTGCCTTCCTACCCCACAGTGAGTCCAAGCAGGGGAGGATGGCTGAGGGAGCGCGTGAGACACTGAAAGAATGGGCAGCAGGAGCTATCTCCATTCCCCTCCCTTCAGCAGTCTGAGAAGCCACAAACGCGCGGTGATGATCCTAGGCATTTTCGCACATTCGAGGCTTCTCGAGCTGCTGAGGTGAGGGGGAATGGGCGGCAGGAGCCTAGGATCATTGAATGGGGAGAAGCATTCAGGCCGGACGGAGCCTCCTAGAAGAATCGCTGCCGCGGTCTTGCTGCTCCCTCTGCGGGGGGCTGCATTGCGGGTGGGCAACGCTCCCCCCCGCTTCTCCGGCCACTGCCAAGCTCCCGAGGCCCACGCCCACCCGGTCACATGGCTGCCAAGCCACACCCACAAAATAAGCCATGCCCAGAGAGTGGTAGTAAAAAATTAGGAGCCCGCCTCTGGATTGGACCATGTGATGAACTTGTGGGTTTGGGGCAGGGTGGTGAACTTTCAACTGGGTGGGGAAAACCTGGAAGCTTTCAGATTCGGGTTTTCCCAGATGTGCCAACATGACATCTCTAATAAAGTGGAACTTTGAGGAACTTCTAAACTTGGAGTTTTATTTCGGCGGGGGTGTTTTTTGGAACCCTGACAAACAGCTTGCTTTTCTCCCCTCTGAATGTATACACTCCTGGTGGCTGCTTGGACTAGGCCTAGCAATTTTCTTGGCAAGGTTTTTAGAACTGATTTGCCATTGCCTCCTCCTCAGGGCCGAGAGAAATGAGTGCCCCAAGGAAGGTCATCCAACTGGCTTTGTGCCTAAGGCAGGATACTCCAATATTTGAGAGGCTGCCCAAGGAAGAGGGGGTCAACCTATTTTCCAAAGCACCTGAAGGGAAGGACAAGAAGCAATGGATGGAAAGTAATCAAGGAGAGAATCATCCTAAAAATAAGGAATTTTTTTCCTGTCAGTGCAGTTAATCAGTTGAAACAACTTGCCTCGAGAAATTGTGGATGCTCTAACACTGGAGGTTTTAAAGAGGAGATTAGACAATTTTATTTATTTATTTATTTATTTATTTGGGAATTCTTCTATGCCGCCCTACTCCCTAAGGACTCAGGGCGGCGTACAGCATTTTAAAGAACACCAAACAATAAAATCATTGAAAACAATTTTAAAAAGGTTAAAAAAAAGACATACAACACCATACATACATGGGGGAGACCTCAGATGTAAAATTGTCTCAGAACCCTGCCTGCAGGAAGAGCCATGTCTTAATGGCTTTTCGGAAGGCCAGCAAGGTTGGGATGATTCGGATCTCTGGGGGAAGTTGGTTCAAGAGAGCAGGGGGCCCTACAGAGAAGGCCTTCCCCCTAGGGCCCACCAGTCGGCATTGTTTGGCTGACGGGACCTGGAGGAGACCCACTCTGTGGGACCTGACCAGTCGAAGGGAAGAATGAGGCAGAATGCGGTCCCGGAGGTAACCTGGTCCTAAGCCATGTAGGGCTTTAAAGATGATGATCAACACCTTGAATTGTACCCGGAGACCAATGGGCAGCCAATACAACTGGCGGAGTATAGGTGTTACATGGGTGTATCTTGAAACACCCACCACAGCACGCGCAGCCGCATTTTGCACCAGTTGTAGTCTCCGAATACTCTTCAAGGGTAGCCCCATGTAGAGCGCATTTGTCCTCTGCTGGACCCCGCTCTTCTGAATGGTGGAGTAACAAAGTCTATGCCCAACTGTTTCTGACCCAGTGTGACACGCTTCTATTGTATCCAGTAGGTTATTTCCTTGGCCTTCCTTTGGGATAATCAGTGGGTGCAGAAATCACCCTTGTGTTTTCCAGCCCCACAGCACTCTTTTCTTCCCTCGCAGAGACGTCGAAATTGCCTGTCTCCCCTTCTAAGAGAGGGAGTAAAAGGAAGAAGGAAGAAGATGCTGTTCTGGATGAGCCCCAGTGCTGGATAGAAACAATCCTGAAAGACTTTCCAGATAATGACGATTCAGAGGATGTCACCTATGAGGTATTTTGACCCCAAAAGTCATCCTCCTACCAACATCCTTTGCTTCTTAGGGTCTTTCTGAGAGCCTCCAGGAAGGTGGCAAATAGTGTTGAAGGCCTCAGACCTCTTCTCCCGAGACTCCCTGACAGAATTTGGTAGTAGGTGCCCTTCAGACATAAAGTCTTCATCGGCCTCTCTTACACTTCAGAATTAGATTGCAATAAAAATGTTTATTTCCCAGGTGTAATCATCGGGGAAACCAGAAAAAAAGTATAAAATTAGAAATCTGTTTTCTTGCATTTTCTGCATGTTTAATTTAATTTAATTTAATTTAATGGATTTCTATGCCGCCCACTCCCTGGGGACTCTGGGCGGCTCACAACATGTTAGATTTCATTACAAAATAAAATGCAATAATTAAAATATATAAAAATATCAAATACAATAATTTAAAAATACAAAAAACATACAAAAGTTAAAAAGAGTATCTCATTTCCATCATGGGGGGAGACCCTTATTTAATCTAATTGGTCTCACTTTCACCCCGCCTGCCGGAAGAGCCAAGTTTTTATTGCTTTCCGGAAGGCCAGTAGGGTGGGGATGGTCCTGATCTCCGGGGGAAGCTGGTTCCACAGGGAGGATACTCCCACAGAGAAGGCTCTCCCCCTCGGCCCCGCCAGCCGACATTGTTTGGTCGACGGGACCTGAAGGAGGCCGACTGTGTGGGCCCTAACCGGTCGTAGGGAGGTATGTGGCAGGATGCGGTCCCGAAGGTAACCTGGCCCTGAGCCATGTAGGGCTTTAAAGGTAACGACCAACACCTTAAATTGGATCCAGAGACTAATGGGCAACCAATGCAGCTGGCGGAGGATAGGTGTTACGTGGGTGCATCTGGGTACACCCACCACAGCTCGCGCAGCTGCATTTTGCACCAATTACAGTCGCCGGACACTCTTCAAGAGTAGCCCCATGTAGAGCACATTGCAGTAATCCAGCCGTGAGGTGATAAGGGCATAAGTGACTGTGAGAAGTGCCTCCTTCTCCAAGTGGGGTCACAATTGGTGCACAAGACGTACTTGTGCAAAGGTCCCCCTAGCCACAGCTGAAAGATGTTGTTCCAATTTTAGCTGTGGATCTAGGAGGACACCCAAATTGCGAACCCGTTCTGAGGGAGCTAATTTCTCCCCCCCAAGAACCAAGGAGGGACAATTGGTCGAGTCCTTAGGGGGCAATATCCACAGCCACTCAGTTTTATGTTCTTTAAAAGGTGTGCCATTTTGGAGAAGAAATGGGTTGTGTCTTCTGTACAACAGCTGTCTGATTGTTAGAATATCCCCCACACTCTTTATAGTTATATAGTTAACTGAGCAGTAAACAACACCTGCAAAACAGGGATTTGTTTGTACAGGTTATAGCCACAAATGGACCAGAATTTCTGCTGCTATACAAGGTGGCTGTTAAATGAGACACGTGTGATTTTACCACCTTTCTTGCCATGGTGGTTAAGCAAATCATGAAGTAAATCATGTGGTCGTTCCCAACTTTGCTTGTCAGAAGCTGATTGGGAAATTTGCAAATGGTGATCCCAGGATAGCAACCGTTGTAAATACACACTGGTTCCAAGCAGCTGAATTTTGATCGTGTGAACCTGGGGATGGTACGACAGTTGTAAGTGGAGGATCTGTTGTAAATCATTTTGTTCAGCGTCATTGTGCCTTTGAACAGTCAGTAAACAAATGGTTGTATGTCAAGGACTACCTATAATTCTAAATGAAAGTTTACTGAAGTATTTAGAAAGTGCATTATGCTCAGTTGTAAATCGTGGATTATGCTCCACAAACCCAGCCAATATGATCAGCTTATTCTGGTGGTGTGTACTCAGCCAATTGGGTCAATTCAATACACTATGACAGTGATGGCGAACCTATGGCATGTGTACCGGAAGTGGCACGCAGAGCCATCTCTCTGGGCACTCCAGCCACCGCCCGTTGCTCTTCCGGGTTACGGCGTGCCAACCAGCTGGTCTTCGTGCACACAGGAGCACAAGAAACCGGAAGACCAGGTGACCAGCACACATGCGCATGCCGGAAACTGGAGCTACTCTTCCGGTTTCCAGTGCTCCCCCCCCTGCGCGCGTACTCCCATTTTGGCACTGAGTACCGAAAAGGTTCGCCAACACTGCACTATGATTAAGCATCCTACGAGTTGATAAAAAATGCAAACACAGGGAAGTAGTCCCAATTTTCTGGGATCATCCCATATTCAAGTATTTAATTCATTCCTGGTTTATAAATTGTTCTGAGCGTTAACATGTTTTTAATATTTTGGCTTAGCACTCTGTACAGATCAGCCAACTGTCATTTCTTTAGCAAACCCTGAGATAGCAGAACTTTTAAATCCAAACTGAGACACCTTATTTTCTTGGAGAGAAATAGATACATACACAGTTTGGACTTTGTGAATTGGTGACAGAAATAGTATGTTGTTACTAAAAGAAGAGAAAGTCTGTAGTTCAAGGTTTGATGCTACCTAGCTGGTTAATGAAATACCTGCAAGAAAACAGCCAAGCTCGCAGAACACCAAAAATCCCACATGTTCCTATTTGGTTACTATACTCTGCTTTCTTGTGCAATTGAGTGATTTGGACTTTTTCCAGAGAACAGGAATTACTCCAGGTCTTGTAAATATATTTCTTTTCTTACCAGCCCACCAAATCAGAAACTGACAGTGAGGAATATAAGTCGCAGAACGACACCGAGGGTGATCTGGAATATGAGGAGAAGGATGATTTGGTGATGCTGAAAGAAGACCCAATTTCACCGGTATATTTTTAAGCATTTTGTCTTGTCTTAGCAACATGTGTGATTGGGCTCATATCCTGCACAGCCACTGTGTGCATGTAATTTTTGACTTATCATCTACCTGGAAAAAGTTAAGTAGGACCCTGTTTCAAAGTTCCGACGGTCACTGCAAACATACACCATGCAGTCACATGATCGCATTTCAAGCACTTGGTTAACCCAGCCATGTGCAGCATCCTGCGACCGCAGGACCACATTTTATGACAGTTTAGCAAAACTGTGCCACTACGAACAATGGGTTCACTTATCAACCACGGTGCAATGTCACACGGCCATGTGACTGCACTTTAATGACCTTTTTGTGTGTGTGTGCCAAAAAACAGTGTTTATTTCCATAAACCACAGCATCAACTTAACGACTATTACAAAAAAGATTGTAAAATTGGGTCAGTCGCGTGGGTGACCTGCTTTTTACAACTGTCATGACTTATGACCTTAATGGGCAGGTTGCATTACAATTGTAAGTTGGAGAACCCAGCCATTCCTCAGCCTGATCATTCAACCTAGAAATAAGGAGAAATTTTCTGACGGTGAGAACAATCAACCAATGGAACAGCTTGCCTTCAGAAGTTGTGGGTGCTTCATCACTGGAAGCTTTCAGGAAGAGAATGTCTATGGAGATTCTCAGTCATCCAGATCATGGTTGTCCCAAAGGTGCTTTTTCAAGAGGCAACTGGGCTTTCTGGTTTTTCTTTGAAGACGTTTCACTTCTCATCCAAGAAGCTTCTTCAGTTTAAAGAGCTGAAACCAGAGCTGAAGAAGCTTCTTGGATGAGAAGCGAAACCTCGTCGAAGAAAAACCAGGAAGTCCAGTTGTCTCTTGAAACAGCACCTTTGGGGTTTCAAGAAGAGACTCGACAGCCGTCTGTCAGAAATGAATGGTATAGTATAGGGCAGTGATGGCTAACCTTTTTTGCCACGGGTGCCAAAAGTGCGCACGCATACGCCCACACCCATAATGCAATGCCCTCCGCGTGCCCCGCCCCTCCTGCACTACCCCCCTGTGCATGCGCGTGTGACTCCCCCATGTGCCCCTGCCCCCCATGCATGCGTGTGCGACCCCCCTGCACCCCATTTTGGGCCTAGCAGGCCTCCCTGAAGCATCTAGGGCAGTGATGGCAAACCTTTTTAGGTTCGCGTGCCAAAAAGGGGGGGGTGCGCACGCTAGCGCGCGCTCGCATGCCCACACCCATTCCCTCCCCCCCCACGCATGCGCACAACACCCCCCCATGCTGCCCCCTGCGCATGCGCACACACCCCCACCCCCGCGCAAAGGCCTTACCGGAGCCTGGGACGACGAAACAGGCAAACCGGAAGTTCGGAAAAATGCACTTCCGGTTTGTCCATTTCGTCGTTTTTTGCATTCCGGGGCTTCAGGGAGCTTCCCTGAACCCTCCGGAGTGCAAAAAACAGCACACCGGCAAACCGGAAGTGCGTTTTTCTGCACTTCCGGTTTGTCCGCTTTGTAGTTTTTTGCATTCCGGGGCTTCAGGGAGCTTCCCTGAACCCTCCGGAGTGCAAAAAACAGCTCACCGGCAAACCGGAAGTGCGTTTTTCTGCACTTCCGGTTTGTCCGCTTTGTAGTTTTTTGCATTCCGGGGCTTCAGGGAGCTTCCCTGAACCCTCCGGAGTGCAAAAAACAGCTCACCGGCAAAACGGAAGTGCGTTTTTCCGCACTTCCGGTTTGCCGGTGGGCAACGCTCGCGTGCCCTCCGCTATGGCTCTGCGTGCCACCTGTGGCACGCGTGCCATAGGTTCGCCACCACGGATCTAGGGCAACGGCTCATGTGCCCGCAGAGATGGCTCCGCGTGCCACAGGTTCGCCATCACGGGTATAGGGTCTCCTGCTTGAGCAGGGGGGTTGGACTAGATGACCTACAAGGTCCCTTCCAACTCTGTTATTCTGTATCCGAGCACAGAAAAACTTGTGATTAACTTATGACCCTTCTGTGTTTCAACTCTTTACAGGAGGGCCAAAATGGAGAGGGCACTGCAGCAGAAACACCCCAAACAGCAGATGCTAGAGAAGAACTATTGCCATCGCGAACATCTGGGGATGACGACAAATACCCAGAGCACTGTCTTTTGACAAGCCGTGGCATCTGCTCCCTAAAGAGCTTGGAAAGTACAGAAACCATGGCCGCATCCATCCAAGGCAGTGACACAGTTGATAGCAATGACTCTGAAGACGTTTGGACAGAAGCCAGTTACCCCGGTAAGGATTTTCTCTTTGCTTGCTATACTCAAAGGCCCCCTTCATCCATGGAGACCTCACGGAGTGACTTTGAGCCAGTCACCATATCTCAGCTCAGAGGGTGAAGGGTGGTTTGGGTACAGAAAACCTGGAAGAGAGAACAATAATGTAAAACTCTGATCTCCTGGAGGAAAGAAAAATGGGTTACAAATCTAACATAAAAGTATCAACCCCTTTTCTTTCTTTCTGAAGGAAAGGCCATGTTTTCATGAAAATGTTGTATAGGTAAAAGAGAATATTTGTAGTGCAGAGTTGAACTGTGGAGTCCTTGGTGCTCTCTGAGTTTTCTTGCAGGTTTTTCATTACCAAACTAGGTAACATAATCATCAGTCTTAACACTGATGATGTTACCTAGTTTGGTAATGAAATGTCTACAAGAAAACCACCAAGCTCACAGAAACCCCCCCACCCCCCACCCCCATATGATGGAAGGCATTATTTTAGAAAATCTTGTTAGCAAAAACTCTATGCAATAGGAATACGGCAAAACGCAACTGTGGAGAAATGGGTGATAGAAATGTTAGGGTAAAGTTTGGGGGTGGGTGGGGGGAATTTATTTATAAATAAATAAATAAATTTCCCCCACCCACCCACCCCCAAACTTTGCCCTAACATTTCTATCATTTTGCGATTCTTATAGGCCGCCCTGAGGACTCAGGGCGGCGTACAATATATATATAAGAACAGCTAAATACTATCAAAAAATACAATAAAAACAACAATAATAAAATAGTGATTAAAAGCGATAAAAACAACACAAGCAACATTTACAATCACCCCACCTGCAGGAAGAGCCATGTCTTAATGGCTTTCCAGAAGGCCAGCAAGGTGGGAATGATTCGGATCTCTGGGGGGAGTTGGTTCCAGAGAGCCGGAGCTCCCACAATTTGTAGGAATCCTACAATTTGAACCGAAGTTGACAATGCAGAAAAAAATAAGACGTTAAGAGCACCCTAATTTAATACATCCATCTACCTCTTTGGCCAATCTTAGACTCCCATGGCATTTTTAAAAATCCAGCTGTTCCCCTTAGCTCAAGTCAGACCTCCACTTCTAAATTAAAAGTGATGGTTTTTTTTCTCATTCCCGCATGTGTCCCCTATCCATGTTTTAGAAAATACATTCCTGATCCTACAGGTATTACCTTTGACACATGTCATAGATTCACCATCAGTGCCCTAGACCCAAAAACTTTCTGCATGCAATGCCCATGGATGTGACAGATTTGCTTTTCCCCAAATGGTGCAGAGACCATCTTCTAAATTTGTTTTTATTTTTTATTTCTTAATTTATGTTTTTATAAAACTGGTTTTTATCCGATTGTGCACTTGACCAGAGTCTCTCTTCATGAGATGGGCAGGTATACAAATTTGATAAATATGTCCCTTTAAAAAAACACCTTGAAATGTTGTACAATAAATTAATCCATCTATAATTTTTCTCTTTCTAGAATAATTACGATTTTCAATGACTGGCTGAAAAATGTCAACTTTTGTGGCTCTTCCTTTTCTGCGCTGCTGTTACATGGACAAGCTATTTCATAATTGTTTGTCTGTTTTAGAATTTTGCAATAAAGCTTTTTTCATATTTGTATATTTGACAATTTGCCTGATTCTTTTTAAAGAGAATTTCATGAAACTTAAGGGCCAGAAATTCTGATCAGCATCTTTCTGTCTCTTTGGACCATCTTCTCATATTCCGCCAACTGCAGCAAAAAAAATGATACAAATCATTTTCAGACTATATATTCTCAAAATGAAGATTTTCTTTCTGGAAAGAGCCAAAGTTTCTCTCTTAAGGCAATATTACCTGTTCTTTACCTGGTACAAATTTTGGCATATATGAATTACAGATAGTCCTTGACTTATGACTGTTCATTTAACAATGGTTTAAAGTTAGGATGATCTCGGAAAAAGGGCTGAATGCCTATGGAGATTCTCAATCATCCAGGTCATGGTTATCCCAAAGGTGCTTTTCAAAAGGCAACTGGACTTTCTTGGGTTTTCCCTTGAAAATGTTTCACTTCTCATCCAAGAAGCTTCTTCAGTTCTCTTCAACCTGAACTTGCATTTACAACCATCATACTACCCTGCAGCCATGTGATTGCAATTCAGGCCCTTGGCAACTCGCTCACAATTTACATCCAGATGCAGCACCTGCAACCACATGATCATGGTTTGCTACATGCAACATGTACATGTCAAGCCAAAAAAACACACACCTATTTGGGTGGCCTATAAGAACTTTTAATTAAATTAAAATTAAATTATTTGACTTAATAAAACCGCCTGTTCCTCAGAAAGTTAGCTGGGGAATTCTGGGAGTTGAAGTCCACATATCTTAAAATTGCTTACAAAGTGTTAGAAACTCTTATAATCCAAAAGTTGGTGTAATTTAATTAACATAATTTACATCCTAGCCCCTTTATTGTGAATCCTAAAATTGCTGATTTTGGGGGAGTGCAGACTTAAAAACGTCTGAATAAAGGTGATTTTCCACCAATTTCTGGAAGATAAAATAGGTTCAATACAGACAAAAATGTCATTTATACCACAGACCCCATTCAGGCATGGTCCTCCAATTACCATTAAAATTAAGTACAAGACTAACACAATTAAAATTACATCAGAGCACTGATATATATATACCTGGATGTATTTGCTGCCATAGTAATAACCTTTGATGCAGTTCAAAAATGTAGAAATACTGCACCTCTAGAGGAATCTTATACATTTGTAACCCTTGATTTTAAAATTTATAAATGCAAAAAAGCTTGGCACATTTGCTCTAGTTTTTGGATATGTATACTGTGGTATTATAACACGTGGGTTTCATTTAAAAGACTTTCTGTTACTATGAGAGAGTATGAGAACTCTAGATAGGAAGAATCAACAGATGGCAGAGTTTGCCCGTAGCTTCTCTAATAAAGGGCAGCTTAAACCAGGCTGCAAAAACATTCAGGAAGAAAGAGGTTCAAAACATACAAAGAGGCTGCAGTGGCACAATGGTTATAGTGCAGTACTGCAGGCTGCTTTTGCTGCCTGCCGACTGCCTGCAATTTGGCAGTTTGAATCTCACCAGGCTCAAGGTTGACTCAGCCTTCCGTCCTTCCGAGGTGGGTAAAATGAGGACCCAAATTGTTGGGGGAAACAGGCTGACTCTGTAAACTGGCTCAGAGAGAGGTGGAAAGCACTGTGAAGCGGTATGTAAGTCTAAGTGCTATTGCTATTCTGTATAGCATCCCTGGAGAATGAGGGCTAGAGTTCCAGCAGGATCCATGGAGTATGTCAAGGTTGTTGTATGGCAACAGGATGCAGGCCCCACCCCTTTTGTATAGTCATTAATACCATACATGTGTATAAAGTGGTAGGACATCCATCACAATGTTGCGGTGGCCATCTTGCCTATTTTGATACTGTTGGAACTATAGTCCTCATTCTTGCATGAAAATTCCATATAAGAGCCTGGGTGGTTCTTGGTTCCTTGATCATGCCTGGAGTGGCAATACGGAAGTTCATTGTCATGTCAGGAAGTTTAGTGACATATTTTGATTTCTCCTTCATATTAAGAAACGTCTAAAGCAGGGGTCCTCAAACTTTTTAAACAGGGGGCTAATTCAGGGTCCCTCAGACTGTTGGGGGGGCAGACCGGCTGGGTGGGCGTGGCTAGGTGGTCGTGTGACTGGGTGGGCAGGGCTAGGTCATGTGACTAGGTGGGCGTGGCCAATTTAACAGTCTATTAAACAATGCATACAAATTAAACTTTAATTTGTTTTGCTCCTGGGGGTGTTTTATTTGCTTTTGTTTGCATGTTGCTCTTTTGGTTGCCTTTTCTTTTTACTAGATCATTTTTTCAGTTGTTTAGGAGTCTAGTAGTCCACTTCAGAAAATTCAGTTTTGCAGCAATTCTTCTCAGCCCAAAGGAGCTTGCGAAATCTCTTCTCTTCTCTTCTCTTCCCTTCCCTTCCCTTCCCTTCCCTTCTCCTCCTCTCCTCTCCTCTCCTCTCCTCTCCTCTCCTCTCTCTTTCTCTCTCTCTGTGTCTATCTCTCTTTAGCTATCTTCTGGAGGCGGGGGAGGTGAAAAATGGGCCATTTTCACCCATTTTTGGCTTCCTGGGGTGTCTGTGCGCCTTGTTTTTTCACCTCCCCCACCTCCAGAACGTCTCTGCAGTTGGCCTTACCTTTCAGTTCCAGCCCATGTGGCTTGCAAAGGTAAGTCCTACACTTGGCCGAAGGGTGGGAGGGGTGATGTGGGCGGGGCAGCCTCGTGGTACTGCGCGGGCCGGATTAATGGCTTTGGCAGGCCGCATGTGGCCCGTGGGCCATAGTTTGAGGACCCATGGTCTAAAGGTTTAGAGCTCATTCTGAGCTGGCCTGCTTGTTTTTTTTTACTTTTTATTGCTGAACAAAGGAGAAAGGGTTTGGTTGGGGTAATCTTCGTGTAGCT
Source organism: Diadophis punctatus similis (assembly GCA_023053685.1). Lineage (NCBI taxonomy): Eukaryota > Metazoa > Chordata > Lepidosauria > Squamata > Dipsadidae > Diadophis > Diadophis punctatus. Next base: position 314,306,206 of record JALIGW010000001.1, read on the forward strand.
TCAAAGCTTTTCTCACTGTGAAAGTCTCAGACTCTTGATTCCCATCTCAAAGTCATGTGCCAGCTAGTCAAAATCAGGTCTCGCATGGTGCCAAGTTTTGATAAAAGCTACAGGCAATCCTCAACTTATGACCACAATTGAGCCCAAAATTTATGTTGCTAAGTGAGAAATTTGTTAAGTGAGTTTTGCCCCATTTTACGACTTTTCTGGCCACATTTGTTAAGTGGATCACTGCAGTAGTTAAATTAGTAACCCGGTTGTTAAGTGAATCTGGCTTCCCCATTGACTTTGCTTGTCAGAAGGTCTCAAAAGATGATCACGTGACCCCAGGACCCTGCAACCGTCATAAATGTGAGTCAGTTGCCAAGCTTCTGAATGCAAATCAAGTGACCATGGGGATGCTGCAACAGTCATAAGTCTGAAAAATGGTCATAAATCACTTTTTTCAGTGCCGTTGTAACTTTGAACGGTCACTAAGTGAACTGTTGTAAGTCGAAGACTAGCTGCATAGGGTTGTTGGTTGGGAGCTTCCCCATGGAAGCTAGTACTGGATATTGTGAAAATTGGCCACCCTTGGGGTATTATCTGCTGTCCTTAATAACGAGCTCTTGACAGCCTGTAAGAGATTTAGCTATTGTGTTGCTTGGTATGCAATTATGCTTTTAAATCTGTTTCTTGAACTAATAACAAAGCTTAAAATCCCTTCATTCACTGCAGTGTTCCTTGTCTCTAGAATCAGTGGTGAACTCCAAATTTTTTACTAGCGGTTCTGTGGGCGTGGCTTGGTGGGCGTAGTGTGGCTTGGTGGGTGTGGCTTGGTGGGCGTGGCAGGGGAAGGATATTGCAAAATCTCCATTCCCACCCCACTCTGGGGCCAGCCAGAGGTGGTATTTGCTGGTTCTCCGAACTACTCAAAATTTCCGCTACCGGTTCTCCGAACTACTCAAACTTTCCGCTACTGGTTCTCCGAACTACTCAAAATTTCCACTACCAGTTCTCCGAACTACTCAAAATTTCCACTACCGGTTCTCCGAACTACTCAAACTTTCCGCTACCGGTTCTCCGAACTACTCAAAATTTCCACTACCGGTTCTCCGAACTACTCAAAATTTCTGCTACCGGTTCTCCAGAATCTGTTAGAACTTGCTGGATTTCACCCCTGCGTCTAGATCCAAAAGAGCCAATTGCCTGGGCACCTGATCACTGTCCCGATACTTGGGCAAAAGGGTGCTTTGCGATGGATGGGACGATCAACAGCCTCTTTGCTGCAACTGGTTTCAATTCTCTCCGGCTCCTGCCAGGAAGGGACACCCTTTCCAGCCTGTGAGAGCCCTTGCTAGCTCCTTCCTGGTGCTTCCGTAACTAACACAAGGAGAGGGTGTGACAGTACAGAAGGAGAGGGTGTGACAGCTGTTACAGAAACATCTCGGTGACATTTCTTCCTTTGCATGGGGATCATGGAACTCTCTCATGGGGGTTGCGTCAGCCTCCTATTTCAAGTGTGCTGGGGGACTGGCAGTCCTATCCTACATCCTGTGAGATAAATAAAGCTGCTTTAAAATATTCCAGAAACATGCCGTGACATTGGCATGGGTGTATTCCAAGGCTATGAGTTCCATTCATGTTTCATACCGAATCTCTCCTATGATGTCAATGAATATCTGGGGCCAAACTGCACATCCTCTAATTAGGTTGTTGATGAGACGAGAGATGCGTTTGTAATTCTACTAACCCATTTTTTTTTAAACACAGATGTATACAACCTGATCCTTCTGGAAGATTTGGAGCTGACAACTGGAGTCCTCCAATATTTTTTAGATGACAAAGGAGGGAAGAAATTTTAAATACAGAGGGAGATGCTTATTGATAAGATTTTTAAACTACCTCTATCCAGAAGTTGTAAACCAGGGGTGTCAAACTCAAGGCCCGGGGGCCGGATCCGGCCCACAGAATGTTTAGATCTGGCCCGTGGGGCCGCCCTGAAAACAGCGAAGGACCAGCCCTCGGTGCTGCTGCCAGCGAAAATGGAGTTCAGAAGGGCCACGCGAGACCCTCCCGAGCTCTGTTTTTGGCTGCGACGGCCTCCTGCAACCCTCTGCCAGCCAAAGCAGAACTTGGGAGGGCTGCAGACGACCCTCTTGTGCTCCATTTTTGTTGGCAGAGCACTCAGACAACCGCCCCCGTCAGAAGTGACATTGAGCTGGCCATGCCCACCCTGGCCACGCCCCCCCAAGGTCAAACCAGCGGTGGGCTGCTCCCGGTTCGGCCCAGTTCTGTGAACCGGTAGCGCCTGCGGTGGGAGGCTCCGCCCACCCACCCGGGACACTTCTGCGCATGCGCAGAAGTGTCACGCGCGCACCCGAATGCGCACGCGAACCAGTAGCAAAGGGTTTTAGAACCCACTACTAGGTCAAACACAACCCTGATGCGGCCCTCAATGAAATCGAGTTTGACACCTCTGTTGTAAACCAATTCTTCTCAACCTTCGCAACTTTAAATTGTGTGGATTTCAATTCCCAGAATTCATCAGTCAGTGTGAACTCCCAGAATTCTTTAGCATCTTTAATCAGTTTGGAAATTGAATGCCAATTTATCACAGTTGAAAAACACTGTTCTAGACCATGTTTAAATACAATCATAACTTAGTATAACAGAATAACCGAGTTGGAAGGGACCTTGGAGGTCTTCTAGCAGGAGACTCTATAGCAGTGATGGCGAACCTTTTTTTCCTCGAGTGCCGAAATAGTGCACACACGCGCTATCACACGCGCTTGCGTGCCCACACCCATAATTCAAAGCCCCTCACTCGCCCCACCCCCCTGCACATGCGTGCGTGACCCATCCCACTCCCCCATTTCCCGACTTACAGTGGACCCGGTAGGCCCGTTTTTCGTCCTCCCCAGGCTCCAGAGGCTTTCTTGGAGCTTGGGGAGGGCAAAAACGCTCCACCCCCGCCACCCTGGAGGCCCTCCAGAGGCCAAAATCGCCCTCCCAGAGCCTCTGCGCGAGCCAAAAATCAGCTGGCGGGCACGCACATGCGCACTGGAGCTGAGCTAGGGCAACGGCTCGCGTGCCGGCAGATATGGCTCCGCGTGCCACGTGTGGCACCCGTGCCATAGGTTCGCCATCACTGCTCTATAGTAAACCATTTCAGACAAATGGTTGTCCAATTTCTTCTTAAAACACCTGCAGTGTTGGAGTACCCACAACTTCTGGAGGCAAGTCATTCCACTGATTAATTGTTCTGTCAGGAAATTTCTCCTTAGTTCTAGGTTGCTTCTCTCCTTGATTGGTTTCCATCCACTGGTTCTTGTCCTGCTTTCAGATGCTTTGGAGAATAGATTGACACGGGGTGGGTGTCTTCTTTGTGGCAGCCCTTAGAACCCTGCTATCATGTCACTCCTAGTGCAACTATTTCACAATGACATATCATCACCTTAAAATATGGATAATATAGATCACGATGTATATCTTACTACACCTGTTAATCTCCAAAGGCTTTTTTAGAAGAGCCATGTCTTAACTACAGGTAATCCTTGACTTACAACTGGTTACAGTGACTGTTTGAAGTTACAATGGACCCCAAAAAGGGGACTTACACCCTGAATTCGAAGTTCTAACAGTCGTCTCCCCATTCCCTGGTCACATGACCACACTTAGGTACTTAACAACATGTCTGCATTTACAGCATTTGCAGCATCCAGAAGGCAGATGATCATGTTTTACAAAGGTTTTGTTGTAAACCAGCACTTACTTCCACTTTTTTGGCAAAACTGTCCCATAGTGAACAATAGGCTTGTTTTCTGACAGCCATGTTCGCTTAACAACCATCACATGCTCCATGATCAGTGGTGGGTTGCTACCGGTTCAGACCGGTTCGCGCGAACCGGTGGCAGAAATTTGGCCATGGTCGCCGAACCAGTAGTGAAGGTCGGCTTGCCATGCCCCTGAACTGGTTCCCCGGTCGCTGCTGCTTGAAAGCGGCTGGCAAATACCCCTCTGTGCATGCGCAAAGGCTTCTGCGCATGCGCAGAGGGGCAGTACCCGGATGTGACATGCGCGAGCGTAGCGAGGAGTAGTAGCATGCACTTCTAAACCGGTAGGGAAGGTAAAAGAAACCCACCCCTGTCCATAATGGTCATAATTCTAGTGCTACCCATATTCTTCAGAAGTTCATAAGAGTTGGGGCTCATTCCTGCTTGAATTGGGGGAGGGTTAATGGGGAAACAACCACTGAGCATTTCCTCTTCTCCAGTTAAAGGAAAAGTCCATCCTTGGATCAAGTTTAATTCCGTTCCTGTAATTTTCTTGTCAACAGTATAGAGTCAATAGTTATTGTTGTCTTTTCGGATGTTGTCTCAATGTCCTGGTCCAGTGATCTCCCATTCCAATATTTACCAGGCCTGAGATTGCTTACCTTCTTCAAAATCAATCCAGGTGATGACATGCTGCCATTTAGCCATGTTTGCTGTTTAATATTAACCAAAATGTAAATTACTCTTATTGTAACTAACTAAATGTATATAAGAATTAATTAATGTCAAAGGATAGTACTAATAGCAATAGATGCTTTGGATGAAATCCCAAAATATCTGGAGCAACACTTGAACACCATCGGCATTGACAAAATCCCTATCCGTCAATTGCAAAAGGCAGCTTTATTTGGAACAGCTTGTCAGCTTTGGAAGCCATATTAACACCGGAAGCTTCCACGCTGCCACATTCTTGTGCTTGGGAAACTAGGAGTAGAGGGAATAGCATTAGACATAATAGCATTCTTCTTTTCGGTCAAGATCATGGTATTCCTGCACCTGGAGGAGGAGTGGTTGAAGTGATGTCTCAAGTTGGGACAGATTATGATTGGACCATGTGATGGACTGATGGACGCAGGGGCTGGATTTGGGGTTTTGATTTTACTGGGGGGAAAACCGGAACTCTCAGATTTGAGTTTTCCCAGATGTGCCGGTATTACTACTCTAATAAATGGGAACTTTGAGAAAATGCTTCTCTTGGAGTTTTTAATTGAGTTGGGTTCTTCCGGAACGCTGACATAGCTTACAACCTGCAATGATATCTTTAACATCATCAAACATCAAAATCTGCCGATAGGTCCTTGGGGAAGGACTGGATAGGTAGATAAAAATGCCAAATCCAATCTAAATATATGGTTGACTGTGCGACAAACCATGTATTAAATTCATATGCTGCCCAACTCGCAGCAACTCTAGGCAGTTTACAAAAGTTAAAACCTTTTTTTTTAAAAAAAAACAAAGGCTATAGAAAACATTAAAACAGTACAAGACAAAAGGACAAGGATGGCAGAAGGGTAGAGAAAGGAAGAAAGGAGCATCAATTGTCCCTCCAAAGTCAGGTCTTTAGGGTCTTTCAAAATCCTAATAGGTAACCGGTAATCAAGTAACCAAGCCCTGTATGGGGTATATAGGGCTTTCTAAGTAGTGACCAGCACCTTGACTCACACCTGGAAGCAAACTGGCAACCAATGCAGCATCTGAATCAGAGGTGTTACATAAGCATATCAAAATATGCCTATTATTATCTGCACTGCATCATTTTCAACCACCTGAAGCTTCCAGGTAGTCTTCAAGGTCAGCCTCATGTAAAGCACATTGTAGTAGTCAAGCTATGAGGTGACAAAGGCACACCTGGTGAAGCTCTGACAAAGATTTCCTTGCTACAGCTGCCGTGTCACGATATGAATATTGCCAGTTGAGCCTCTGTGCTATATTTCTTAGTTTTCTACTATATTTCTAGATCTACTGTATTTTCTAATCAAGCAGACATGTGATATGTGTTTCTACGCATGTGTGTATTCCAAGAGTTTGTCGTCTCCTTCTTTTTCTTCTCCTGCAAGCCTCCGTCCGAGGCAGATGTGAATTCCTGACTGGGACAATGTAGCTTAATTAAGGTTTATGTTTTGTTACTTTTATACTGAAATAAATATTTTGTTAATTAGAATTAAATCTCGGTTTTATTTTCTACGTAAGGATAACTTCAAGGGAACAAGATCTATATTGCCTCGGTAGGAATAAATTCCTATCCCAACATGCCGCCTGCTCATTAATAGAATAACAGAACACAGTACGAGTTGGAAGGCACCTTGGAGGTCTTCTAGTCCAACCCCCAGCTCAAGCAGGAGAGTTATACCATTTCAGACAAATGGTTGTCCAATCTCTTCTTAAAAACTTCCAGTGTTGGAGCACCCACAACCTCTGGAGGCAAGTCGTTCCACTGATTAATTGTTCTGTCAGGTAATTTCTCCTTTTCCCACCTTCTGACAAGCAAAGTCCATGGGGAAGCCAGATTCACTTATCAACCATCTTACTAACTTAACAACTGCAGTGACTCGCTTAGCAAATGTGGCAAAAAAAGATTGCAAAATGGGACAAAACTCACTGAACAAATGTCTCGCTTAGCAACATAAATTTTGGGCTCAAGTGTGGTTGTAAGTCGAGGGCTACATGAACTATCACAATGCTAACATTCTGCTCATATTTAATTTGGAGTCCATGAAATAGCGTTTATTAGCCAGTCATTTCTTCTTCTTTTGTGATATCAGTCTCTATGCCTAAAGAAAAACGTTAAGTCTGAGGAAAACCAGATTAGTTTACAAAGGCCTCAGTTCTTAAGCGTTGTTGCCTGGGTGTTTACTGACCGCAGCTGTTCCCAGCTTAGTTTGCATGACTCCAGATTCTATTTTGGACAGAATGAGAGCGAAAGTTATCCTAATTATAAACCAGGCACAGGCTAAAGAAATGAGGCCGGCGCTGAAAATTGGGGTGACGTTGTCTCATGGTACCAGTTTAGGTAGCTGAGTAATTGTCATGAAATGCCCAAGTGATGAGTTAAATTCTTTATTGCGGGAAGCATCACATCAAAAATATTCCAGTGAGGAGAGGATTTGAATAAAAGGGAACCGAGTCCTGGAAGCAGAGCATACAGCAGCTCTCAGCATACAGAGACATACCGGGCTCAGCTTATTCAGAAGAGAGACCAAGATGCTGTGCAGGCTGCACCTTGCAGGCCCTCAGAGCCCCCTGCGAAGCCGAGGTTTATGGCCCCGGACCGCTTCGCTTTTTGAAGAGCTGGAGCGTGAGATGGACTCTATGTGGGAGCTCCTGACCAGCAACTGGCGGCCCACGGCCAGCAGCATGGTCAGTCGCGAAACCATCCACAGCTTGGAGACACCGAGCGCCAACGACACCTTTGCAGTGACTCAAGACATGGCTGGATTTGACCCCCAGGAACTGGTGGTGAAGCTGGTAGGGGAGAAAGTGGTTCTGACGGGCAGGAAGGCCAGCGAGATGCCCAATGGACCGTTCCGCTACGAGCTCTTCCGGAGGGCGTGGGACGTGCCTCAGAGCGTGGACCGAGATCGGCTCAGTTGCTCCATCTCCAGCGATGGACAGCTCCGCATCGAAGGTCCTGTGACGGAATCGGCCATGAGGACGGTGCCCATTGCAGTCAACAGAGTGAGAAACGAACCTCAACCAGAAGCTGAAGAATCCGCACCCACAGAAAGCAGCCGGGCTCAAGGGTGAAGGAGGCTGGGTGGAAGAGACTTTTAAAGAACTGCACTGCTGGAAAGCATGAAGAAATGTGCACTGCTAATAAACATTTTAGATATGGAATTATACGCCCTGGGGGGGATAATCAGTTTTCAAATGAACTGGGGGGAGAGGGTGGGTAGCAGGCTTGGAGAGAATTGTTTCATATACTAGAATTCTCATGGAAAGAATTGGTGATGTAGAATAATTAAAGGTGGAATAAAGTGATGTGGACAAGTTGGTCAGTCTTGGTAAAAGGGTTTTGGGAAGATTGGTTCTCAGTCCAATATTTATATTTTTGCTGCTCGGTTGAAAGTTTGTCAGCTTTTTCTTTTTTTAAAAAAAAGATTTTTTTTATCAGCTTTGTAAACAGTTTTATCTCCTGAATCGACCAGTCCCAATGTCTAAGCATTCAATTTAATTTGCTTTTGGGATAAGAACCTGATAAGAAAGTCTTTTGAGAAAGAGGATGGGAACAAGTCTAAAAGGGATTTACCGTATTTTTCGGAGTATAAGACGCACCTTAGTTTTTGGGAGGAAAATAGGGGAAAACAATCTGCCTACCAGGTATTCATCTGGCTAGCATCCTTAGTCTGGTCAGCTTCAGCACATTATTTTATCCCCTGGTTAGGACTTAAAAAACCTTCTTCTGAGAGAGTAACAATGAAAGAGCATGCAAGCCAGTAAGAGCTGGGAAGATCGTTAGCACCTAGTTAGGGCTAGAAAAAACCTTATTCAGAGCAAGTAGAGCAATGAAAAAAACCCTGCAAAGACTTAGGGCTGGAAAAACCTTCTTCTGAGAGAGTAACAATGAAAGAGCCTTCAAGCCAGTAAGAGCTGGGAAGATCGTTAGCACCTGGTTAGGGCTAGAAAAAAACTTCTCTGGAGCAAGTAGAGCAATGAAAAAAAATTCTGCAAAGACTTAGGGCTGGAAAAACCTTCTTTGGAGAGAGTAACAATGAAAAAGCCTGCAAGGTAAGAGCTGGGAAGATCTGTTAGCACCTAGTTAGGGCTGGGGGAAAAAGCTACATTCGAAGTATAAGACGCACCCAAATTTTCAGCCACTTTTAGGGAGGAAAAAGGTTCTTATACTCCGAAAAATACGGTACTTTAGTTAATGAGAAAAAAAATCAGAATTGTCCCATTTCTTTGGCCCAATATCCTTCCTTTGCCATCATAGACAATATAGTACTGGAGCAGTTAGCAATGGATAACATTTCCCTGAAGGGTGAATTGAGAAGTAGATTTATACCACAAGTTTGAATGCTAGGTCTCACATGAATATTGGAGATTGTCTGAATGTAAAGTGGGGATTCTCTATATGTTTAAGCAGGACTTTGCTAAGGGGAATCCATTTCCTGAAAAAGCAAATAAATAAATAAATATATATATATATATTTCTCTTCTTTGCTCTGCTCATTTCTCAGCCTTCTGTGTTCCTCATCTGTAACACGGGAATATCAAATCGAGGCATTTGACTAGGTGTTTCTCCAGGTATTCTAGTCAGTTTTATTTTTAGAATTTGAATTCTTGCCCTGTAGAAACTCAAACGTTGAGCACTCTTAAAACTGTAAGGTGAGTAATACGGCTGACTCACTCCTTTATGCGAGAGGTAACCACTACAAGATAAATCAGCCACCTCAAATTCCTCAGCCCTTTTCCAAGTACAATAGCTATGGTAACAGGAACTAAAATTATTCAGCACAATTGAGCAACTATTTTTTTTCAGCATATATAATCTTTTTCTTACATAGCACACTAGCCCCTTTTCTGATCTTCCATTATACATGTATTTGAGTTCTAAAATCCCAATGAAATATTCCACAGCTTCAGCAAGCATGAAACTTGTCCACATAAATGACCATTATATGTTTCATATTAGCCAGGAACTCATAAACTTAGCTGCTGAAAATTTAAAGGTTTTGTACATTCAGAACAGAATTATTAGGCTAACAGGATCTTCTCGGTGGTGGCCCCTCTGTGCTTCCAAAATGAGGTAAAAAACTGACTTTAAAGGGAATATTTGGGCTAGGTTAGGTTTCCTTTCACGATTTACTTCAGCATCCCCATGGTCACATGTTCAAAATTCAGATGCTTGGCAATTGACTCGTATTTATGACGGTTGCAATGTCCCCTGGTCCAGAGGTGGGTTCCTACCGGTGCGGTCCGGAGCCCTGCTCCGGTAGTGGCCTGCCGATTGTGCAATTTTGGTGCGAAGGCTCCGGTGCTGTCTTTGCCGGTCCGTGCGCGCCGCCATCTTTTTTTTCTAATTTTCAGGGATTTTTCAGCTCTCTGAGCATGCGCAGAAGGAAAATCGTCCCTCTGCGCATGCGCAGAAGCAAAATCGCGCTAGGGGATGTCGCGATGCGCACGCAGCCCACCGGTAGGAAACGGTAAGAGGAACCCGCCCCTGCCCTGGTCATGTCATCACCTTTTGCGACCTTCTAACACGCAAAGTAAGTGAGGAAGTCAGATTCAATTAACAACAGTGTTACTAACTTAACAACTCAGTGATTCACTTAACAACCGTGGCAAGAAAGGTTGTAAAATGGGGCAAAATTCATTTAACAACTGTCCCGTCTAACAATAGAAATTCTGGACTCTGTTATGACTGTAAAGTGGAGAACTGCCTGTACCAGCAATTACTTAATTCAATTAATAACATTCCACAGTCTTTGACCAGGTGACGATGAAGGGCGTCTGTAATTCAGATATCTGGAGGAATACAAATTGCTTTGCTTACTTCTTGTTTAGGAATCTTCTGCTTGGAGAAGCCTGCTTGTCTCCAATACAGAAGCTAGGGTTTTAAACACCTTATATAGACTGTCTTGCTAGTGATAAATATAGGTAGTCCTTGATTTACAACTGTAATTGACCCCAGAACTACTTTTGTAAGTCATGGTGGTCATTCAGTGGATCCTCATAGGAGCACCTCTGATTTTACGACCTTTTCTGTGGCGGTCATTAAATGAACACTAACTGAATGTGGCGGTTTTTAAACAAACCAATGGGCGTTATCCCCCCCCCCACCAGAAACCAGAAATAAATGCTGGAAACCCTTAAAAAAACACTGAAAATCAGTCATGCAGAACAGCCATAAGTGCGAGCCTATTGCCAAGCACCCAAAATGTGGTCATGTGACCATGAGGGGAGGGGGAGCCAGCCGTCGTAACTTTGAAATCGGGTCATAAATAGCTCTGGGAAGGTCCATTGTAATTTCGGACGGTCATTAAGTGAGGATTACCTGTAATTCCAGTATTATCTCCACTGTAAATGGATCAGTTTAAGAATGTTCAGAGGCTGGCTGTGATTGTGTTCAGTTCTAAAACCTGTCGTGACTTTAAATTATTTTAAAGTTTTTTAGCAACTTTGCCACCTCGTGGAGATTGAGAAAAAAGACATGCACAAAATCATTCCTACTGTTACCTGGAAACAGGCCAAGATTCCTGAATGATGCAACAGACTGTAAGAGGTTCCAGCACTTTCTTCCTCTGTCTAGCTTTCTCCAGATCATTCAGAAACTAAACTTGAGGATTTGATATTAGCCACCAAGAAAACTAGAAAATGGCTATTTAATTTATTTATTTATACTCTGCTGCTGTGGCCTAGAGGTGGAGCTCTTGTCTCACAATCAGGAGGTTGTGAGTTCAATCCTAGCTAGAGGCAGATGTAGGGTCTCCTGCTTGAGCAGGGGGTTGGACTAGATGGCCTGCAAGGTCCCTTCCAACTCTGTTAATATGTTAATGCCTGCTATGGGCATGTTTTCCTCTCTATGAAAAGTCAGCCAACTGGGGCTTAATTAAACCACCACTAGGCAAATATTAATTACATTTATATAGCCACGCATCTCACCACTGTGACACTGGGTGGCATACAGAGTTAAAAATCTCCCCCTACCAAAATATTAAAAAACCAACCCAAAATAACCACAAAAATCAACCAAACAATGTTAGGGGATATGAGCAGAATAAAAATTAAATAGGTAAATAAAATTTAAAAACAATGTTGTTGTTGTTGTTAGTTGCAAAGTTGTGTCTGACCCATCGCGACCCCATGGACAACGTTCCTCCAGGCCTTCCTGTCCTCTACCATCCCCTGGAGTCCATTTAAGCTCACGCCGACTGCTTCAGTGACTCCATCCAGCCACCTCGTTCTCTGTCGTCCCCTTCTTCTTTTGCCCTCAATCGTTCCCAGCATTAGGCTCTTCTCCAGTGAGTCCTTCCTTCTCATTTGGTGGCCAAAGTATTTGAGTTTCATCTTCAGGATCTGGCCTTCTAAAGAGCAGCCAGGGTTGATCTACTCTAGGACTGACCGGTTTGATCGCCTTGCAGTCCAAGGGACTCGCAGGAGTCTTCTCCAGCACCAATAAAACTATTAAAACAGAAAAAGTATAATCTGTAGGAGAGTGCCGTTCATTTTCTTAAAAATACAACCATTTAGCAGGCTCTCCAACAATGTCACCAGATCCCCAGGCCAGATGGCAAACCCATGGCTTGAGATTCTTCCCAAAGGTTGTTGTTTTGTCTCCGTTGTTTTGCAAGTACACTGAGTGCTTCTGTACCAGAGGTAAATTCCTTGTGTGTCTAACCACACTTGGCCAAATAAAGTATTCTATTCTTCTATTCTATTCTAAGGTAAATGAGGTTGGGTCCAATCTGACCTCAGGGGGGATGATGTTTTTAAGAGTGGGCACTGCGGCAGAAAATATTCTCCTCCTGGTCCCATCAGATAACACCCCTTTGTAGACACGACCCACAACATTTCTGCTAGACCTGATGGGACATATGACTGTAATTGAGGTGAGGAGTCCCTCAAATAATGCTGAATATTGTCATGATTTCTTTAACAAGATTTATTCACTTAGCCCTAATTGGGTGGGTCCAGACAACACAATAGACACCAACTATGATTTAGAAATCTTGTCACTGAATGCCATCACATACATTTTGTCTCTGAGCATCCTCAATGGTCTGCCTTCTATAAAAAAATACTAGCCATTAGGAATACTGGTGAGCAAGTTAAAGGTAGCTTCTACTTCCCTTCTGACTGTTTGAGAGCCAGTTTGGTCTAGAGATGGTGGCATAGTGGTTAGAATGCAATACTGCAGGCTACTTCTGCCAGCTGCCAGCAGTTCGGCAGTTCGATTCTCACTGACTCAAGGTTGACTCAGCCTTCCATTCTTCCAAGGTCGGTAAAATGAGGATCCAGATTGTTGGGGGAAATATGCTGACTCTTTAAACCGCTTGGAGAGGGCTATAAAGCATTGTGAAGCGGTATATAAGTTTAACTGCTGTTGCTATTGCTAGTGGTTAAAGTAACAGGCTAGAAAGTGAGCGACTGTGGATTCTAGTCCTGCCTTAGGCACAAAGCCAGCTGGATGACTTTGGGCCAGTCACTCTCTCTCAGCCCTAGAAGGAAGCAATGGCAGACCACTTCTCTTGCCCAGAAAACTGCAGGGACTTGTCCAGAAAGTCACCAGGAATCAACACGGACTAGAACAAGGATCTCCAACCCCCGGTCTGCGGACGGGCACCAGTCCATGGTGTGTCAAAAGCAGTCCGCACAAACAAGCGAAGCTCCATCAATGCACACACAGGCAGCGCAAGAAACCATGCTCCATCCAGTCTGCAAAAAAGCCTCTCTCCACAGAACTGATCCCTTGGTGCCCAAAAGATTGGGGACCGCTGGACTAGAACACACAAATACACAGACTCTTCTCTGTTGGTTGTATAGAACATATAAGAGGCTTCAATTCAATTCAATTCAATCCAATTCAATTATGTTCTGTTCTGTTCTGTTCTAAATTTGTACCCCAAAATAAGCTTGAGGGGTACATCCTTGTCATGATGTGAATATTGTCAGTTGTGAGTCTATGCAGGGTGATGTACCCCTATTCTAAATATGATGGTACTTTCCAATACAAGCAGAACACGTGATATGATATTCTGCGCATGTCTACATTCCTAATCCACCATTAATCACTTCTGTCTTGTCTTCCTACCTAGAAGGTCGTGTTACTCAGCAAAGATGTAGCTTATTCAGGATTTATTGTTTTATATTGTTTTGTACTGAAATAAATATTTTCTATTAGACATTTAATCTCGGTTTTATTTCTAAGTATTTGAATTCCAAGTAAAAGATCCAAATATCGCCTCTACGGGGATATTCTTCCCTTAACAATCCTCCACCATGCAGAACACTGTTTTTTACACATTTCATGCTTTGACACAGGATAATCCAAGACTATAGTTGGTGGGGAGGGGGGAGTTTCATATTCACCATGGACTCCTTTACTGACAGATTTGCTCCAGGAGGAGATAGGACTTAATGCAATATCCTAATTTTATTATACTATGGTGTTAAGGCTAAGGCTGCTCTAAATCTCTGAATTTGTATTCCAGGTTCAACTACAGTTATCACAGGTACCAAGAACTTTCTGGCAACACAATGTAGGCATCTCTTTCCATCTGCCCAGATTGGATTTTGGATTGGGTGTGCTTCCAATGTCGTAAACTGAAAATGGATAAGCCAGGTGTTATGGACAAGGAAAGGTGTGCAGACAGGGCGACATATTGCAATTGATCTTCTCCCCTTAACCAGCAAAGAGCAGCCACACACAGTCTGGAGGCATTAAACGTTCCCTTGTATCTCCATAAGGGCCATCCCATTTGAGAGCATGCCATTAAAATTAGGCAGCAAAATGGCCCATTTTCACATGGGTCATTTTGCCTTGTCTATCTGAAAATTTGGGCAAGGCCATCCTCTCCTTTCCTAAAACCCTGAATAATGGGCAAAAAAGTATGTACAGAAAATGTACAGAACTGAAGAAACTTCTTGGATGAGAAGTAAAATGTTTTCAAGGGGGAAAAAATTAAGAAATCCCAGTTGCCTTTGGGAAAAGCACCTTTGGGCCAATCATGACCTAGAGATGACTGAGGATCTCCATAAGAAAAAAAACACACCGGTAGTTAAAATTATGGCAGCAAAAATAAGCCTGGATTGTGTTTGTCTTTTTTTCCCCAAGTTTTTTATTTTTATCTCCATGTAGACAATTTACATATTATCTTATGTATTGTACATATTATGTACATATTATTATATTATCAGAACTGCAGAAAAAACAATTACTGCCAACCTGCCTTCCATTGAGGACCTGTATACTGCACGAGTCAAAAAGAGGGCCATGAAAATATTTACTGACCCCTCGCATCCTGGACATAAATTGCTTCAACTCCTACCCTCAAAACGTCGCTATAGAGCACTGCACACCAAGACAACTAGACACAAGAACAGTTTTTTCCCAAACGCCATCACTCTGCTAAACAAATAATTCCCTCACCACTGTCAAACTATTCACTAGGCTGCATTACTATTACTATTAGTTTTTCTCATCGTTCCTATCACCCATCTCATCCCACTTATGACTGTATGACTGTAACTTGTTGCTTGTATCCTTACGATTTATATTCATATTGTTTCCTGATTGCTTACTTGAACCCTATGATAACCATTCTTGACAAATGTTATCTTTTCACTTATGTACACTGAGAGCATATGCACCAAAGATAAATTCCTTGTGTGTCCAATCACACTTGGCCAATAAAGAATTCTATTCTATTCTATTCTATTCTATTCTATTCTATTCTATTCTATTCTATTCTATTCTATTCTATTCTATTCTATTCTAATTCTATTCTTCTTTTACAGTGATTTTAAAGATTGGGGGGGGGGTCACTCTAATGCTTTCTAATCCTTAAATCCACCTGCTTCTATGATATTATTGAGGATTTGCTGTCTCTCCAGAAGTCAAATTAAGACTTCAGACTTTGCTCACCTCAAATTTAAAGTATTTGCCTTCCTTCCAGTTGCCAATCTCTGTGCATAGAAAGAGTATCAACCCCTCCTCCCCCCATCTCCCACACTTCTAGGATGAAGGGAAGTCTATATGCCCCATTTTCTTCTTAGCATCCCCTGAAAAAAAGCTGACCCTGCTCCTCAGGGTTGTTGTACGAAACGTCTGGCGCTGAAGAAGAGGGGAAAGGCCAGGTTTTGAAACAGGGGCCACAGTGATCACTGTGTTTTTCTGGATTCCCATTCCCAAAAGCAGGAGGCCAGCTCCTGGCAATATGGGACACCGTTAGACTTGGGGAGCGCAGTTGGTAGCTTTGCAGGTATGTGTGAATGCCGACTGAGCAGCCTTGTTGTCCCGTGTCTGAGACACACTGGATTTTTCTAGAAGCTGCTAGAGTGCACGCGGGTCTTGCGTAGTTTGCCCTTCAAGGCAGATTTAAGGAGCAAGCGGGGCTGGCACGAATTTTACTCTTCCTTCTAGGCCAGTGTTTCTCAACCTTGGCAGTTTGAAGATGTGTGGACTTCAACTCCCAGAATTCCACAGCCAGCAACGCTGGCTGGGGAATTCTGGGAGTTGAAGTCCACACATCTTCAAACTGCCAAGGTTGAGAAACACTGTTCTAGGCGCCTCTGGAATCGCCGCCGGATTTCTAGACCTGTTTGGAAACATCTTACACGCTGTTGCGTCATAAAAACAACCCAGGCCACGCTGCTTAACCGCTTGAGGAGGCGGGGCCTACGGGGACTATAAAAGGCGGCACGGGCTGCCCAGCCAGCCAGAAACAGACAGAGCGAGTAGGCGGAAGGTTGTCTTATTTTGGGAGCTTCTGCTGCGCTGCCACCATGGCGACCTACTCCCGCGTCCTGCTTCGGATGCTCCCTCTGCGGCGATGGCCTCTGCCCGGCCTGGGCCCCGTCTGGCTCAGCGAGCCGCAGCCGGCGTGCAGGCCCCTGTGGCCGGCCAACCCCAGCTTCGTGGACCGTGTGATGGGCGACATGGAGAGGCAATTCCAGGAGATGGAGAAGATGAGCCGCGCCTTCTTCCAGGCGACGCCGCTCCCCTTGGGAAGGGAGCGCGAAAGCCAGAAGGAAGCCTCGGAGGAGATCGCCTGCCCGGCCGAGGGTAAAAAGCATTACCGCTTCTCGGTGGACGTGGCCGGCTTTGCTCCCGAGGAGATGACGGTGAACCTGGAAGGGAGGAAAGTGACGGTGACCGCCAAGCGCCAAAGGGAGAGCCAGAGCAAAGACAGCGGCTGCTGGGTGGAGCATCAAGAGCTGCGCCGGGAGACCCTCCTGCCTCCCGATGTAGACCTTCAGGCCATCGCTTGCTCTCTGAATCCGGATGGGCAGCTGTGCATCGAGGCCCCGCGCCTGGCCTCGCCCGAGGCCCCGCAACACACCATCCCCATCGATGTGAAAGCAGCCGATCCGAATCCCGGCGGGGAGGACAAGCCCAAGGAGCACTGATCGTGTGGATGATGTTCCTGCCACGCACATAGAATCGCCCTATGAAAATGAGCAGGCTCACCTGCTAGCTTTAGAAAGGCTCTTCTTTCCTTGTCTACAATAAAGCCTCTTTCAATTTACCCGTGGACTTAATTTCTGAATGTTGTGTTCTGGGGGTCCGACACCAACTGGGATAAGATTTCAAAGGAGGTGCTTGAAAAACAGACTGTATAAAAGGAGTGGGTGGGAATGGAGGTTGTGTTCTACTGTGCAAACAGCGAGTTGAATTCTTAAATGATGGTAAAAGTATGATGGACTAAATGTGGGTGTTCTGTATGACACCAAAGTGGACACTGTATTTTTTTATTTAAAGAATAAAGTTATTTTTTAAAAATCTGACTGCCTGAAACCAGATTCTTAAGTGGCTTAAAATGTAAAGGTTCCCCTCGCACATATGTGCTAGTCGTTCCTGACTCTAGGGGGCAGTGCTCATCTCCGTTTCAAAGCCGAAGAGCCAGCGCTGTCCGAAGACGTCTCCGTGGTCATTTGGCCGGCATGACTAAACTCCAAAGGCGCACGGAGCACTGTTACCTTCCCACCAAAGGTGGTCCCTATTTTTCTACTTGCATTTTTTACCCGCTTTCGAACTACTAGATTGGCAGAAGCTGGGACAAGTAACGGGAGTTCACCCCGTTACGTGGTGCTAGGGATTCGAACTGCTGAACTGCCGACCTTTCGATCAACAAGCTCAGTGTCTTAGTCACTGAGCCACCGTGTCCCCTTAAGTGGCTTACAGAGTATTAAAAAAAAGGGAACAGGTTAAAAGGTTAAAGCGTTTAAAATAGTAACTAAGAATACGAAACGAATTGTGATAAGTGGCATCACTGTGTACAATTAATTTCCAAGGACCCTTTGGGGGGGGGGGAAACAAACCCATTTTTACCTGGAAGGCTGTGAGGATGGGAAGAAGCTAATATGAAAGTTGCATTTTCTTCTGTTTGGAACTTGGCATTATTCTGAATGGAAAAGTTGGTTACTCTCTTGTTCAAACCTCACGCAGGGGCTACTGCAGCTGTAGTACAGGTTATGTTAACAGTTTGCTATGTTGGTGGTCTTTTGATACTGCCCATAGGGTTTTCTTGACAAGGATAAAGGAGTAGTGGGTTGCCAGGAGAAAGAGACAGCAGAGGATGAGATGGTTAGATAGTGACATCAACGCAATGAACATGAATTTGGGCAAACCCTGAGCCAGTGGAGGACGGTGGGCTGGGGTGCTATAGTCCTTGGGGGTCGCAAAGAATTGGACATGACTTAGTGATTGAACAATGTTAGTGGTTCCCCTTAATGAAATCAAGCTGGTCCTGCTATCAAGGACTAGCTGTTGGGAGGAAGATACGGAAATGGCCAATTGGTGGCCAATGAACAAGTAGTCCTCCTTTAGTGACTGCCCTGTTTAGCAACCATTTGCAGTTAACGATGGTGGAGGAAAAAGTGACCGATTAATTCTCGCATTTACAACCTGCAGGTGAGATTCAGCAAAGAAAAGCTGAAGATAAGCAGAGTTGCAGTTTCACAGTGATGGCTTCACAATAGTTGCCAGTTGTAGTTGCTGAACAAGAACTACCTAGAGTTTACAAGTAGACTTACTTGACTTACAGCCACACTTGGGACCAGAACTTTCATTGCTAAGTAAGATGGTTGCTGAGTGAGTTGCAACTGATTTTGCAAACCTCTTTTGCCACAATCGCTAAGCAAATCGCTGAAATTAAGTGAGCCATGCTGTCACACAGCAAATCTGGCTTTCCCCCATTGACTTTGTCAGAAACCCAGCTGGGAAGGTCACGAATGGTGATCACGTGACCCCAGCATGCTGCCAGCATTGTAAATACATGCCAGTTGCCAGATTTGGATCATGTGACTGTGATCATGTGACCAGTCGTCACTTTTCAGTGCCATTTGTTAACTTCAAATGGTCACTAAGCAAGTAGTTTGTAAATCAAAGTCTGCCTGTATTTTTAGAATATGGAAAATAGTGGCAAATATCTGTAGCTCGGGTGTTAGGATGAGGGAGAAATTTCGTTCGCCGCTATTTTCCATATAACGGAAACCAACCCACAAGCTCAGAGAACGAACCTTCACCCTCAATATGGAAAATGTCAAATCACTGAGGGGTGACCCGGATCCTCATTCAGAGGCAGGAAGGCAGACAACGGCAGACACTTGAGGATCAGTGGTGGGTTCCTACCGGTGTGGTGCGGAGCGCAGCTCCGGTAGGAGCCCGGCAATGACGTCATTTTTTGGCGCTTCAGCGCGTCCTGAGTTGTCGGGAAAAAGCCCTGCCACCCGCCCTTGTGTGAATACTGACCTTTATTCTTCCTCTGAAGCACAGAGAAGCTCCTCAGCTGTGTTTCGGCTTGTAATGTCGTCCTGAGTATACGCGGAAGTGAAATTGCACGGTGGGACGCGATCTCACTTCCGCGCATGCTCGCGATGCGCATCGGTAGCGAACGTTAACCAGAACCCTCCCCTATTGAGGATGCCAGGAAGAACAAATTGTGAACATAGAGGAGCATCTTCTTGGATCAGGATTGAAGAAGAGGCAGACTGCCAGAAAAGTTCTAGAACAGGAGTGTCAAACTCGATTTCGTGGAGGGCGCATCAGCGTTGTTTGACCTCGGGGGTTCTGTCCAGGTGGGCATGGTCATGGTGGGTATGGCCAGCTTGACGTCACTCATGTCGGAAGTAGAACTGGGGGGATCCACTTTTGCTAGTAGTTTGTTTTGCTAGCACTCTGCCAACAAAAACGGAGCTCGGGGGGGCCCACATGTCCCCCACAGGCTCCATTTTCAGCTGTGACGGCCTCTGCAGGCCTCTGCCAGTGAAAAGGGCCTCCCGAGCTCTGTTTTTGCTGGCAGAGGCACCGCAGGATGGTCCTTCGCTGTTTCCAGGGCGGCCCCGCGGGCCAGATCCGGCCCGCGGGCCTTGAGTTTGACACCCCTGTTCTAGAAGGTTCAGAAGGTTCGACCGGTTAGGGCCCACAGAGTTGGCCTCCTCCAGGTCCCGTCAGCCAAGCAATGCCGGCTGGCGGGCCCTAGGGGGAGGGCCTTCTCTGTGGGGGCCCCCGCGCTCTGGAACCAACTTCCCCCAGAGACCCGAACCATCCCCACCCTGCTGGCCTTCCGAAAAGCCGTCAAGACATGGCTTTTCCTGCAGGCAGGGGGTAGAGACTAACCCATCTCAGCTCTCCCCCGGGTATGTCTGGTTGATGGATATTTTTAAATATTAATTTTTTAATTTTTGAACTTGGTTTTAATTAATGTTTATTTGCTAGTGTTCTTGTATATTGCTATACGCCGCCCTGAGTCCCTCGGGAGTAGGGCGGCATATAAGAACCAAGAAATAAATAAATAAATAAATAAATATGTATGTTAAGCTAAACAGCCCTCTGGGAACTTTTGTGTAGGTTTGTTTAATGTTGCAATTCTGCCAAGGGAAACGGAGCATAGGGGGGGCGATTTATCTTCCACACAGTCTTTATAGGTTCCAGTGCTGACAGTCATTTGTGGGGCTCTGATCATGTAATTTCTAAGGAATGTTTGCTTTCTTAGCAATTTGAGAGATGAGTGGTATCTAAATTTGACAAAAATAAAATAAAATTTAAGAGCATACTGAAAGGGAGATCCAACGGACTACTCCTATTTAAATTGCACACTTTGTATTCTGCTTATTTCAAGAAAAGATTTAAACCTCCAGCTCCCCACCAAGATGGGGGTGGGAATGAGTGCAGGTAGGCACGTGAGCACAACATATGCCAACGTTCAAGTGTGTGTGTGCGTGCATAAAGATATCTCTCCACCCATTGCCCATGTGGTATTTGAGGGGGCAAAATTGCTTCCCCTTGCTTTGGGCTGCTCTAAATATATCAGTTGTAACTACTTCATCCCAAATCGAAAATGAACAACTGTTTCCTGCTAGTCAGTTTCCTGAGTGGGCTAGAGGCATCTGATCCGGTAGGACATTTATAGAAATTTTTATAGAAATTTTCAGGTGTCTCTGAGGTAACCTAACTATATTTGTGTCATCACTGGATTGAGAAAAGCCTTTATATCTTTTTTTCCGGGGGGGGGGGTAGTAAAAGTCTGCTATAACCAACAAGGTGATAGCTTGCCTTATGGCAGGGGTGGGGAACTATGGTCCTTTTATGACTTGTGGGCTTCAACTCCCAGAATTCCTGAGCTAGTATGGCTGGCTCAGGAATTCTGGGAGTTGAAGTCCACAAGTCATAAAAGGGCCATAGTTCCCCACCTCTGCCTTATGGGAACAAGCGCAAATCTCTGCTTAGAAGACGGTCTTGCAGGAATTCCACAAGGACTCTCATTAATTTGTGGGATCTGCTACCAAAATACAGGATAGCGGCTTAGTTAGCTTTCAAGAGGGAGGGAGGGGTTTGTTGAACAACTTCAGACTTCCTATAAGGCACGGATGCCAAACTCGATCACGTGATGTGATGTATCACAACGTTTTTTGTCTTTGCGGAGCCGGGGTGGGCATGGCCTGAGTGTGACGCATCCGGCCTGCGGGTCGCCAGTTTCACACCCATGCTATAAGGCCTTTCATAGGTTGTTAGAGCTGTGTTCAGGGACGTGAAAGCCAGTGTTAAGACAGATAAAACAGGTAAGACTCTGTCATGGGCTTTTTCAAAGAGTCTCCACAAATTACATATAACAACAACAGAACCTCTGAACCGATGGCTCTCAATCTTAGCTTTGAGATATCTGCCCGTCTCACAATCAAGTGGCATGCTGGCTATGGAATTCTGGGAGTTGGAGTCCATAGATAAAAGTTGCTGAGATTGAGAAATACAGGGTTATTCAAAAAGAATGAACCGATTTCATGACGCATTGCTTCAGTTCTCAAGCATCGCCATGTAATGAGTCAGTGACCATTTGAAAGAGGAGTTATCTAAGTTTTGAATGGCTGCCACAGGGGCGATGTAGTCGCGTCGTTCTTCCGGCAATGTTCAGTTGTTTGTTTACCCTCGGAATGGCGAGTCCTCGGGAAAAGGCGTTCTGCGTTGGATTGGTCGGAAGGGGGCCCAAGACTTTGCTCTTTGTGCTTGGCCTGCAAGATCCCCAGACCTAACCGCGTGTGATTTTTTCTTGTGGGGATAAGTAAAAGATCGCGTTTATGTTCCACCGCTACCCACTAACCTCGATGACCTTAAACATCGAATAACAACAGCGATCGACCCAGTGGATTGTGATATGCTGATACGTGCCTGGGAGGAATTCTCTTATCGCATTGATGTTGCCCATGTTGCAGGTGGTGGCCACACTGAACACTTGTAAGACAGGAAATAAAAGTTGATTGTGAGTAGAATACTTGTGACTTGGCTGGAGTTTTGTATCACTTTTCCTTAATAAAATATTGTGTTATGAAATTGGTTCATTCTTTTTGAATAACCCTGTATTATAGGTCCAACAGATCTACCTGGCAGGTATTTACGACCCAGGTTCAAAGTTCAATGGTTGTCTCCCCATATGATCGCACTTCAGGTGCGTAGCAACTAGGCTACATTTATGGCCATTTGCCCTGTCCTGCGATCACATGACTGCATTTTATGATGGTTTTGCTGAAAACTGGTATTTATTTTGGTTTTCAGCAAAACTGCAACCACTGTTGTTTGCTTAACAACTACAGCGTTTGATTAACCACTACCAAAAAAAAAAGGTAAAATTGAATTGGACGGCTTTATAACTGTCGTGAGTTTTGACTGTGATGGGCAGGTTCCATTATGGTCGTAACTCAAAGACCACCTGTACAGGTAGTCCTCGACTTACAACCGTTCACTTAGTGACTGTTGAAAGGTACATCATCACTGAAAAAAGTGACTTACGACCATTTTTCAGATGACTGTTGCAGCATCCCCATAGTCACGCGATCAAAATTCAAACAGTTGGCAACTGACTCACGTTTATGACGATTGCAGTGTCTTGGGGGTCACGTGATCACCTTTTGCAACTTTCTGACAAGCGAAGCCAATGGGGAAGCCAGATTCACTTAACAACCGTGCGACTAACTTAACAATTTTAATGATTCACTTAACAACTGTGCAAAGAAAGGTCGTAAAATGGGGCGAAACTCACTTAACAAATGTCTCGCTTAGCAACATATATTTTGGATTCAATTGTGGTCGTCAGTTGAGGACTATCAAATGTGGGGTGTGTGTGTGTGAATTCTGCAGGAAACAGTAATACAGGCCAGCCTTGGGAATCTAGTTTTTCAGTGCTAGAACTTTTCCCTCTCTCCCTGTAAGACACACAAACACACAGAGACACAACTTTTAAGAACAGCATCCTGGTTGTGGAATTCTGGGAGTGGTTATTGCCTGCCCACATGTTGGGGGGGGGGGAGAGTGCTAAGGTGAGGTAGGAATATACCAAGGCTTTTCCTTCCTTTACCTCCCTGATAACAACAACAACAACAACAACAGAGTTGGAAGGGACCTTGGGTCTTCTAGTCCAACCCTCTGCTTAGGCAGGAAACCCTACATCACTTCATTCACAGCTTCTGGAGGCAAGCTGTTCCACTGATTAATTGTTCTGTCAGGAAATATCTCCTTAGTTCTAAGTTACTTCTCTCCTTGTTTAGTTTCCACCCATTGCTTCTTGTCCTGCCTTCAGGTGCTTTGGAGAATATTTTGACTCCCTCTTCTTTGTGGCAACCCCTGAGATATTGGAACACTGCTATCATGTCTCCCCTCGTCCTTCTTTTCATTAAACTAGACATACCCAGTTCCTGCAACCGTTCTTCATATGTTTTAGCCTCCAGTCCCCTAATCATCTTTGTTGCTCTTCTCTGCACTCTTTCTAGAGTCTCCACATCCTTTTTACATTGTGGCGACCAAAACTGAATGCAGTCATGAATGTTCATGTTCCATTACTTTGTGATTCTCAAGCTTTACGGCAGGGCTCCCCAAACTTGGCAACTTTAAGACTTGTGGACTTCAATACCCAGAATTCTCCAGCCAGCATAGCTGGCTGGAGAATTCTGGGAGCTGAAGTCCACAAGTCTTAAAGTTGCCAAGTTTGAAGACCTCTGCTTTACGGTTCTATGACTTTCCAAAGTTCAATGAAGATAAATGGACAATAAGTGAATAAATAACGATTCTACGGCCCTCGGAATAATAAAGGAACGGCTAGAAAATCTGCTGAGAGATGTTGCTTTATTAGAACATGAGGATGTCGCAGCTGTTCACAGTTTAAAATGTAGAGAAAGTGTGAAAAACTGTACCAAAGAGAAGCAGCACTGGGTTCGAGTGGCACCCGGTGCTGCTAACTTAAAAGTTGGGTGGCTTAAAAAGGAGACAGTCAGGGGAAAAAGCCACCAGTAAAGTTTGAAAGCAGATTTTCACAACAATGGAGAGGTTTCCTTGGCTCCTGATTTGGCTTCCCAGAAACGACTAAAAGAAAGCAATCCAGGTGTGATTTTTACCCAGACACGTTCCCTGCAGGCATGTTTTCAATACCTGGAAAGAGCTGAACAAACCAGAATGAGATCTAGAGAACCCCTGAGGTTCCCCAAGGAAGCTTTCGCGGAAGGTGGTTGAACAAACCAAAATCCCTCCACCCCCCCCCCCCCCAAACCAATCCTGAGCACTAAAGGAGCATCTTCACAGTCCTGACCTCTTACGCCCGGCCTAAAGTTTCTAAGCTTCTCCTCCTAAATCTGTTCTAAAGCCAATGCAACTTTTTTTTTGCAGTCCCTGGTTTCTTTCCCCCTGCCAGGCGGACCCCCAACAATATCCTTCCTTCATTTTGATGGATCGTCTGCAGGGCCACCTACATTGCAAGGAGAAGAAAACCCACACGAGCGAGAAAGACAGAGAGAGAGAAAGAGAGAAAGAAAGAGAGAAGTGAATGGCAGCATCCAGCCAAGGCCCGTTTTCCTGCCCTCTCCCGCAAAATATACCCAGACGATCCTCTGGGTTTCTTCTCACTTCTGCAGCTCCAGATAGTGCAAAGATCTTTCTTGACACCCCGGACATCTCCTGCAAAGGGTTCATTGATGTTCTGATCAACTCTGGAGGCTGGGAAGTCTTTCTGGGCAGGAAAGCCAAGTCTGCTGTACCCACCCCACTCAGTCAACCTACAGTCCAGAGGGGGACACCGGTGCAAAGTCGTATGCCAGTCCTTGAGGGGGCCAGGTGGTGGAAGAGGGGCAGGAGCCGGGAGGAAGGAAGGGCCAAATCTCCAAGCCTGATTCCACAAAAGTCATCAACCGCAGGTTGGCCTTAGTTTCTGGCTGCTATGATGACCGACAGGGCTACGCCCCCCAGCGCTACGGCAGTGGCACCAAACAGCCACTTCCATGGAATTGTCTGGGAAGGAGAAAAAAAGGGGGAAAAAAAATAAAAGTGACTGCCAAAATTCAGAAGACACACGACTCAGAAACTGGCATATCCTGAGCAGCTCAGAGAAACATAGAAAATAAATGGGAGAGAAAGACCCAGTGGTCCATCAAGTTTGCCCTGTGAGTTTGTTTTCATTTATTATTTTTATATTTTCTTTATTTTTATTTTATTTTTAATTTTTGTCAGACGATGGACCTGTGTTTATCCCAAGCATGTTTAACCTTAGTTACGGGTGAACTGAATTCAATCAAGATAACTAAAAATCACACCTTTTACATCAGGGGGTCTAATCCCTGGGCCGTGACCCATTCGGAACTGGCCTGTGCAAAGCCCACCACCCATACAAATGGACAGGGGTGAAATCCAGCAGGTTCTGACAGGTTCTGGAGAACCGGTAGCAAAAATTTTGAGTAGTTCGGAGAACTGGCAAATACCACTTCTGGCTGGCCCCAGAGTGGGGTGGAAATGGAGATTTTGCAATATCCTTCCTCCAGAAGTGGGGAGGGAATGGAGATTTTGCAGTATCCTTCCCCCAGAAATGGGGAGGGAATGGAGATTTTGCAGTATCCTTCCCCCAGAAATGGGGAGGGAATGGGGATTTTGCAGTATCCTTCCCCCAGAAATGAGGAGGGAATGGGGATTTTGCAGTATCCTTCCCCCAGAAGTGGGGAGGGAATGGAGATTTTGCAGTATCCTTCTCCCAGAAATGGGGAGGGAATGGGGATTTTGCAGTATCCTTCCCCCAGAAGTGGGGAGGGAATGGAGATTTTGCAGTATCCTTCCCCCAGAAATGGGGAGGGAATGGGGATTTTGCAGTATCCTTCCCCCAGAAGTGGGGAGGGAATGGAGATTTTGCAGTATCCTTCCCCCAGAAATGGGGAGGGAATGGGGATTTTGCAGTATCCTTCCCCCAGAAGTGGGGAGGGAATGGAGATTTTGCAGTATCCTTCCCCTGCCACGCCCACCAAGCCACGGCCACAGAACCCGTAGGGAAAAAAATTTGAATTTCACCCCTGCAAATGGAGCTGCACACGCTCGCACACACCTATCTACCACTCGCAGGGAACATCCCCTCTTCCTCCCCCCCCCGCCGCCAAGCCGGAACCTCTGTTTTACATAACCTTGCATGGCTCCCTGTTTTTGTCCTATTTTGCTACTCCAGAGCTCCAATTTGCAAATTTGGTTTTTTCCAACACCACCCTCTCATTTTATTCCTCCAAAATTAAGGCAGGTCCTGTTTGGAGTATGTTGGCTACCAAGCAACCCTTGTAAGCACATTGGGAAAATTCTGTAAATACTTTCCAACTCCTCAATAAGAACTCTACTCTGGGTCCCAGGCCTTGGAATGGGGAGATTTTACAATGGAGGAGTAGGAAATATTCTGCCCCCCTACCTCTCCCATAGGCATGCATGGGGATATTTTTTTTATTTTCGCCTGATCTGCCCCATTTTTCAAATATGGGAAGTTGAAGAGATGTGGACTTCAAACTCCCAGAATTCCTCAACCAGCTTTGCTGGGAGTTGAAGTCCACATCTCTTCAACTGGCCAAGTTTGAAAAACATGGCCTTAGACCAGTGGTTCTTAACCTGTGGTCCGCTGACCCCTGTGGTCTGTGATGTCATCACAGGGGGAGGTCCACGAAGCCTTGAAAAAATGTTATGATTTAAGTCCTGGGTGTCCGTGGCCACAAAAGGTATTTAAAGAGAGGGTTGGTGGTGAACAAAAGGTTGAGAACCACTGCCTTAGACAAACAGGCTACCTAACCTGTTTAGACTTTGAAGCAATAGCAATAGCACTTAAGACTTATATATTGCTTTACAGCTCTCTCTAAGCGGTTTAGAGTCAGCATCTTGCCCCCAACAATCTGGGTCCTCATTTTACCCACCTCGGAAGGATGGAAGGCTGAGTCAACCTTGAGCCTGGTGAGATTTGAATTGTCAAATTGCAGGCAGCCAGCAGTCAGCAGAAGTAGCCTGCAGTAGTGCACTCTAACCACTGCACCACCGTGGCTCATGGTAGAAAGCAAAATCTTATAATGAGCACGGAAAACAAATGACAATTTTTATAGGCCGCTGCAGTCAGTTCTAAGGGCGAAAGACACAAGGTCCTGTAGAAGTTCCCATTGGCTTTCTACACTCAACAGATTAACAGAGTTGGATGGGACCTTGTAGGTCATCTAGTCCAACCCCCCACTCAAGCAGGAGACCCTACACCACTTCTGACAAATGGCAGTCCAATCTCTTCTTGAAAGTCTCAAGTGATCAAGCTCCCACAACTTCCGAAGGCAAGCTGTTCCATTGTTTGATTGTTTTCACTGTCAGAAAGTTTCTCATTTCTAGGTTGAATCTCTCCTTGATCAGTTTCCATCCATTATTACTTGTCTGGCCTTCAGGTGCTTTGGGAAATAGCTTGACCCCCTCCTCTCTGTGGCAGCCCCTCAAATATTGGAAGACTGCTATCATGTCTCCCCTGGTCCTTCTCTTCACTAGATTAGTCATGCCCAGTTCTTGTAACTGTTCTTCATTTATTTATTTATTATTTATTTATTTATTATGGTGTTCTTATATGCCGCCCAACTCCCGAGGGACTCAGGGTGGCGTACAACAGAGAAAATACAAGACACCAATTCATAAATATTATATTAAAAACAGATATAAAAGTTAAAAAAACAATATTTAAAAAACATCCAATACCCATTCAACAACCATACATACTTGGGGTGAGCTCGAGTGGATTAAGCTCTACCCCCAGCCTGCAGGAAAAGCCATGTCTTGACAGCTTTTCGGAAGGCCAGCAGAGTGGGGATAATTCGGGTCTCTGGGGGGAGTTGGTTCCAGAGCGCGGGGCCGGCTACAGAGAAGGCTCACCCCCTAGGGCCCGCCACGCGACATTGCTTGGCCGACGGGACCTGGAGGAGGCCAACTCTGTGGGCCCTAACCGGTCGAAGGGAAGTGTGAGGCAGAATGCAGTCCTGGAGATAACCTGGTCCTAAGCCATGAAGGGCTTTAAAGATGGTGATCAACACCTTGAATTGGACCCGGAGACCGATGGGCAACCAATGCAGCTGGCGGAGTATAGGTGTCACTTGGGTGTACCTTGGCACACCCACCACAGCACGCGCAGCCGCATTTTGCACCAGCTGAAGTCTCCGGATACTCTTCAAGGGTAGCCCCATGTAGAGCGTGTTGCAGTAGTCCAAATGCGAGGTGACAAGGGCGTGAGTGACCGTGAGTAGAGCCTCCTTCTCCAAGTATGGCCGCAACTGGTGCACCAGGCGAACCTGTGCAAAGGCCCCCCTAGCCACAGCATGGTGATCCAATTTTAGCTGTGGATCTAGGAGGACCCCCAAGTTGCGGACCTGATCCGAGGGGGTCAGTTTCGCTCCCTCGAATACCAAGGAGGGACAGTTGTCATAGTCCTTAGGAGGCAGTATCCAAAGCCACTCAGTCTTGTCGGGATTAAGTCTGAGTCTGTTCCTCCCCATCCAAATCCTAATGTCGTCCAGGCACCGGCACATTACATCAACTGCCTCACTGAAGTCAGACGGGGTGGTGATGTACAGCTGGGTGTCATCAGCGTACTGGTGGAAACACACCCCATGTCTGCGGATGATCTCCCCCAGCGGTTTCATGTAAATGTTAAACAGGATGGGCGAGAGAACCGACCCATGAGGCACCCCACATGATAGGGGGCTAGGGGACGATCTCTGTCCTTCTGCTAACACCGACTGCATCCTATCGGCGAGATAAGAGGAGAACCACCGCAAAACGGTGCCTCCCACCCCCAACTCACCGAGACGATGCAGAAGGATACCATGGTCGATGGTATCGAAAGCCGCTGAGAGGTCAAGTAGCACCAGGATGGAGGAATTTCCCCCATCCCGGGCCCGCCAGAGATCATCCATCAGGGCGACCAAGGCAGTTTCTGTACTGTAGCCGCGCCTGAAGCCCGACTGATAAGGGTCTAGATGATCTGTTTCATCCAGAAGCTGCAGAAGCTGAGTAACCGCCACCTTCTCCACAACTTTCCCTAAAAAGGGTAAGTTGGAGACCGGACGATAGTTCTTCAAATCAGCTGGATCCAGGGAAGGCTTCTTCAGGAGGGGTCTCACCACCGCAGCTTTTAACGACTTATGTTAATAAGTCATAACTTTTAACGACTTATGTTAATAAGACTTATGTTAATAAGTTCATATGTTTTAGTTTCCAGTCCCCTAATCATCCTGGTTGCTCTCCTCTGCACTTTTTCTAGAGTCTCAACATCTTTTTTATAGTGTAGTGACCAAAACTGGATGCAATACTCTAGGTGTGGTCTTACTAAGGCTTTATAGAGTGGTATTAGTACCTCACTTGATCTTGATTGTATCCCTCTGTTAATGCAACTTAGGATTGCATTGGCTTTTTTGGCTGCCGCTGCACACTGCTGGCTCATATTTAAATGGTTGTCCACTAAGACTCCAAGATCCCTCTCACAGTTACTGCTATTAGGTCTATATGTGTACTTTTGATTTTTCTTGCCTGTGTAAAACTTTACTTTTCTCTACATTGAATTTCATTTTGTTAGATAGGGCCCAGCGTTCAAGTCTGTCAAGATCCATCCATCCAGCCAGCCTATCCTCTAGGGTGTTAGCTATTCCTGTCAGCTTAGTATCATCTGCAAATTTGGTAAGTTCCCCTTCTATTCCCTTATCCAAGTTGTTCATGAAGATATTGAAGAGTACTGGGCCTAAGACGGAACCTTGTGGTACCCCACCTCATCATACAGCTATTAGTACCCAAGACATCCAATCAATTTCCCCTTTTCTCCCTACTTCTCTGGCTCAGTGAATACTTCTTTCTGGCCGCTTACCCAGGAGGATTTATCTTTGCACTTCGATGGGGGGCTGCTGGACCCAGGGTTACCCAGCATCTTGCGGTACATCTCTGCCTCGATGCTCTTTTGGTCAGCGTGCTTCTTGGCCAGTTTCGAGAGCTCGGTGTGAATGGTCTGGAGGCCAATGGAAAACAGAATATGGCATGATTAGGGGGTACCATTAAGAAGGCGAGAAGAACATTTCTACATCAGGGCGCCTGGGTTATTTATTGATTTAATTTACCGTATTTTTCGGAGTATAAGACGCACCTTTTTGCCCCCAAAAAGAGGGTGGAAATGTCGGTACGTCTTATACACCGAATACAGCCATTTTTGGCCTCCCAAAGCCCCGCCCCCGCATCTCATTTTTGCGAAAAATGGGCCATTTTTTGCGAAAAATGGGCCGTTTTTTGCAAAAACAGGGGTGTTTTTGCCTTCCCCCACCCCCTAGGAGTGCTCTGCAGGCTTTCCAAACCCTCTGCATACCCTGTTTTTGCAAAAAAAAAAAAAACCAAGCAAAAAATGGGCCATTTTTCGCAAAAACAGGGGTGTTTTTGCCTTCTAATTATCCCATCTAGCATGACTGGAGGAGGAATTCTGGGAGTTGAAGTCCACTAGTCTTAAAGCTGTCAAGTTTGAAGACCCCTGGGTTAGGGGTTAGGGGTGCAAGGGTCTTCAAACTTGGCAAGTTTAAGACTAGTGGACTTCAACTCCCATTCCTGAGCTAGCATGACTGGAGGAGGAATTCTGGGAGTTGAAGTCCACAAGTCTTAAAGCTGTCAAGTTTGAAGTTTGTAAAAAGTATACATGGTTGTAAAAAGAATACATGGT
This sequence comes from Diadophis punctatus similis, assembly GCA_023053685.1. Lineage (NCBI taxonomy): Eukaryota > Metazoa > Chordata > Lepidosauria > Squamata > Dipsadidae > Diadophis > Diadophis punctatus. Next base: position 314,337,164 of record JALIGW010000001.1, read on the forward strand.
TGTAAAAAGTATTCTGCTACACTGGTATTTTATTAAATAATGTATTACTACACCATTTGATTCGGAATACTTTTTTCCTTGTTTTCCTCCTCTAAAATCTAGGTGCGTCCTATACTCTGAAAAATACGGTATATCCCACCTTTACCATTTTTATAAACAACTCAAGGCGGCAAACATAGCTAATACTCCTTCCTCGTCCTATTTTCCCCATAACAGCAACCCTGTGAGGGTGGGTCGGGCAAAGAAAGAGAGACTGGCCCCAAGTCAACCAACCAGCTTCTCATGCCCAAGGTAGGACTAGAACTCACAGTCTCCTGATTTCTAATCTGGTGCCTTAACCACTAAACCAAGCTGTCTGCTGCAAAGTTGGCCAACACAATTCCAGAAAACCATCTTGGCCAGGGCAATGAAGGCTGTAACATTCCTTGTGGTCTGTTCTTCATAGGCAACCTTAGAACAGGAGAAGGTGACCTGAGCCAAATTTTGACTATCGCCCTCCCAAAGAATCCCATTTCAGGTAGCCCCAATTTGGAGGAGGGAGGGTAGTTCTGACATTTTCCTTGCCTCTCCCAAGTGCTCACAGATCTTCTTTCCAAAGATGGTCACAGAACCACCGTTTGTAAGAGGGAATATGGATAAGGATCAGAGGTGGGTTCCTCCTGGTTCGCCTGAACTGGTAGCGACCCGCTGGTGATGTCACAATGACGTCACGGAACCGGTTCAGTCAGTGCCGGTCCGTGGGCGCCACCATCTTTTATTTTATTTTATTTTTTGAATTTTTGATTTTTTCTTCTTTTGAGCATGTACAGAAGCCGAGTTTCCGGCACCGCGCATGCGTTGCCATATTGTTTTCGGCTTTTTTTCCGGCACTGCGCATGTGTGTGCACGTGAAGTGCGTGTGCAGCCACGCAGTGCGGGAGGAAGCGAACCGGCAGTGAGGTAAGTTAGAACCCACTCCTGATAAGGATGTACTCCAACGTCAGGCCTTCCAAGTGTCTTCTTATCACTCCTTGGTGTTCTCTGAGCTTGGTTGGGGGAAAATAAGAGGCATTATTACACACCTTGAGTTGTAGAAAATGAAGGGCGGGGGGGTGGTATAAATTGAATAAGAATGTATTATTGTTGAGTTAAGGAGCACAGCAGCTTATGTGGTGAGAAACTGGGTTAGAGGTCAGCAAGCCTGTGTTTGAGACCCGAGTGCTACCATGGAGTGGGTGAGCTCCAGTCCTTTGCTCCAGCTCCATCTGGGGACATGAAAGGAGCCCCCAGCATCACTATCCCCCCCCCCCCCGGGGCAATGGTGATGTCACCGGCTAATCCTTTCATCCTGATATGAGCGTGAGTGTGATTGCTGTGCTGTTTTTTCCCCTTTTTTTGTTATTCTTTCCTCTTTGTTCTTATTTATTAAATAAATAAAGCAAGAAAAAAAAATACAGGCAGAGTGGATCAGAAGCTTGGCAGCCTTCAAAGGCGGCGCCCATGGGCAGTTTGGTGGTCATAAGCCCCTGCTTGTTTTCTCTGCCCCAGTTACGATCAGATTCCAAGGCTTACCTTATTTGATGGTTCCAGCTTCAGAGCGGCCTTTAAGATTGGGATGGCCCCACCGTATTCCCCTTGCTGAGCCAGAACCTAGATTAGCAGACAAAGAAAAAAATGCTGGGCCTTCTCTGGTTTAACGCAGGTCTTTTTAAAGCTTCTGCCAACAACGGACCCCCCCACAAAGCTACTTACGACCCAATTTCAAAATTACAATGGCCACACATACACACACGATCATCTGATCGTATTTTGGGGGCTTGGCAACTGGCTCACCTTTACAGCTGTTTGCAGCTTCCTGTGGTGATGTGCCCACAATTAGTCATGGGTTTTTTTGCCAATTTTCAGCAGTTACTTCCAGTTTCCGGCAAAAGACACCCATGCAAAAAACGGATTTGCTTAACCACCACTGCGTTTGCTTAACGACTACCGAGTTCATTTAACAAACTACCACAAAAAAGGTCCTGAAATCGCATGAGCTCACATTAACAACGGCAATGACTTAATCATAATTCTGGGTTCAATTACAGTCGCAAGTCAAGGATTGCCTGAAGTGGAATATAACCTGGGAGGAGGTGCCAAGTGCTGCCGTCCTTTGACAGGCAGTTCCATCACCCAATCAACATCAGACCTTGAGTTCATTGACAAACCCTCGGCCCCAAAGCCCAAGTTACCTTTCCCTTTCGGAACAGAGCCTTAATGTTATCTGGCTGTTGCTCCAACACTTGATTGCAGGATCGCAGGGCGGCCTCAAAATGGTCCAGCTTAAGATGGGATGCTGCTAAATTATTCAGACATTTTATCTTCACTTCCACCAGCTCTGCCTCTTCTTCCTCACTGAAATCCACTGCAGGGAGAGAAATGAAACCGAGTTAAGACTGGGGGAAAAAGCTGTGATTCAGGACAGGGGGCAGGACTCAGATTCATTGAGCACTCCTGTTACTCACGTAACAACTGCAGTGATTCACTTAACAACTGTGGCAAGAAAGGTGGTAAAATGGGGCAAAACTCACTTAACAAATGTCTCACTTAACAACAGAAATTTTGGGCTCAATTGTGGTCGTAGGCCAAGGACTACCTGTATCTATATTAGCACCTGCTCCATATTATAGAGTTCAAGAGCCGAGGAGGCGCAGTGGTTAAAGTACAGCACTGCAGTTCAGCAGTTCAGCTGTTCAAATCTCACCGGCTCAAGGTTGACTCAGCCTTCCATCCTTTTGAGGTCGGTAAAATGAGGACCCAGATTGTTGGGGGCAATATGCTGAACTCTGTAAACCGCTTAGAGAGGGCTGTAAAGCACTATGAAGCGGTATATAAGTCTAAGTGCTATTGCTATTGCTAAGAGGTATTTTTTAAAATAAGGATTAAGCTGCTAGTTCTCAGCTATTGAGCAGCACTTTGGTACAAAACAAATTGCTCTCCTAGACAGGGCTCTGGGTAGAAGCCAGGCTTCCTGGGGGCTGGTTGGGGGGGGGGATCAGGTACCTTTAGTATTAGAGTTGATGACCTTGAGAGCAATGTCATAGGAGTTGGCGGCCAGAACGTAATTTGCTCGCTGGTAGTGGAAATTGCCGCATTCTCTCTTCTGGTTAGCCAATGAGACTTTCTCTTTCCCGCTGAGGAGTTCCAAATCGGGAGCATCCTGGGCTGTCAACAACTCCACCTCGAGAGTTAAGGAAGCATTGGGAGGAATATCGGGAATCCTGCTCGGAAGAGATCACAGATGCATTCAGATCAGATCAGATCCAAGGTTCAATCAATGCAACGTTCAGTTGCCAAGAATGATCCTCTTCATTGAGCCCTAAGTTCATTAAATATTAAGGCAACCTTTTTCAACCTAAACTAAACCAGCGTTTCTCAACCTTTGCAACTTGTGTGGACTTCAGCTCCCAGAATTCTCCAGCCAATTCTGGGAGTTGGAAGTCCACAAGTCTTAAAGTTGTAAAGGTTGAGAAACACTGTGCTAGACCATAATCTCCTAAAACTGTGCACGTTTACGGATTCGAGAGACAAAATGTGTGTCACAGAGCATGTGGGAACACACACAGATTATCTGCTGAGAACATTAAAGCAGCTATGCCTTTTCCCATGTCAGCTTCTTCTGCTTCCCAGTGTTCACAACAGGAGCTACCCACAAGACCTGTACACTCTGAATCACATTTTCTTCTTTGAATCTGGGTCTCTTAACAGGCTACATTGTAGTACGGCAAACCAGCATTTCTCTTCACTTTCCCACGTCACTTCCATCTTGACATGCTTCCTTTGGTGACAACTTCCTGGCTGGTTTAAACGTATAATTAAAAAGCAGGTAACTGGATTTTAATGCTGGTTTAGTCATCAAAATTGGAAACAATCTTTGGCTCCAGTTGCAAAAGGCAGTAATAAATTTAAAAAGCCTATCCTGGACTTTATAGGAAATTGTAATTTAGTTGGAAAGGATTGAGCTTAATCCTATAGAAAGGAGCTAGATACATTTACCATATTTTTTCGGAGTATAAGATGCACCGGAGTATAAGACACACCTTAGTTTTGGGGGAGGAAAATAGGGGGAAAAAATCTACCTACCAGGTATTCATCTAGCTAGCGTCCTTAGTCTGTTCAGCTTCAGCACATTATTTTATCCTCTGGTTAGGGCTGAAAAAGCCTTTTTCAGAGGGAGTAGGAATGAAAACAAGCCTGCAAAGACTTAGGGCTGGAAAAAACCTCCTTCGGAGGGAATAGGAAGCCGGGAAGATCGTTAGCACCTTGTTAGGGCTGGGGGGAAAAGCTTCGAAAAAGCTACATTCGAAGTATAAGACGCACCCAAATTTTCAGCCTCTGTTAGGGAGGAAAAAGGTGCGTCTCATACTCCGAAAAATACGGTAGCTTAATGAAGAGAAAACTGAGAGGAGAGAAAAAACAGTCTTCTAATATTTAAAGGGAAAAGGGCATCAATTTACTCTCCATAACACTAAGGATAGGACCAGAAGCAATGGGTGGAAGCTCATCAGAGTGAGTTCCAACCTGGAAATAAAGAGGAATTTCTTGATGGTGAGAACTATTAAGCAATGGAATAGCTTACGGGTGCTCCATCACTGGAGATCTTCAAGAAAAGCTTAGATAACTATTTGTCTGAAATGGCAGGAGGACTCCTGCCTTGGAGAGCGGGTTGGACTGGAAGACCTCCAAGCCCTCTGATTCTAGGAGTATCAAACAGACAATTCCATGAAGTATTTCTTCCCCATATTTCATGGGTCAGTTGCTGCGGCAGAAGCTCCATTTCTGACCTTCGTGGCCGGACTGATCCAAGGCATTATGGGCTAGGTTAAGTCGGAGGGATTGTTACCCAGAACCTGTTAGAATATTCATGACTGGGAGAGCCAAGTTAACAAGGTTAGCCAATGAATAGGCATAGCAACTAAGTCAGCCAATGGGAGCTAACCACTTCTGAGTCTGTGCAGAGAATCGAAACTGGAACTTAAGCTTAAGGCTGGGTGTGGCTCCAGTCCTCTCTCCACTCTGCTCTCCTTCCACTCTGTACTCTTCCACTCTGAACTCTGCTGAAATGAAAGTAACTGTTCTCTGCTATCTGTAACTGCTTGAAGAAGAACTCTGCTAATGGTATTGTAAATTCATCTGTTACTATGTTTATAAAGAAGTTTATGAATCCAGCTGAATCAGTCATCTGTGTGTGCTTCTGTTTTGATTTTTGTAACAAACTTTAATAGAACCTGTGTCCAACAAAGTCCCTCCAGGAAATTCCAGAGTTAGAATCCAAAGATCCCAGCCTCTGTTGCCTCTTAATGCTTCTGTTTTCTCAAGTGGGCTGCTTCTACGCATGAGGTGGTGAGCAGAAGATCTATTTAATCCTCTTTAGAACAGCACAAGTGGATCAGAGATCCACCTAGCCCAACTTTTAGCTAACAAAAAAAACATCAACTGTTTAAGGAACAATAACTCTTTCTGGATTTTTTGTCCACAAGCTGGAAATGCATAGAGATGTCCTCCAAACAAACACTCCCTATAGATAGCATAGATAGCTGCTAGTTGCTGGTGCTAAAACACCCCATTCTCGCCAACAACCCCGTCTTCTGTCCACTTCCTCATGTACCTCCCCTGTGGGCCGAAGCAGTAGTTCCCATCTGAAGTGATGAGCGCTGTCTCCCCCATGTCCATCAGCTGCACACAGAGATCCAGGGCCTGTGAAGAGGAAGTGGGGGGGGGGGGGAGAAAAGGGAAATTATTTGGGGAACAAGGAGGTTGTGCAGGGAAGATAAATGGTCATTCAGAAACCCCATTAGAACAGTGTTTCTCAACCTTGACACATATGTGTGGACTTCAACTCCCAGAATTCCCTAGCCAGCATGGCTGACTGGGGAATTCTGGGAGTTGAAGTCCGAACATCTCAAATGTGTTAAGATTGAGAAACACTGAGCTAAAGACTTGGTGCTTACAGTATTTATTAGCCGGTTAGATGTTTTCCCTTGGTTCCTGTTTATTTGCTGCTTATAACAATTCAGGACATCAGCTACCTCTCAAAAGGTATCTGCATTAGTTTTTCTCATCGTTCCTATCACCCATCTCCTCCCACTTATGACTGTATGACTGTAACTTGTTGCTTGTATCCTTGCGATTTATATTAATATTATTTCCTGATTGCTTATTTGTACCCTATGACAATCATTAAGTGTTTTTTACCTCATGATTCTTGACAAATGTATCTTTTCTTTTATGTACACTGAGAGCATATGCACCAAAGACAAATTCCTTGTGTGTCCAATCACACTTGGCCAATAAAGAATTCTTTTCTATTATACGGATAGACCTACAGTCCTTCGACTAAAGGCTATATACTAAAAGTGTGGATTATGGTAACTTTTCCAAACAAATATAAGAAAAGTGATTCCAACTTGCTATTTGCTCTGGCTTGCCTTTAAATATCTAAAGGTAAAGGTTTTCCCTATCCATGTCATGACCAGCTCATCTCTGTTTCTTAGCCGAGGGAATCAGCATTGTATGAAGACTCTTTCCGTGGTCATGTGGCCAGAATGACTATACACCAAGGCGCGCAGAACGCTGTTACCTTCCCACCAAAGTGCTACCTATTTATCTACTCACATTTGCATGCTTTCTAACTGCTAGGTGGGCAGGAGCTGGGGCAAGGAACTCACCCTGCCGCACAGTGCTCAGGTCTCGAACCCGGGCTGCCCGCTTTGCAGCTGACAAGCTAAGCATGTTTACCTGCTGACCCCCTTTAAATATCTAATCCACATGGAAATAAGTTTCTAGTCCCCATTTTTTTCCCTTGGTTAGAGGGACGGTGGGAGTGCCTATTGCTGGTCACGACAATGACAGAGACCAAGACAGACATGCACCTGGATGCCATCGCAATCCCCCAGCGTGAAGGTGAGTCTGGGGTCCTCCTCCACCACTGTCCCATCCTCCAGCGTTGCTTTAAACCGGATAGTCACATCCTGGCCCTTGACTGGCCGGCTCTCCTGACCTTGGCCTGGTAAGATGACTTTCTTCTTCAGTAAGCCATTCCCTGGAGATGGGATTGAGAGAAGAGGAGTATTTATTTATTTATTTATTTATTTATTTATTTATTTATTTATTTATTTATTTATTTATTTATTATTTATTTATTTATTTATTAGTGAGACTTATATACTGCCTCACAGTACAAGCACTCTCTAAGCAGTTTGCACCATTAAGCAATGTATATATTTACATTGCCTCCAACAATCTGGGTCCTCATTTTACCTACCTCGGAAGGATGGAAGGCTGAGTCAACCTTGAGCCGGTGACATTTGAACAGCTGAACTGCTGATCACAGTCAGCTAAAGTGGCCTGCAGTACTGCACTCTAACCGCTGCGCCACCTCGGCTCTTAAGTAACTTGTTAGAATCCCCAAACTTAGAGCTACAGGTAGCTCTCGACTTACAACCCGAACTGAGACCAGCATTTCGGTTGCTAAGTGACTCGTGCCCAATTTTACAATCTTTATTTTGCCATGGTTGTTAAGCAAATCACTGCAGTGAAATGACCGACGTGGCTGTTAAGTGAATCCAGCTTTCCCCATTGACTTTGCTTGTCAGATGCCAGCTAGGAAGGTGGCAAATAGCGATCACATGACCACAGAATGGTCCTAATAAATACAAAGCTCCCAAATTTTGATCCACGTGATTGTGGAGACGCTGTGATGGTCGTAAGTGCAAGGAGCAGTTGTCAGTCACTTCTTTGAGTGCTGTTGTAACTTTGAGCTAACAAATGGTTGTATGTTGAGGACTACAAATATGTAGAACAGAAAGACACCCTTAATAAAGACTATAAGTCCCACGGTACCTGGTCTGAGAATTCTGAATCCCATCACATCCGCAGGGAAGGAGTTTTATACAAACCTAGAGGTACCTGCCCCAAGGAACATACAATACAGGTACGTTTAACAGATTAACAGAGTTGGAAGGGATCTTGCAGGTCATCTAGTCCAACCCCCTGCCCAAGCAGGAGACCCTACATCTGCCTCTACCTAGGATCAAACTCACAACCTCCTGATTGTGAGGCAAGAGCTCAATCTCTAGGCCACAGGAGCTGTTAGCCCTCAATTTACAACCAGCCCCTTAACAACTGTTCAAAGAGACAATGGACCTCCCTGAGGGTACTTATAAGATGGCTCCAAAGTCCCAATGGTGGTCCCCCATCCTAAAGTCACGAGACTACATATATTTATGGCTGTTTGCAGCATCCCATCGTCACATGACCGCATTTTACAACAGTTTTTGCTGAAAAGAGGCGTTTACTTCCGATTTTCAGCAAAAATGGCCCATAGTGAAGCATTGGCTTGCTTAACAACTGCAGCGTTGGTTTAACACGGGTGAGCCAATTTACGACTACCATGACTTACGACTGCAATGTGCAGGCTCCATTATGGTCGTACGTCGAGGACTACCTGTACATGCCAAATGATGTGGGGCAGAGGTCTTCAAACTTGGCAACTTTAAGACTTGTGGACTTCAACTCCCAGAATTCTGGGAGTTGAAGTCCACAAGTCTTAAAGTTGCCAAGTTTGGGGACCCCTGATGTTGGGTGTTCGTGTGAATAAAGATGGGCCATAAATGCAGTGACAGCTTCCCCACCACCACCAATTAAGCAGCAGAGAGGTGGACAAAAGCTATGGTCCCACCTAAGACGTCAAGCCATTCCTGGCCCGCCTCTGACTCTTCCTTAGCCGGATGTTCCACTTTTGTTTCTTGGTTGTCCTTTTTGGCAGAGCTGGTTGGGACATCCTCCAATGGGGGGAGACCACTTAAATCCCCGTCATCTGTACTATCCAGGACTTCAAAATCTTCCCCGTTGTCAATCATGGAAGCCTGGCTGGCCGCCAGTTCAGATGAGGTCAGGTCGACCAGACTGGTGCCCGCCCAGTCATCCAGGTCTTCCCCTCCGGAAGCCATGGCGACGGCGCGCTACCGATCAGCTGAGCTGCAAGAAGCAGAAGGTGGGACAGAGAAAGAAATGAAGAAATGACACCCGGCCTTGATTTTTTTTCTTCTTTGCTCCAGTTCCAGGAAATTCACCTCCCATTCCTAGCGTGCATGGATAATTCCCTCCCTTGTGGGATCCTTAGTACTCTGAGCTTGGTTGTTTTCTGACAGACGTTTCATTACCAAACTAGGTAACATCATCAGTGCGCTGATGGGTGTTACCTAGTTTGGTAATGAAACGTCTGCAAGAAAACCGCCAAGCTCAGAGAGCACCAAGGACCCCACAGTTCGATCCTGAGCTACAAATATTCTCTTCTATCAATCTTTCCTTTATTTATGAAATAAATAAAATACAAATGTCAATAGCTATGCAAAACATATGCCAAAAAGTCCAGGAATTTTCTAAAAGGACCCTCAATGAAGAATAGTTCTACTAGATCAGAGGTCTTCAAACTTGGCAACTTTAAGACTTGTGGACTTCAACTCCCAGAATTCTCCAGCCAGCTATGCTGTCTGGAGAATTCTGGGAGTTGAAGTCCACAAATCTTAAAGTTGCCAAGTTTGAGGACCCCTGTACTAGATTGTCAGCTCAACATCCTCTTTCACGTTTCCAGGAATCTACACTGCAAAACATTTTTATTTTATACAAAATATTTTTTCTTCCTTCTTCCCCCTCCTCCCCAAAAAGAAGCACCCAAGCAAACAACTAACAAAAAAAATGAAAATTCGATGAGAAGATTTAAAAATATTAATGCTATTAATTAAAACAGTAATTCAAAAGGGTGAAAATCATTCAGGAAACTAATTAAACTAGTTAAAGATATGGGTGTCAAAAGGCAACACTTTGCTTTCCAACTGAAAATTTTGCATGCGTGTCTGACAACCCTCAGATAGAGGGGCATTTCATAAAATGTGATCAGCTACCTAAAAACTCGCCTGGCCCCCAAGATAAGGAAAACCCATCTTCGCATGCAGTTGTTCTCCAGCTGACAGAATGATGCAGAGTCTGGAGTATTCATTTAGCCATTATGTTAATTGCTAGCAATGCATTTACTATATCTCCTGTTGTGAAATTCACTCATCCTTATTAATTAATTACATTTATAAGCCGCCCATTTTACCTCAAGGTAACTATTACAAATTGTATCAACCAGCACTTATTGCCACATCTTGTGACCTGGAGTTCCACAAGCTAAGAAACTCCTTCGACAAGCTACCCATCCCTGCTATGACCCAAATTCCATTACAAGTATCTTTCCAGTGTGCTATTTGGTCCATATGTGAGGTAACAAACTGAATACTCTATAGTGTGAACGAAGAGCACAGCAACAGCTTAATATATTACTGTATTTCTGCATAAATGAGTAAGTGTGGTGTTATATAAAATATTGATAAGAACACAAACGTTTGCAGTCTGAAAGCTGTCACAAAAGAGAGGTCAATAGGAGGTAATGCTTACAGTAATCGCCCTGTGTGCTTCTATAGCAGTGATGGCGAACCTTTTTTGGTTTGTGTGCCAAAAGGGGTGGGTGCGAGGGGGGCACACGCATGCATGCCCCCACCCATAATTCCATGCAGCCCACACACATACATGCACGCGTGACCCCCCTCCCGGCACGCAATGGCAGCCCATTTTTCGCTCTCCCCAAGCTTCAGAGCCTTTCTAGGAGGCTGAGGAGGGCGAAAACGGCCTTCCCCACCCCTTCCGGAGGCTGAAAACAGGCTGTTTCCTGACTCCCAGTGGGCCCAGAAGGCCCGAAAATCAGCTGGCCGCCATGCGTATGAGCGCCGGACCTGACCTCACGTGCCCACCGATATGGCTCCGCGTGCCACTTGTGGCATGCGTGCCATAGGTTCGCCATCACGGTTCTATAGCATGATCTTGCTTCTGGTTTTAATATCCTTTTTACAGCTTTATGGCTATCAAACTCCAGTATAGATGGGAGGGAAGAAGAGAGGAAGGGAGGAAGGAAGAGAGAAAGGGAAGGAAGAGAGGAAGGGAGGGAAGGGAAGGAGGGAGGGAGGAAGGGGGAGAAAGGGGAGGAGGGGAGGGGAGGAGAGGAGAGGAGAGGAAAGGAGAGGAAAGGAAAAGAAAGGAAAGGAAAAGAGGCACGCAACTCACAGCTTTAAAACCTATGTAGAAAATGTAGTAGAGATTGAGCTTCAAGGCAAACATTCCTTAAAATCTGAACAATTTGATAACTGCTGGTGTATCCAAACAAATGATTAAAATCAATCCTGGTTTTAAACTTCAATAGTTAAGAGATACTGAAATTACTAACACCAGAAACGACACTGTATACTGCTGCAGAAACGTTATATTAATACAATATATTTTCTCTGCTTTCTCCCTCATCACTCTAGGGAAAAATAAACATCTCACAATTATCCTGAGGGAGTTGAAATTACAGTGACCTCAGCAACTCCTCTGAACTCTAAATCTGTTGCCAGTTAGTTTTTATGGGGTGTTTTTGACTGAAGTATTTTGCACACATTTCATCCATTCTAAACACCAAATAAAACAGAATGACGAAAGCCAAGAAAACCACAAAAGATTTCATGACCCAAACAGAGATTTGACAAAGTTATGTTTACTTGGCTTATATTTCAGTGTTTTGTATGTGTACACATGTACCCACTGTGTGAATTTTATATTATTTTATATGAATTTTATATACAATTTTATATCGTTGCAATGGGCCTATTTCAGTGTTTTTCAATCTTGGCAACATTTATAAGATATGTGGACTTCAACTCCCAGAATTCCCCAGCCAGCATGAATTCTGGGAGTTGGGCTACCCATCTTAAAGTTTGAAAAACCCAGTCAATAAGCAAAGTCAGGTGAACTCAAATGTGGGCTTATAATATGGTCCTAGGAGTATCTACCCAAAAACAACCACAGATGAATTCAGTGAACCTTGCTTGTTAAACCTGTACAGAATTAATGCTTTACTTATATAAATCAAGGTTGACTCAGCGTTCCTTCCTTCCATGGTCGGTAAAATGAGGACCCAAATTGTTGGGGGGCAATATGCTGACTCTGTAAACTGTTTAGAGAGGGGTGTAAAGCACTGTAAAGTGGTATATAAGTCTAAGACTAAGTGCTATTGCTATTTACATACCGTACTTTTTGGAGTATAAGATGCACCTTTTTCCTCCCTAAAAGTGGCTGAAAATTTGGGTGCGTCTTATACTTCGAATGTAGCTTTTTTTTCCAGCCCTAACTAGGTGCTAACAGATCTTCCCAGCTCTTACCTTGCAGGCTTTTTCATTGTTACTCTCTCCAAAGAATGTTTTTCCAGCCCTAAGTCTTTGCAGAATTTTTTTCCATTGCTCTACTTGCTCCGAATAAGTTTTTTTCTAGCCCTAACCAGGTGCTAACGATCTTCCCAGCTCTTACTGGCTTGCAGGTTCTTTCATTGTTATTCTCTCAGAAGAAGGTTTTTTTAAGTCCTAACCAGGAGATAAAATAATGTGCTGAAGTTTTTTTCTAGCCCTAACCAGGTGCTAACGATCTTCCCAGCTCTTACTGGCTTGCAGGCTCTTTCATTGTTACTCTCTCAGAAGAAGGTTTTTTTAAGTCCTGACCAGGGGATAAAATAATGTGCTGAAGCTGACCAGACTAAGGATGCTAGCCAGATGAATACCTGGTAGGCAGATTGTTTTCCCCTATTTTCCTCCCCAAAAACTAAGGTGCGTCTTATACTCCGGTGCGTCTTATACTCCGAAAAATACGGTATATAAATATTAAATTTAAAGGAACTCAAACTTCATTTGGGCAAGTAGATAAAGGTGCTGAAATACCAACATGCTCATTTCAGACTGAAACACTGAGCAGGTCAGGAATTTCACCTTTTTTTAGGGAAGAGCTGAAAATAATTAGTCCCAGTTGCCTAGAAGAGAATACCATCCATTCCAGCTGCTCCTTCATTGTGCTACAGCACTAATTTTGTAAAACTGAGAATTCCTTCAAGTGAAATTATTTTCCACCAGAGAAATATCTTTTGGGAAAATTTCCTAACTTTGGGCACTGGAAGAACAACTTCCCCAATCCAGATGTGTTCCCCCCCCCCCAAATGTCTTCAATATACAGGTAGTCTTTGATTTACAATCATAATGGAGCCTGCCTGTCAAAATCATGATTTTCATAAAATGTGACCCACCCAATTTTACAAACTTTTATTGTTAAGCAAACACTGCAGTCATTAAGGGAACCAATGGTCCGCTTAAAGTGCAGTTTTGCCGAAAATCAGAAGTAACTTCCGGTTTTCAGCAAAACCGTTGTAAAACGCAGTTGTATGGCCACAGGGCACTGCAAATGGCTATAAATGTGGCCCGGTGGCCGAGCACCCGAAGTTCAGTCATGTGACTGTGTGTGGGGGGAACACCCCCCATCTGTTGGAACTTTGAGTCTGGGTCATAAGTATCCCTGTGGTAGGTCCACTGTAAGTTCAATGTTTATAAGTCAAGGACTACCTATACAACTCCAGGATGTTCTGTAAACATAATAGGGAATCGTAACTCCGTCTGAAACATTTCAAGTATCAGATTCATGAAATACAAGATTTTCCCCTCACATTTCAGAGAACGAGCATTGATGCTAAGAGATTTAAAAAAAAAGATGAACAGGCCATCTTTGTTGCACTTATATACAGCAACTATAGTTTGAAAAACCATATCCATCTTTCCAGTTTTTCTTCTGAAACCAAGATAATCGATAAAGCCATTTTAAAACACATCAAAACATGACATTCATCATCCATCTTCTGAGCATGCTGTTCCTCCAACTGTAGTCTGAAATCAACTTTAAGAAGAGGGTCTAAAATGGATTTTAAAAGGCTCAGTTCCTCATTTAACTTCTTTCCAGTAGAGAATATGGTCACCAAATCCTTGCAACTTAGCTTCAAATATGTGAGGATTTGAAAATCACCACTAGTCAATGATCATATCTCTGGAGAAACAGATCAGCATAGATGCGGCAGAATCTTTGCCAACAACTGGTTTAACAAGTTGAAAAATATCTGTAGTTTTTACATTTTTAAGATATTTATCCTTTGTACCATGAGCTTGGAGGAAAGAGTCCCCTTTGTCCTCATTTTATCTAAGTATTAATTCACAATGGCACTGCAGGGTAGGGTAGGCTAAGAGCAAGCAAGTTTTGAGAAGAAAGTGGAATATATTATATTTCTAGCCAACACAGAGTTTCCAGCACCACAAACCAGGATTCCCATAAAGAGGTCTTTCACTTTGTCCTATTAATTTAACGTAATTTAATGTTTCATATATTGCCCGACACTGCTTCTAATAGTTAAGGTGCTGTATTTGGGAGAACTACATTGAAATCCATCCCCTCAGCCACTGAAACTCCTTAGGTCCACTTATTAACTCACCCGAACCTACTTCACAGGGTCGTTGTGGGGAAAAGTAGGAGGGAACATACAATGTATGCCGCCTTGAGCTCCTGTATGAAAGGCAGGTTATAAAGCTACTAAATAAATTCCCAGGGATGAGACTTATCACTAGCTCAACAACTCCACCCTAAGACACATATCTGTTCCTTTAAAATCTACATTCAGACACAAATACAGAGATTCCTTCCAGCTCACCCCGGTGAAAAATCCTCCAAGCTATTCCTCCATCTCCTCGGCCATGAAAACTCCAGTGTCAACAGGATTCAGGTTACAAACAACAGGAAGTGTTTTCCACAACATGTCATTAAGCTTATGGAACTCCCTGCTACAAGACTCAGTCATGGTACAAAAACTATGTGGCTTAGAGAACAAAGGAGAGATGTATCAATAGCCACAAAATACTTTGGTTTTAACAGTCTGGAGACAGGTGGTTTCTAAATTCCAAATAACAGGTGACAGAAAATGACTAGGGCAGTGATGGCGAACCTTTTTTCCTCGGATGCCGAAAGCGTGTGCGTGTGCCCACGCCCATAATTCAATGCCCCCCATGCTGCCCCGCCTCCCCGGGCATGTGCGCACGTGCCCCCCCCGCTCCCGTTTCCCGACTTCTGGTGGGCCCGGTAGGCCCATTTTTCGCCCTCCCCAGGCTCCAGAGGCTTTCCTAGAGCCTGGGGAGGGTGAAAACGCCCTCCCCCTCCCTCCTTGAGGCCCTCCGGAGGCCGAAAACGCCCTCCCAGAGCCTCCGTGCGAGCCGAAAATCAGCTGGCTGGCACGCATATGCACGCTGGAGCTGAGCTAGGGCAACGGCTCGCGTGCCAGTAGATATAGGTTTGCCATCACCGGACTAGGGACTCCTTGGCACCTATTACAGCTCTATAAAACCACCCTGTTTAAACCCCAAAACACCCAATAAGGACAAATGGACAAACATTACAGACTTATTGGTTTTATGGAAGCCAATTTTAACATCTAATGGTTGGCTTTATTTATACAATTATTACTGGCTCATCCTCGATCAGCAAGTTGTAAGAAATAATTAATACAACAAGCAGCAGAGCTAATTGCTCAAGAACAGAATAAAACCTGCTACACAGGTCCTGCATTTTTTTCTAGCAAATAATAGGGAAAAAAACAAATAAGATGGTAAGTTGCCTTTCATTTGTGATGAGCATCGTTTTCCAGGAAAGGACAAAACATTTTAATACAGCACATGACTTAGCTGTGATATCATGTGGACTAGCAACTTGCAAAATAGTTTTGAAAGGCAGAAGAATGTCCCCTGATTTTAAGGACTCTTTGGGGGCCAAAACAAAAGCTGTGGAAACTATCACATTAAAAAATCACCACCAAACTAGTCAAGAAAATCATTCAGTTAAATCAAACTTTCTGCCATGGGGAAACTCACAAAATGGCCTCTTCTAGCCAATGTGTTCCCTCTCTTTTCTCTATCTTGTTGGCCTTCATATGTGTTGGAACTTAGTTCCTCATTGTGGTCAAGGGTTATGAAGGATGGCAGATAAAATGCAGACAAATTTATGGACAACAGCCAGACTTATCCCAACAGGCCAGGGGTGGGTTGCTTACTTACTGATACAGGTGCGCTGTGTACGCATCTCCACGTTTCGTGCGTGAGCCCCCTCGCGTGATTTTGGCAAGATTTTGCTTCTGCGTATGCGCAGAAGCAAAATCTCACCGAAATCACGCAAGGGTACGCATGTGTGTATGAGATTTTGGCGAGATTTTGCTTCCGCGCATGCGCAAAAGCAAAAAAGCTGAAAAATTCTTTTAAAAAGATGGCGACATGCGCGACTGTCCGGTGAAGACGGCACCGGAGTAGTTGCGCGCAAATTGCGTAATCGGCAGGTCCCTACCGGAGCTGCGCACTGGACCGCACCGGTAGAAACCCACCCCTGCAACAGGCCCTTGACTATGAAATCCACTGCATGTAAAATTAATATCACAGAACTATTAAAAAGAATGAATATGATCACTTCCCCCCATCTACCCTGTTTCCCCTAAAATAAGACATCCCCTGATAATAAGCCCAATCAGGCTTTTGAGTGCATGGCAATAAGGCCAAGCGCTTATTTCAGGGTTCTAAAAAATTATAAGACAGGGTCTTATTTTCGGGAAAATACGGTATATAATAATTCTTCCCTTCTTTCACATTAAGTTAGAACTGAAGAAGCTTCTTGGAGGAGAAGCAAAATGTTTTCAAAAAGAAAAAGAAAAAAGAAAGTCCAGTTGCCTTTGGAAAAGCATCCTTGGGACAACCTGGATAATTGAGAATCTCCACAGATGTTTCACATTAAGAATTACAATTTGCGGTCTCTGCACTTCTGGGACTATAGTTTTAAATTTTTAAACAAAGAGACCAATTTCACTAACTCGCCTTGTATTGTACGAATTAGCACTTTGCGTACTCTCACTGGCTCAGTTACATTTTATCTTGTCATTTTATTTTATTTTATTTTATCCTATATTCATACTTACGTATTACACAAAGAGCACACAATGAGTTAGATCCAGATGCAGATTGATTGTGAGGTAAATGCTCATGAATCCAAGCCTCCTCAAGTCTTAGGGAAAAGTTGCAAAAATCTACAAACTAGGTTGTACTAGCTAGAATTAAATCCCCACAGAAGTGGGGCTCATGTGGGAGGCCACACAGCAGCGAAATAATCTGAAGGGGTACAAATTCAGCACTGAATAGTCTTACTGAAATCAAAATCTGTAACACCAATACAGGTAGTTCTCGACTTACAACCACTTGTTTAGTGACCATTCAAAGTTACAGCAGTACTAATTGGTCTATAAGACGATGAAAAACAATAAGAAGTTAAGGAAGAAATTAGCAAAATTGTTCTTTACCATGGTAGAGGAATTAAATATATTTGACGCATGCAGGGGGAAGTTTCCATCAAAGAAACAATATACATTTTACTTTAATAGACATATGTCCTGGTCAAGAATAGATATGTTGTGGATGTCAACAGATTTATTAGCAAATGTGCAAAATGTAAGCATTGAAATTAGTATGTGGGCTGATCACAATCCGATTACAACTATTTGGAAAGGCCAAAAGAAAAAAAACTAGATGGACTTTACCTTTTATTAAAAATATTGGCTTTCATGACCTAAAGTGAGCTGAGGCTCATAACAGAGGATGCCTTTTAATACAATTTGTGAGTCAGAAAAGGGGCTATCTGGCTGGGTTGTTTTTTTTTTTTTTTTGCCAAAACAACTAAGAATCTCTTTATCGTCTTCAAATGTGGGGAAGCTGAGTTTTGCAGGGAGTAGCTACACCAACCGGACTTTTTGTCCGCTCCAACCAGCCACACCACAACGCTTGTGTTTGTCTGTCTTAACAATCAATGTAATGGGGAGGGGGGAAAGGCAGGCTCTCACGCCAAAGAAAAGAAAAAGGAAGGAACATCAGTGTGAATTTTTTTAAAAAAAAAGCTTCGGGGGGGGGGGCAAAGCAGAGAGGAAACAACACGGGCTGGCCATAAATAACAACCCACCCCCTGGGGTCAGATTTTAACCTGATAACCCAAAGGAGGAAAAAGTTAAAATTATGCATGCCTAATGCCAGCTCCGGATGCTCTTTTCCCCTTCTCTGCCTGTCTCCAAAATGCATAGAAAGATGGTTAAAGATGGTTTCAATTTAAGAAAATCAGCCCCCCCCCCCATGACCTGAAAGTTTAAAACTGGGAGGGGGGAAGGAAAACAGGACCAGTCTTCACGGTTTGCAAAAAATCTAAGCAGCTGCTAGTGTTGCTTGGCACCTCCACCCAAGTTCTGCATTAATTCTGATGTTCTTACAGCATTTCTCTCTCTCTCTCTCTCCCCCCCCCCCTTTCAATACACTCACCTGGACTCAGGAATTATCCAGTTTCAGTCCCGCCCCTTCAGTTCCCCAGAGTGCCTCCAGTGCCCACAGGAAATCAATGCTATTGGCCTTCCCAGCTGTTACTCAAAGACTGAAAGTCACAGCCTCCCATTCCTTTTGCCACCTACGCCTATTAAAGGGACAGGAACAGAGTAAAAATGAGGACATGCTAGGGAAAAGTTCATTATTTTATCAGAATCCTACCTTGGTCAGATCAAAGCACGAGAAGTAGTGGGGGAAATTTGCTAAAGCATTGCTACTTTTAAAGCTCTGGGTTCAATGTTTTGTTTTCATCTTTGATTTTTTTTGGGGGTATTATTCAGCTGGGATCTGTAATATATTCTCTTTTGTTTCTGATCTAAATGCACTTTTGTTTTATTTACAAGGGTGTTTATCGTCATCACTTCAGAAACCACTATGATTAATTCCCCGGAAAAGTAGGACGGAAGAAACACCGAACTATTTTAAAATCAATCAGAGCCACTCAACTTACAATTTTAAGAGTTTTAGGAAATGGAAAGGGGAAAGGACAACGAAGGGTGGGGATGGATTTGTTTTTCAGTTGCAGCTTTAGGTCTTCTGAAAACTACATGAACTGTAGGAATGTATAAGTTATTTATTAAATTTGTATAGTCACCCATCTCACATGGAGGCTAAAACATACGGAGAATGGTTGCAGGATTTGGGTATGACTAATGAAAAGAAGGAACAGGAGTGACATGATAGCAGTGTTCCGATATCTCAGGGGTTGCCACAAAGAAGAGGGGGTCAAGCTATTCTCCAAAGCACCTGAGGGTAGAACAAGACGCAATGGGTGGAAACTAATCAAGGAGAGATCTAACTTAGAACTAAGGAGAAATTTCCTGACAGTTAGAACAATTAACCAATGGAACAGCTTGACTCCAGAAGTTGTGGGTGCTCCATTACTGGAGGTTTTTAAGAAGAGACTGGACAGTCACTTGTCTGGAATGATATAGGGTCTCCTGCTTGAGCAGGGGGTTGGACTAGAAGACCTCCAAGGTTTCTTCCAACACTATTCTGTTCTTAATAGTGAAATGTGGCTCTGAGAAGCTCACAGTGATTGAAAACAAGAGTGAGTACAATACAAATATAAATAAAAACATAACTCTATTAAAACCACTATTAAACACAAAACATAAGCAGAGTTAGCAGGCAAATACAAGCAATAGATCCATTTAATATAATAGAGCAGTGATGGCGAACCTTTTTTGGTTCGCGTGCCAAAAGGGTGGGGAGCGCAGGGGGGTGGCGCGTGCATGTGCCCACACCCATAATTCCATGCACCACCACCCCACTCCCGGCACGCGATGGCACGCCCGTTTTTCACTCTCCCCAGGCTTCATAGCCTTTCTAAGGAGCCTGGGGAGGGAGAAAACGGCCTTCCCCACCCCCCCAGAAGCCTTCTGGAGGCCACAAATGGCCCGTTTGAAGTTGGGAAACGGGCCATTTCTGGCTTCCGGGGGGGGGGGGAGGCCATTTTCACCCTCCCCAGGCTCATAGAAAGGCTCTGAAGCCTGGGGAGAGCAAAAAACAGGACTTCCGGTCCAACCAGAAGTCGGCAAACGGAACGTTTCCAGCCTCCCTCCAGGGGGACGGGGAAGGCCGTTTTCGCCCTCCTCAGACTCCCAGAAAGGCTCTGGAGCTTGGGGAGAGCAAAAAATGGGCCTTCCCCACCCCCTCCGGAGGCTGGAAACAGGCTGTTTCCTGACTCCCAGTGGGCCCAGAAGGCCCGAAAATCAGCTGGCGGGCGCGCACATGCACACCGGACCTGAGCTCGCATGCCCACCGATATGGCTCCGCATGCCACTTGTGGCACGCATGCCATAGGTTCGCCATCACGGTAATAGAGCATTTAATATAATCATCTCTGACCACTATCACCAGACCTCAAGCACCATGGCACAGCCATGTTTTCAGGCCCTTCTATCCAAAAGGATAGAAACCAATCTAAGTTCTGGGTGAATGATGTTCCAAAGGAGGGGTGCTAGAGCAGAACACGATCTCTTCTTGGGTTTCATCAAATGATATTCCTTACTAGACAATGTCCCTAACATACCTCTCCTGCTGGATTTGATGGAATGGTCCTATCTCCTATCTTACAGGGCTGTTAACAGTGAAGGCAGCATCATGAATTCTAGCCAATAGGGAAGGCATAAGAATTCCATGTTGGAAAAAGAAAAGAGAAGGTAGAGAAACCAGTCTTTTCTGGGTCAAAAAATTATTGAGTTGTTTTTAATATCCTAAACCAAAGATGCCTTTAATAATTAACTTTCAAAACAATGGGGAAAATCTCATGCATAATGAAAAAAATGATAAATCACATACTTCCAAATTAGACTCTAAGTATTTAATTTAATTTAATTTAATTTAATTTAAAGTTCTTATAGGCATACAACAGGAATAAGAACAATATATAGTATCTCCAGGAACCAATCCTTATTTTAAATTGCTACCAATGACCCACAATGAAGTCTTCCCAGAGATATCTTACTTTCAAGGATAACTAGTTGAAGAGAGGGGAGATTGTTTTCATGCCATTTAGGGAATTATACTTGACAAGATTAACTTCTGTTCTGCTCTTGAAAAGAAATATTTTAGCACCTAACCAGTCTTCCAGAATACACCCTCAGGATTAGTCAGCATAAAGTTAAGAGTTAATCTCCAACTGTCCAACTCTATGACTATCCTCACTGTGTAAATTTAGAAATACATACATGATTTCGTTGGCCCAAAGCAAGCATTTGGAAATGATCAAATACTGTCAAATAGTAACTTTACTCTCATGTCACAAAACTGTAATGATTACTGCCATAATAGAAAAGGAGGACTTTTCTATTATATTTTTTTCTCACTATATTTATTTATTGTAAGCATTTTTACACTTCAATATTTCTAGGATATACTTCAGTGATATTCCTAGGAAAGGGTTGCAAAAATAATAAAAGCTGAAATGAAAGCACACACACCATACCACCACCCCTCCCAAACTTCCCCAAATCTAGGATTTTTAATAGTGGCATAATATTACCAGTGAAATAAGCATTGCATTTTAAAAACTCAGGAAAATAAACAGTCTTCTCACTGCAAAGGCAATGAATTAGTCACCAAGCAAATGTATTTAGGGAGAACATTCCAGAACTAGGTATCATCAGTAAGAAGGCTCTTTTTAACGGAGATAGTGAAAGGAGAGTTTGTTGAAGACCAGAGGTAATAAATAATGACATGGCAGCTGGATTTACACACCAGTGTGTGTGACACATCTGTCACAATGCAGTTTGATTGTACATATGGCTTAGCGTCCTGTTACCCAAACCTGATGATCACAAATGAAGGGCAATATAATGTTATAAGGTTGCAGGATCCGATTTGGGTCAGTCACAGGGATGCTGGAGCCTATCTTCAGGGAATTTCTCTCTAGCTAGAAAATGGGCTCCAGCACGAGTCCAAAAGCTGGGAAGACAAAACCTCTGGTCCCGGTGACCAAGCCAGATCCTGCAAACCTGATGATGTTATCTACTTTGGGTAATGAAACATCTGCAAGAAACCAACCAAGCTCAGAGAGTACCAAGGACCCCTCATTTCAAACATCCCCCTTTATTGGTTAACCAAACCATAGCTGGCTATTTATAATGCATGACCCCTGTTGCAAGATTTGATAGAAGATTCCTGATAGAAAAATCTACTGGACATCCTTACAGGCACACCTACCAGATCTTCAACAGATACTTTTATTATTTGGAAAACAAGCCTTGGTTTCAGTAAACACAGTCATGCCCGCTGCAGCTCCAACTGCTGGTGGAATACATTTCAAGGATCTGCAGGAGAGACACAGCCATCTTGCTGCCTGAGAAGAAAGCCTACATTCTGTACATGCCCAGAAACCCTGCAAAGCAGTTATGTTTACTTCATACAAAGCATGCACTGTGCATATTTCTAATTCTACGCGTCCGGTCCTGCTATCTGGTAAGATTCTTTTCTTGAATTCCTGGGAAAAACACCTTGCGGCTTGCCTTGCCCTCTGCAGCGAAACTATAGCGTGTTCATGCCATCTTGCTGCACACACACACACACCCGCGAGCCTTCCAAGAAGCCCTGCACAGGCCAAGCTCCCCCTTTTCTGCATGGCTTCCCGAGAAATGCATTCTGCGTACTGTATTCCCAAATCTTGGGCGTCTGTAATTTATTGCACAGAACGCATTCTGCACATGCGTAGCAAGATCATGCTCGATGGACTGGGGGGTGGAGGGGAGATCGGGAGGAAGAAACCCCGAGACCAAGTTGTGCCTACCTTGCTGTCTACGTAGAAATACACTCTGCCCATTCCCAGAGGTACTCTTCTCCCGCTGCCACTTTTAAAGGGCCCTCCCGGCCTTTCAATCTCCCAGTTCAGAATTCAGCCAGCTGGGTGTTTGGGGGAGGGTCCCCCGCTGGCAACGTTTTGACCAATGAAAACAGAGGGGCGGGGCCAGAGGGGCGGGGCGGGGCTGAACTGGCTCCTTCGTTCCCGCCCTCACTCGATCGTACAGCACGCAAAACGCCAGCGAGGTCACGCGTCACGTGACCCAGCCCAACCCGGAAGTGAGCGTGCTGCTCTGGGTCTATGGCCGGAGTTAACAATCGGTGGTGGGTTTGAGAGAGGGAAACTTTTTCGGTCTCTCCCTCGCTCGCTCTCGCTCCCGCTCCCGTCCGCGGATCCCCTTTAAGCGTCCGACATGTGATCCGCTGGCTGGTTCGCTCCTTCAGGTAGGGACAATAGGCGTGGTCACACCTGCTCTCGGACAGAGGATACCTGCGCGTGGGGGAGAGGAGGGGTCTGGCGGGAAGAGGGGCGGAGTTACTTGAAGGTTCGCTTCTAACTCAAGAGAGCAGCTACCCCCCATAGGGTAATACTTGGATAAAGTAAACTACAATCCCCATCATCTTGGTGCAAATTGCAAATTGCAAATCTTGGTGCAAAGTGCAAACTGCATTATACTCCCCACTCTCCGCACAAGCGCTGGCTGGAGGTTGTACCTACTGGTGGAGCTGTACTAGGTCCGGTTAATTGCTCAGGGCAGCGTTTCTCAACCTCAGCAAGTTAAGTGGACTTTAACTCCATGCTGGCTGGGGAGTTCTGGGAGTTGAAGTCCGCCCATCATCGACTTGGCTGAAGTTGAGAAAGCCTGCCCTTAAGAGTTAGGGATATGGTCAGAATCATGTACTGCAAGAAGGGAGATTTTGATTGCATATTGCAAAGATTGCATATTGCAAAGCTATGCTGGCTGGAGAATTCTGGGAGTTGAAGTCCACAAGTCTTAATGTTGCCAAGTTTGAAGACCTCTGTGTTCTAACTGGTTGTGGAAAGTGATCTTCGTACTCGCCACAGGATCAAAATCTCATGGGTGTGGTGGGCCAGTCTGGACAGCATTTGCTTTTCTCACCCTTGAAGACAAGAGATGAGGGAGAAGGATGCACACTTTCCCCAATGACATTTTCCCTGTAAGGTTCTACATCAATACATTTATTTATGGCATGGAAAAAAATGTGAGTTCTTGAAGAGTTGGTGATTAAGCCAGTATCTGGGAAAAGGCTCGTCAGCTCTGCCATCTTCGCTAAGCTTGCTGGCATCCTGCCATAAACAAAGGGGAGGGGGCAGGGGAAGCTAAGGAAGTTGTGCAGGGGGATGTGAAGAGGGGTGTAAGGGGGGGAGGAGGGAGCACATTGACAGGAACCAGAGGTGCCAAGTGGCCAGATTCCACCACCTCAAGGACGCCTGACCTGGGAAAGAATGGGAAGCCTCTCCGAGAGGAGACATGCCTACCATCTCAAAACATCAAACTGGGATGTCATTGGACACTGACGGACTGGTCGAGGGGGAGGGCCACAAATAAGGGGAAAACTTTGTATCTTTACGAAGGAATATTCAGACCTTGCCTTGCTTTTGCTGCAAACACTAACCCTCAGTAAAAGAACCTATCACTTCAGCCAAATGGAGTCGAGGGTCTTTCTTTCCTAGGGATCTAGTTGGGACAGGCCTGACAGTGCTTTTTCTCCTTCCCCTTTTGCAGCACTGTGTATAGTTTATGTTCCTCACTGGTATTATTTTCTTTGAGGATGCTTTCCTTCTATCTCACAGATAATAGAAAGCTTTTTTCTCAAATCATATGAGGTTGTATACCTCTCTAAGCCTAGAGGAAGTTTTCTTACTCATCTTTCTTCCCTCTCTGGTGTTTGGCAGGTTTCATTGTCTGTCTAAGATGGAACCTAATGCCTCGGGCGTCTTCTGCAGCCGTGTGCTCAGCATGGTGAACTCAGAAGACGTAAATGCTATCATCTTGGCTCAGAAGAACATGTGAGTGCTTATACATTTTTTCACAGCGTTGTATTACTTTGATCTTAGCAAACTTTCCTGTCTGTCGTTAATCTCTCTCCTTTTGCCAGCTGATAATTTACTTCTTGCATCACTTATTCTTTTCTCTTGATGTTTTCATCTAGAAGAAAAAGATGGTAGGACATAACTGGTATATCTTTTCCTTCATTTTCTATCCTGCCAGTTATCAAACCAGTAGGTACTCCCTGAACACCTTTTAACAAGAACAGTTTTTTCTCGAACGCCATCACTCTGCTAAACAAATAATTCCCTCACCACTGTCTAACTATTCACTATGGCTGCATTACTATTACTATTAGTCTTCTCATTGTTCCTATCACCCATCTCCTCCCACTTATAACTTGTTGATTGTATTCTTACGATTTGTATTAATATTGATCGTTTCCTGATTGCTTATTTGTACCCTATGACAATCCTTAAGTGTTGTACCTCATGATTCTTGACAAATGTATCTTTTCTTTTATGTACACTGAGAGCATATGCACCAAAGACAAATCCCTTGTGTGTCCAATCACACTTGGCCAATAAAGAATTCTATTCTATTCTATTCTATTCTATTCTATTCTATTCTATTCTATTCTATTCTATTCTATTCTATTCTATTCTATTCTATTCTATTCTATTCTATTCTATAACAAATCCACATTCCAATATCATGTATAAGCAATTCAGTCCATAGGTCCCACAAGGAAGGGGAACCATTTGTAGCAGGGGTCTCCAACCTTGGCAACTTTAAGACTTGTGGACTTCAATTCCCAGAATTCTGGGAATTGAAGTCCACAAGTCTTAAAGTTGCCAAGGTTGGAGACCCCTGATTTGTAGTATGTGTTCAGTGGAGAAACTGCTTGGGGCTGCTTGCCATGCCTCAGGAAGCCACAGCATGTTGCAAATACTGTAAGAATGCCATCCAATGGGAAAGGCAGAAAGTGAAAAAAGCAGGAAGTGAGCTGGCAAAAGCAAACTCCTTGGCAGTTTCCCATTGGACAAAACTGTTGGGAAGCATTGCAAAGCACTTGAAGAATGGATTGCCTGCTTTTTCAAATAGAGGTAGTCCTTGAGTTACAACCATTTGTTTAGCGACCATTCAAAGTCACAACAGCACCATTTTTCACACTTACAACTGTTGCAGCAAGCCCATGTGATCAAAATTTGGATGGTTGGCAACTGACTCATATTTATGACGGTTGCAGTGTCCCGAGGTCATGTGATCCCCTTTCCCACCTTCTGACAAGCAGTCAATGGGGAAGCCAGATTCACTTAAGAACCGTGTTAGTAACTTAAAAACTACAGCGATTCACTTAACGACTGTGGCAAGGAAGGTTGTAAAATGGGACAAAACTCACTTAACAACTGTCTCAGCAACAGATATGTTGGGCTCAATTGTGGTCATAAGTCAAGGACTATCTGTAGTGTGCCTGTTCTTGTTTGACCTAGGGAACAGTTCACAAGCTTTCTGAAGTATTGCGAGAATGGGGTGTGCTATTTGGACGATGCATGGCACACGCGGTTTGGAGAATGGCGCAAGCGGCCCTAGGAAGGAGGTTTTGTGCAGCCAGCAGCTGCCTTGCATATGTAGGTCAAGCCAGGTGTACCTCAGCAGCAACAGGAAAAAATGATAGTCATTTAAGCACAGCAGGGCCTATAAGAGCCTAGGGCAGTGATGGCGAACCTTTTTTGACTCGGGTGCCAAAAGGGTGCGCGCGTGTGCGATAGCGGGCGCATGCATGCCCACACCCATAATGCAATGCCCTCCCCTGTGCATGCGCACAACTGCACGCTGCCCCCGTGCATGCGTACAATCCCCCTGTGCTCCCCCCCCGGCGCATGCGCACAGGCCTCTCTGAAGCCTCCGGACTTCCGGTAGGCCTGTTGCGCCATTTTTCGCTGTCCCCAGGGTTTAGGAAAGCCTCAAGCCTGGGGATGGTGAAAAATAGCCCAACAGGCCAACCGGAAGTTCGGAAACAAACTTCCGGTTGGGCCGTTGGGCCGTTTTTCGCCATCCCCAGGGTTCAGGAGGCTTTCCTGAAGCCTGGGGAGAGTGAAAACGGCCGAAAAGAAGGCCGAAAATCAGTTGTCGAAAGCGTGCATGCGTGCTGGAGCTGACATAGGGCAATGCCTTGTGTGCCCTCAGATATGGCTCTGCATGCCACTTATGACATGTGTGCCATAGGTTTGCCATCACTGGCCTAGGGTGATAGGGGCAACTGGGGCTTTGCACAGTGGTGCTGAGGTGTTTGGCTGCAATGTGGGGTTTGAGGTGCATTTCTTAGTGGCAGCTCTGGGGCTAAAGTAGAGGTGTGAGGGCAGTGGCAGCTGGCTGACGCTGCTGAGGGCCCTGGACAGTGGTGAAATCCAATTTTTTTTACTACCGGTTCTGTGGGCGAGGCTTGGTGGGCATGGTGTGGCTTGGTGGGCGTGGCAGGGGAAGGATACTGCAAAATCTCCATTGCCACCCCACTCGGGGGCCAGCCAGAGGTGGTGTTTGCCGGTTCTCCGAACTACTCAAAATTTCTGCTACCGGTTCTCCAGAACCTGTCAGAACCTGCTGGATTTCACCCCTGGCCCTGGGTCTCTATTTCAGCCTCAGCTCTTACATTGCCTCTGAGTGCCACTATGCAAGGTGGCCGAAAGGACAAATGTTGGAGGGGGAGAGATCAGAGAATGAGGGAAGTTGTGGTGCCCCTGCAGTCATAAGTGTCCTTGGGCTGCCAAATATCCGAATTTTGATCATGTGACCTTGGAGGTGCTGCAACGGTCGTAATTTAGGGCATGGCTCGTAAGTCCCTTCGTTGAATGCTGTTGGAACTTCAAATGGTCATTGAACGAATAGTTGCAAATACCTGTAGTGTTTTTGTTAGAAGACCCTCGTCATGATCACAGAATTATTGGTGCCATTCTAATCGGGTGAGTTCTACTTACCTTCCCCACCGGTTCGCATCGCGAGGGAAGTGCACATTTTGCACGGAAATGACCCTCCGCGCATGCGCAGTACTTAAAAAAAGCTTTTGCGCAGAAGCAAAAAACAAGATGGGGCGTGGCAGGCCTGGGTCGCTTCCGGTTCCAGCGACCCAGGCCGCCAAGTTACTACCGGTTCTATAGAGCCGGTCTGAACTGGCAGGGACCCACCTCTGATTCTAATTCAACTCTTGCCTTTCTGTTCAGGCTTGACCGATTTGAGAAAACCAACGAGATGTTACTCAACTTTAACAACCTATCTGGGGTCCGAATGCAGCAGATGAATGAACGTTTCCTTCACCACACCCGGACATTGGTGGAGATGAAGAAAGATTTGGATAATATTTTTCGGAGGATCAGGTACAAGAGGACCGCCTCTTCGGTCATCCAGCCCTCCTCTTGCCCCAGGAGCTCCTCTTGTGGCCTCTGAAAGTTTCTGAGTTTTCGTCAGAACACAGGATCTTGGAAAAGTCCATACAGATTGAAGGAGGGTTGTAGCATAACTCTTCTGGGAAAAAAAAAGATGTCTGTGGAGATTGTTAGTCATCCAGGTCATGGTTGTCTCAAAGGTGCTTTTTTCAAAAGGCAACTGGACTGGGTTTTTTTTCCCTTGAGGAAGAAGAAGACGTTTCACTTCTCATCCAAGAAGCTTCATCGGTTTTGGCAGGATGGTGGGGGCGATGGAAGGATTAATTCTGACAGGATGAAGGAAGTTGGAAAGATCATATTTCTTTGCAGTCATCTCTACAAAGTTAGCACTCTCCCTGAGAGCTTTTGAGGCCAGTTGGGGGTTTAGGGTTTAGGGCACAGATAAACCCCCAACTGGCCTCAAGAACTCTCAGGGAGAGTCCTAAGGACCAGATGACTGCAAAGAAATATGATTCTTCCTCCACCACTCCATCCTGTCAGAATTAATCCTTCCATAGCCTTCACTATCCTGCCAGAACTGATGAAGCTGCTGCTACTGCTTCTCCTCCTCCTCTTCCTCCTCCCTCCTCCTCCTTCTTCCTCTTCCTCCTTCCTTCTCCTCCTCCCACCTTCCTCCTTCCTCCAAAAAAACAACAAGCAGTTGCCTTTTGAAAAAGCACCTTTGGGACAGTCTTCTGAAAAGAGTTTGCATATTGCTTTCTTTTCCTTGTACTATTAAGTGACAGTTCACTCCTGTTTCTCCCCACCCCTTTGAAACAGCTGTGGTGTAGTTAGTTCTTTTCTTTTTCTTGCAGGACTCTGAAAGGAAAGCTAGCAAAACAGTATCCAGAAGCATTTAGCAGTAAGTAGACTTCAATACAAGTTCTTCCAATGATACTATTGTTAAATAATGAACAATACCGTATACCTTAATGCAGTGGTTCCCAACCTGGGGGTTGGGACCCCTTTGGGGGTCGAATGACCATTTCCCAGTGGTCGCCCCGGCATCCTCAGCTCCCCCCCCACTCCCCCCCACAGCCATATTGGCTGAACTCACCCAAACCTTCCGATTGGTCGGGAGAGGTGCCATTCGGTGAGAGGCGTTTGTGATGCCTGGCGGCTGAGCTTTGACGGCATCAGCTAACGGGCGGGGCATCGCAAGATTGTGTGCTGGAGAGTGCAAGGCTGTGCTTAAGACATCTGTGGCCGTCCCTGTCTCCTGCTCGCAGCGGCAGTTTCTTCCCACTGGTGTTGAAGGGAAAGGAAGTCACGGGAGGGAACAGCCAGCCAACGACCACTTAAGTTTAACAGCGCACGACGGCGGGAAGGAGGACAGCTGGGTCGGGCTCGTCTGTCTGCATATTAGATATTTACATTACGATTCATAACAGTAGCAAAATTACAGTTATGAAGTCGCAACGAAAATAATTTTATGGTTGGGGGTCACCACAACATGAGGAACTATATTAAGGGGTCGCGGCATTAGAAAGGTTGGGAACCACTGCCATAATGGGTTCTTCCCGGTTCAGACCGGTTCGCCCGAACCAGTAGCGACCCGCTGGTGACGTCACAATGACATCACCGAACCGGATCGGTCGGTGCCGGTCCGTGGGCGACACCATCTTTTTATTTATTTATTATTATTTTGGGGAATTTTTTCTGTGTTTTTTCTTCTGCACTTGGCTTCTGCACATGCGCCGCCAGCTTGTTTTTGGCTTTTTTGGCTTTTTTACTTGTTTTTGCTTCTGCGCATGCGCAGAAGCCGTGTTTTCGACAGGGGGGGGACGCTTGCCCGACTGCTTCCTCCCTAAGCAACCTCAGAAGTTTTCAAGCTCGTCTGGAGAAGCATTTTTTTTAAAAAGAAAACCCCAAAAAAGCCGCAAGAACCGGAGCTGACGGTCTCCCATAAGATGACCCTCCCCGCCCCATCCCCTGTCCCACCTGCCACCCCCAAATTGCACCCCACTGCGAGCGTCTCTCAGCCATTTCCTTTAAACAGTATACTTCTCGTGAGTGTGAGGCAATTAACAACTTCTGGCACGTGCGAGAAGTTTTTCTTTACTTGTGCAAGGGCTGGGAGTTGCTCCAAGGCTCTGAGGAGCAAAACCTCTGCCCCTCTGAATCCCAGCCCCGCAGCGAGGGATGAGGTGATCATGTTAACAGCTCGGTCTCCCACCATGTTCAAGCAGAGCTCCGGTGGGGCTTGAATCTGCATTGCAGGAAGACTCCGCTCTTGGGGTGTGCGCACTCCAGGCTTCCTCTGGAGACCCCCCCCCACAACCTTCCTACAATTGCCAGGGACATCTTTCTTGGTCTGCCGGTGCCCCTTCGCCTCTTCCCGTGCCCGGGTGGGGGAAAAACACCTCAGGGCACCCTGATCCATCTTCCTCAACAGGGAGGCTCCGCTGCTCCCCAAGCGGCAGCGCTCTCGGAGGACAATGTTTTGCCCAGCCTGGAAGTTGCTTCTGAAGCATGGAGAAGCTTCGCTTTTTCTCCTCCCCAGAAAGCGAAAAGCTGGAGGGCTGGCAGGGTCCAGCTCACAAGCCCTCTCTGGCCCCGGCACAGGAGCAGCCCAAGCCAAACAGCCGAGCTGACTGTAGCTGGGCTGCCCAACCCGAGGAACAGGCGAATAGAATGATGGGCAAGACCACAGAAGGCATAGCCAGAGCCATGGGCAACCGGAGCCACGGGCAGCGGATTAGCTCGCTGCGGGCCTGGGATTCGAGGGGCGGAGGTTTTGCTCTCATGATTGTGAGGCAATTAACAACTTCTTGCACTCGCGATAATTTTTTCTTTACTCTGCAAGGGTTGCTCCGAGGAGCAAAACTTCTGCCCCCGAATCCGAGGCCTGCAGCCCCCTGACCCTGCCAGCCCGCCAGGTTTTCGCTCACTGCGGAGGAGAAAAAAAGCTTCTCCGCACTTTGGAAGCAACTTCCAGGCTGGACAAAACATCGTCCTCCGAGAACGCTGCCGCTTGGGGAGAAACTTCCCAGTTGGGGAAGATGGATCACAGCACCCTGAGGTGTTTTTCGCCCACCCGGGCATGGGAAGAGGCGAAGGAGCACCGGCAGACCAAGAAAGATGTTTATTTATTTATTTATTTAGACGCTCTTATAGGCCGCCCAATCCCGTGGGACTCAGGGTGGCGTACAACATGAATAAGAAACGTACATTTTAAAAACAATGATCATAATTTAAGTTAAAAATATAATTAAAGATATAATTAAAAAAGAACATTATAAACACAATATTCAGGGGGGAATCTGATTATCCTATTCACCCCATCTGCCGGAAGAGCCATGTTTTTAAGGCTTTACGGAAGGCCAGCAGGGTGGGGATGGTCCGGATCTCTGGTGGAAGTTGGTTCCAGAGGGACGGGGCTCCCACAGAGAAGGCCCTCCCCCGCAGCCCCGCCAACCAACATTGTTTGGCCGATGGGACCCGGAGGAGGCCCTCTCTGTGGGACCTAACCGGTCTTAGGGAGGTATGTGGTAGGATGCGGTCCCGTAGGTAACCTGGCCCTGAGCCATGTAGGGCTTTAAAGATCAAAACCAACACCTTGAATTGCAACCGGAGACTAATTGGCAACCAATGCAGCTGGCGGAGGATAGGTGTTACGTGGGTGTATCTCGGTACACCCACTACGGCTCGCGCAGCTGCATTCTGTACCAATTGCAGTCTCCGGATGCTCTTCGAGGGTAGCCCCATGTAGAGCGCGTTACAGTAGTCTAGCCGTGAGGTGACAATGGCATGAGTGACTGTGAGCAAAGCCTCCCTCTCCAAGTAGGGTCGCAATTGGTGCACGAGACGGATCTGTGCAAAGGTCCCCCTAGCCACAGCTGAAAGATGTTGATCCAATTTTAGCTGTGGGTCTAGGAGGACACCCAAATTGCGAACCTGTTCTGAGGGAGTCAATTTTTCTCCCCCAAGAACCAAGGAGGGACAGTCGACATAGTCCTTGGGAGGCAATATCCAGAGCCACTCAGTCTTGTCTGGGTTGAGCCTGAGTCTGTTCACTCCCATCCAGACCCTCACATCGTCCAGGCAGCGGCACATTACATCAACTGCTTCACTGAACTGACACGGGGTGGAGATGTACAACTGGGTATCGTCAGCATACTGCTGATACCTCACCCCATGTTGTCGGATGATCTCACCCAGCGGTTTCATGTAAATGTTAAACAGGATGGGCGAGAGGACCGAGCCCTGTGGCACCCCGCAAACCAGGGGCCTAGGGGCCGACCTCTGTCCTCCTGTCAACACTGACTGCGTCCTGTCAGAGAGGTAGGAGGAGAACCACCGTAAAACAGTGCCTCCCACTCCCATCTCCCCAAGACGACGCAGAAGGATACCATGGTCAATGGTATCGAAAGCCGCTGAGAGGTCAAGTAACACCAGGATGGAGGAATAACCCCCATCCCGGGCTCGCCAGAGATCATCCATCAGCGCGACCAAAGCAGTCTCCGTGCTGTAGCCGCGCCTGAAACCCGATTGAAAGGGATCCAGATAATCAGTATCCTCCAATAGCCGCAGGAGTTGGAGCGACACCACCTTCTCAACAACTTTACCCAAAAAGGGTAAGTTGGAGACTGGACGGAAGTTCTTTAAATCCGCTGGGTCCAGGGAAGGCTTCTTGAGGAGGGGCCTCACCATCGCAGCTTTTAAAGGCTGTGGGATGGATCCCTCTCTCAAAGAAGCGATCACAACCGCCTGGAGCCAGCCGCGTGACACCTCCCTGCTGGCAGAGACCAGCCAGGAGGGGCACGGGTCCAATAAACAGGTGGAGGCGCTCATCGCTCCTATGGCCTTGTCCACATCCTCAGGAGTGACAGGCTCAAACTCGTCCCATATAACAGGACTAAGACTCGCCCCTGTCATCTCGGCTTGCCCTGTCCAAATGGAGTCCAGGTCTGTCCGAATCTGAGTGACTTTGTCCGCCAGAAACTGAGAAAATTCCTCAGCTCTGCCCTGCAAGGGATCTTCAGCTCCCCCCTTGGCTAGGAGGGAGCGAGTCACCCTAAACAGGGCGGCTGGGCGGGAGTCGGCGGACGCAATAAGAGCGGAAAAATGCGAGCATTTTGCCGCCCTTATCGCCACTAAGTAAGACTTAATGCAAGTTCTTAAAAGTGTCCGGTCAGACTCAGCTTTACTGGCTCTCCATCGTCGCTCTAGGCGTCTCTTTAGGCGCTTCATCTCCCGGAGCTCCTCAGTAAACCAAGGAGCCCTCCGGGATCCGCTGCCACGGAGAGGCCGCAAAGGCGCAATCCGATCTAAAGCCCCCGTTGCCGCCTGATTCCAGGCAGCCACTAGAGCCTCAGATGAATCGTGTACCAGGGAGTCAGGTATTGTCCCTGGCAATTGTAGGAAGGTTGTGGGGGGTGTCTCCAGAGGAAGCCTGGAGTGCACACGCCCCAAGAGTGGAGTCTTCCTGCAATGCAGATTCAAATCCCGCCGAAGCTCTGCTTGAATACGGCGGGAGACCGAGCTGTTGACGTGACCACCTCCTCCCAGCCTCATTCCCTCTGCCAGTAGGGAAGCCGGGTTCAGTCCAAGCCGGTCACCGCCCGGCCCAATGCCAGCCCCCCCTTGCCCATCATTTAATTTGCCTGTTCCTGGGGTTGGGCAGCCCAGCTACAGTCGGCTCGGCTCTTGGCAGGTGAAGAATCTACGGGCAAAGCAAGCCCCTCTGGGGAGGGCAGTGGGGAGCAGCTGCCTGGGAGGACCTTGCCACCCTCCCTCACTCTCCGGCCATCACGTGGCCGGAGGATTAGGCGTCTCGAAACACACCTGTGTCGCCAGGTCGACCTCAGACCCCACAAGGCAGTGGAAGCCGGAACGCCGCCACAATCTGAGCTCCCTTTGGAGTGGGTTGCAAACAAGGTGCAAAGCGGCTCCCAAAGAATGTGGCACACCCAGAGCTGCCGCTTCTTTGCAACAGCTGAGGACGGAAGAGGTGCCTCTTCTGTCCTCGGCTGTTGGAATAAGCGGCGGCTTTGGCTGCCACCATGCTCGCTTTGTTCTCCGGTCCCTCTCCTTCCCTCGCTCGGCTGCTACTGCCGGGGTGCTGCAAGGGCAGGCGTGGGGTGTGTGTGTGTAGGGGGGGGCATGGACCGTTCGGCGCTAAGGTAGAAGCAGCCACGGTGGCGGGGAAAGCGAGGCTTCTTTGCCAGCCTCCCAGCTGGCAAAACATAAATTTTCGCCGTGGCTAGGTGGAGGGTGGGCATGGGCCTGAGGCAGGGAGCGGCTCACTCGGGCGGCTGCTGCAACAACCACAGAAGGAGCAACCCTTCTCGCCTCTGACAGGCCTTCCCCACTGTTGCGTTAAAGAATGCATCCGCTCCTGCTGGCACTGAGGTAGAAGCAGCCACGGCAGCAGGGAAAGCGAGACTTTCACGGGTTCTGTGGGCGTGGCTAGGTGGGGGGCATGTGACTGAGGGCGTGGGCGTGAGTGACGTCAAGTTGGCCACGCCTACTCAGTCACATGACCATCACGCCATGCCCACAAAATAAGCCACGCCCACAGAACCAGCAGTAAAAAAAATTGGAACCCACCCCTACCTTAATGCTATTTAACAGTATTTGAGACAGCATGAAGTGGTCCTTGCTTAACTCTAAATGTTAATGGGGTTTATTTAGTTTTGATTTACTCTGATGGACGCACTGCTTGTTATGGCTTAATGTGTGAACCAATCTACAATGACCTGATTAACAGAAATTTTGGATAAAAAGCCAGGCTACAAGAAAGGAGTTCAATATTGTGTAAGATAAGGAAAGTTTTCTTGTGG
Source organism: Diadophis punctatus similis (assembly GCA_023053685.1). Taxonomy (NCBI): domain Eukaryota; kingdom Metazoa; phylum Chordata; class Lepidosauria; order Squamata; family Dipsadidae; genus Diadophis; species Diadophis punctatus. The sequence continues at coordinate 314,372,005 of JALIGW010000001.1, forward strand.
TTAATTATTATTACATAAATGAATGTATTTAATGTATACATCAGGGGTGTCAAACTCAAGGACCGGGGGCCAGATCCAGCCTGCGGGGTGCTTAGATCTGGCCCGTGGGGCTACCTTGGAAACAGCAAAGGACCGGCCCACAGTGCCTCTGCCAGTGAAAACGGAGCTCGGGAGGGCTGCCCACGGCCCTCCTGAGCTCCGTTTTTGCTGGCAGAGTGTTGAAGGAGGCTGTTGCAGCCGAAAATGGAGCTCGAGACCTCATTTTTGCTGGCAGAGTGCTCAGGCCACCACAGGCGCCCCCGACACGAGTGATGTCGAGCTGGCCATATGCCCACCCTGGCCACACCCACCCAAGCACCTGACTTTTGATCACGTGACCATGGGGGAATGCTGCAACGGTCATCAGTGTGAAAACGGTCGTAAGTCACTTTTTTCAGCGCCGTTGTAACTTCAAACGGTCACTAAATGAATTGTTGTAAGTCGAGGACTACCTGTACAATAAGGTTTGATAATACAGACAATCCTTGACTTACAACCAGAATTGAGACCAGAATTTCGGTTGTAAGCTGTTGTGGTCCTAAGTCGAGGCATCCGCATGACGAGGCCCAATTTTTTGACCATTTACATGGTGGCTGTTAAGCAAATCGTGTGGTGGTTAAATGAATCCATTCTTCCTGAAACTGGCCAAAAAATTAAAAATCACAAATCATGTTCATGTGACCAAGGCACACTGCATCTGGTCTTAAATGCAAGCTGTTTGGCAAGCACCTAAACCAGGGGTCTGCAACCTGCGGCTCTTTTGCCCTCTGCTGTGGCTCCCTGTCGGGTGATCCCATCACTGACTGGCCCTGCCCCTCGCCCTCCCCTCTCAGTTACTCCTTGCCTAGAAGGAGAAGGGCCGGGGGATGAGAGGGAGATACACACACACACACACACACACACACACACACACACACACACACACACACACACACAAACAAACACACACACACACAGATACAGAGAGGGGGGAGAGAGAGGTGGGGAGAGAGAGAGATACAGAGAGGGAGGGGAGAGGGGGGTGGGTCAAAGGGTTTTGTGGCTCCTGGTGTTTTTTAACAACCATTTGTCTGCCCTAATGACCTAATGACTGGGTAGACGTGGCTGGGGGGGGGGGTGTCATGTGATGATGGGAGTGAGTGACATCGAGTTGGCCACGCCCACCCAGGTTTTGTGGCTCCCGGTGTTTTCTTTTCTGTGGGAAATGGGTCCAAACGGCTCTTTGAGTGTTTAAGGTTGCAGACCCCTGACCTAAACATAATGTGACACGTGTATGTGTGTGTGACATTTTATGGAGGCCAGAGGATTTTAATGGCTTTAAAGCACTCTTTCTGAGGCCATCATAACTTTGAATGATTGTTAAACCACCAGTCATAAATGGAAAACTACCTGTATCCCATTTGTTCCCCCAGAGAAATGTACTGGTTTTTTTATTATTACCGGTCAAAGATACTGTTCTTTTCTAAGCCTTTTAAATTTTTGGACCTTTTGTTTCAGTGCTGCAGTTAATATTGTCTGTTTTAATGAACATTAAATATAAAAGTCCAGTTACAATTTCTATGTGATAGACTGCTTTATATTCCTTTTTTAAAATAACTTTAGCAGCTGTCACGTTCTGTAAGCCAGGACATAGGTCAAATGGGGGCTGAGATTTAAGGACCAGAAAACAGTTTAGTTCCGCTGGCAGGTCTGTACTAAAGGCTGGACAAACTCAGTAGATCCAATGCCTTTTCCTGCCTTCCTGATAATTCTGTAACAAATCTTCCTTCTGCATTTCCAGATGTACACGAATCTCCCATCCTTGAAGATGATGACTTTGATCCTGTCCCAAAAAGTACCGCCACAACCATTGCTACCTCAGAGCAGACCACCGAGTCCTGTGACACCAGTCCAGACATCATCTCCCCTGCCACCAGCCATGACTTTGAAGACCTGTCCCAGGGCCCTTACGACTCAGTGGCTGTGAATGGGCAGAGCATGACAGATGAGGACAATGAGACAGACTAGTCTCCATGGAAACTGTCATAGGAGCAGAGGTGGACTTTCTTCCCACTCACAGCCCGGCTGCTAACAGACCTGCAGACTTCTTCTTTTTTTAATCTATGTTCTCTGTATTGTCTTAGCTAACTGTTTCTGTCTGGGAAGAGAGGGCTAAGCATGGGTGATGGGCCTTTTGCATGAAGCACCATCATCCACAGGGTGCTGATCTGTGTCTGATGCCAAATAAACTTAACCTTGAGTCTAGGCCGCAGTGTTTCTCAACCTTGACATTTTTTAAAGATGTGTGGACTCTTAACTCCCAGAATTTCCCCAGCCAGGCATGCCTGGCTGGGGAAATTCTACAAGTCCGCACATCTTTAAAAAATGTCAAGGTTGAGAAACCCTAGTTTAGGCAGTGCACAGTTGGCAAGGCAGCAAATCAGGAGTGGCGGCAGATAAGCGGTTGCGTATTTGCAAGCTTCAGCCCAAACCACTCCCTTCTCTTGGACAAACTGATTAGTTACGGGAGGCTTCCTCAGTAAAGACCTTGCAGCCCAACTTTTATAGACAACAGTAGATTGAGCTGAACATCTTGCAATTCCTGACCCCATTAATTATGCAACAGACAAATATCCAAAATCTTTGGCATCCATAGGAAATGCTATGCTAATAGCCAGCTACAGTTTACTCAAAAACAGGCAAGGATGCCTTCAGGAATACAAATTCCTGTGTTTTCCCCTCTCTTTGTTAAGCATAAGACCCCATTGCTGAGTCTTCCCATTGGCCTCTCTATGCAGAATACAGATGATCAGAATCATAATCTGCTGGGTGGGGTGGGGGGTGGGGTTTAAAGCAAGCTACAATCGCTGTTCACTTCAGAGGGACTGGCATGGGTGAGACTTCCAGGGGATTATGCCTCTTAGTAATTGCTGCTACCACGGTCCGTTCGAGCTATTGCTCATCTTTGGTTGTACACCTGATAAGTCAACAATGGTCGAAGTGTTCAGTATCCCCCATTCCTAAAACTCCCCCTAAAACAAAGCTAACTTTGTACAACCTCTTAATCATCTAATGATGCACCTTATAAAAAGATGAGGGCCAAATGCTGCATTGCACTTGCCTTGTGCTATTTTCTTAAGTTTGTCTGCCACAACTCACTGTTACATGTCATATTTAATACTCCAATAATTTTCCTGTGTGTTTAAACATCTCATCCCCTCTTACCACACTTTCAGTTACTGTAATGCCAATGAATGGTTTTGTTTGGTTTTTGATAGTTCCCTGTGCTGGAACTTAGCAAAACTAGATGTGTTGCTTGGAGGATGGGGTGAACTGGCCTCTTTCCTCTAATGCAGGGGTGGCCAAACTGGTTCTTTGAGGACCTGTGGACTTCAACTCCCAGAATTCCTGAGCTAGCCATGCATGCATGGCTGGCTCATGAATTCTGGGAGTTGAAGTCCACAGGTCCTCAAAGAACCATAGTTTGGCCACCCCTGCTCTAATGTAATCTTGTGAAATGCATTCTAATTCAAAGAAAATAATATTTTTGTACTGCTGTAAGTTTACAGAGGTTAATAAGATAATAACCAATAAACAAATTACCCGAGAGCTCACTTGCTTGATAGTAAGTGCAGTTGTTGTTTTTGACATTTTCAAAACTACCCAAATAACCAAAATCTTCTGCTAGCAAGTTATAAAAGGGCTGGTGGAAGGGTCAACTTTTAGTTGAACTAGCCAGTGAAGCAAAATGAATTTGTTGCTTTTAAAAGCAGACTGAAGGAATTAATGACACCAATGTTCTTACCAGATTGGTGCATATTACTGACAGAGAACGCACCACAGAAACTTGCCATGTAATCCTCTTATTTGTATCAGATAAGATAGTTGGCTGGTTTAGATGACCACTTTAATTCCAACTCAGCCTGGAAGATAAAGCTTATCATCACTCATCCCTAGGATATGTTACATTAAGAAGAAGTATGTGCGTGAGAGAGACACTTATAGCAATAGCAATAGCATTTAGACTTATATACCGCTTCATAGTGCTTTACAGCCCTCTCTAAGCGGTTTACAGAGTTCAGCATATTGCCCCCAACAATCTGGGTCTTCATTTTACTGACCTTAGAAGGATGGAAGGCTGAGTCAACCTTGAGCCGGTGAGATTTGAACAGCTGAACTGCTGAACTGCAGTGCTGCACTTAAACCACTGTGCCACCTCGGCTCATTATATCTGATTTAATTTTGCACTGTAAAAATTGTGGCAGTGCCCTTGCTGTGGTCAACAAAAGTGATGTTTTTACATTCCCTTCTGCCATTTTATTTATATTATTGAGTGTGAATCCTAGGTTGTCCTATTTAGTACTATTAGATAAAATGCTTGACCACTGCACATATGTTAGGAAACCTACACTTCAAACAAAAAGTTACAAATATAAAACATTTTGATTCGGATTCACAGACATCCTAATTTTTCAGGATGCTCACTACTGAAAAAGAGTGAGAGTTTCTGAATATGTTGATCTGACAGCCACAATGTATTGCCAGTTTCTTAACTTTGGCAACTTTAACATGAGTGGACTTCAACTCCCAGCATTCCCCAGCCAGCATGGCTGATTGTGGAATGCTGAGAGTTGAAGTCCATCTTCAAAGTTGCCAAGGTTGCAAAATATTGTGTGTTATATCATAGCTTAGCAGTGCTCTGATTCTCTACTGAATGCACATCAATACAGCAGAAAACGAAGATATTGTGCTGTATGAGTTTACCATTTATGTCTTTCCAGTCTTCCAGAATTCATAACACCCAATATTTGTTATTGTTGTACATAACTTTTTATTGCAACAGTCTTTCCCAGTCTGACAGGAAAGCTTATTCTCAGCTGCTTATAGATCTACAATTCTCAAGGGCGGAAGTTTGGTCTAGATTTTCATCTCTATGATCAACAACTTGCCTCGAGACCGCGACTTCCTGCTGCGCCTGCGCACGACTGAGGAGGAGGGGGCGTGTCGGCGTGTCGGACAAGATGGCGGTCGCCGGCGGGGGTCTGGGGGGCCCCGTGGAAGTGGCGGTGGTGGCGGCGGCGGGCGAGACCTCTTTGGGACCCGGTAGCGGCGGCTCCTCTTCGAACTCGTCGGGTAGCGGCTGCTGCTCGGTGTGGGAAGTGGGCTCCGGGGCATCGGTAGCCGGCTACCGCGGGGGCTGCTGCGCTCCTCGTGGGCTGACGCTGCTAGGCGGGGAGCATCTTCTCGGGGCGCAGCTCGGCAAGGCCTGCGTGGGAGCCTGGGAGCTCCAGAGGAAGGTAAGGCGGAGGAGGAGGAGGAGTGACTTTCGGAGGCTGATATTATTCCGGGAAGAGTTTGACTTTCCTCTCCTAGCCCTCGCTATACACTGCCACGCTATCGTATACTAGAGTCGTGTTTTTATTTTGTTTTATTTTATTTATTTTGTTTGTCAAACATGTACAAGATAGCAGGTATTGGTATAAACATAACAATTAGCAGAGTAGGTACAGATAAATTAGTCGTATGTATGTATTGACACGCATTACGTAGATACACGAGTGCACGTGATACAAATACACGTGTGTGCGCGTGCATGCATGCATAACTACAGGTAGAGCTGGACTACAGCAGTTCATTTAGCGACATTTCAAAGTTACAAAGTCACTGAAAATAGCACTTAGACTTATATACCGTTTCACAGTACTTTACAGCTCTCTCTAAGCGGTTTACAGAGTTCAGCATATTGCCCCCAACAATCTGGGTCCTCATTTTACCCACCTCGGAAGGATGGAAGGCTGAGTCAACCTTGAGCCGGTGAGATTTGAACTGCTGAACTAGCAGTAGCCTGCAGTGCTGCATTTAACCATTGCGCCATCTCGGCTCTTAATGTGACTTATGACTGTTTTTCCCAGTTATGACCTTTGCAGCATCCCCATGGGCATGTGATCAAAATTCAGATGCTTGGCAACTGGTGGTTCATACTTATGACCGTTCCTGTACTGCAAGGTCATGTGAACACCTTTGGCGACTTTCTGACAAGCAAAGTTAATGGGGAAGCCAGATTCACTTAACAACTGGATTCCTATCTCATCAACTGCAGTGATTCAATTAACTGCAGCAAGAAAGGTTGTAAAAGGGGGCAAAATTCATTTAACAAATGTCTCACTTATTGGGCTCAATTGTGGTCGTAAGTCAAGGACTACCTGAATACATCTGGGTGTATTTATATGCATTAGTTTTATAGTCTGCCTTTCTCTCTAGAGTTCAAGATGATGGTCATTTCCCTATATAATAGGGAATATATAATATAATCCTGAAAGTTTTTTTTTTCAAAATACAACCTTGTCTAGTAGGTTGGATCAAAAGAGAGCGACGTGTCCAAAGTTTGAAAAGTTTTGGAGGATGAGAGGAGATTTGAACCGGAGTGTCTGAGATATAAGCCTCCCACAGTAACCTTTTTAAGAGTTGCCATTTGGTTCCTTCACTGAAAATGCTAAAGCTACCTATGTAGGAATATCCCATAAAAATACCTCTCTCTTTTAAAAGTTGTTCCAGCATTCCAGGAGTACTCTCCACAGAGATCTTCATTCTGAAGACAACTTCAAGAACAAAAATCTTGTTAGAAAAGTTATATATAGAAAATATATATTCCCTGTGGGAGTTTCTCCCCTTGTGCAAGTCTTTTCAGAAAGAATCACTAGGATAAAGTTTTTTCAGTAGGAACCTCTTTTCCTAGCACCTCTCTGATTCAAATTTCTTCGTAGCGTGACCCACATAAGAAGACTCCAGTGATAATTCCCCTCCTCATTTGCCCCCTAGCAATAGCACTTAGACTTATATACGCTTCACAGTGCTTTACAGCCCTCTCTAAGCGGTTTACAGAGTCAGCATCTTGCCCCCAACAATCTGGGTCCTCATTTTACCGACCTCAGAAGGATGGAAGGCTGAGTCAACCTTGAGCCGGTGAGATTTGAACTGCTGAACTGCAGTGCTGCATTTTAACCACTGCGCCACCTTGGCTCTTAAGCCAAGCTATTCCCGTTTCTGATGTGAAAATGTTCCTCAAGATTCAGAGAGTCTCAGTATTTTGCGCATATATGCAGAAGTTGTGTTTCTACACAGTATAAATTCTAAACGTATACATCCTATAAGAAACACTTGAAATAGAATCTAGACATTCATCCATCTAGTTCAGGGGTCAGCAACCCGCGGCTCTGGAGCCGTATGTGGCTCTTTCATCCCTCTGCTGCGGCTCCCTGTCACTCAAAATATGCGTCACAACTGCCAATGTGCGACACCCACCGACGCGCAATTTATTAAGCTTTTCGACCCCCAGTATGCCAACCATGGATAAATCCAAGAAAAGAAAAGTTTCAGAAGAAAACAGAATCTTTAATTCAACTATATATGCTAGTTTTGTGGCCGCTCAGGAAATAGTCAGGCACGGGGAGAGTTTTGTGGCTCCCGGTGTTTTCTTTTCTGTGGGAAACGGGTCCAAATGGCTCTCTGAGTGTTTAAGGTTGCCAATCCCTGATCTAGTTCATTATTTGTCTAATGTGTTAACAACTGTCCAAGATACAGTAGGAGTTTTTCACAGTTCTTCTGACCAGGAATTAGAATTTTCTATCTGCAAAGCAGAAACACTGAATTGCAACCTCTTTCCAAGTGAGATGAGACAATCTGTAACCATATGCTTCCATATGGTTTTGATTGAATCTGGTAAAGGCTGGTTCTCTCTACTTCACAGCTTGAATTTTTTTACCCTTGGGGGTGGTGGAAAGAGATTTATTTATTTTATGAGCTCAGTGCCACCTGACTCCAGAATAACAGGTTGCTCATACACTGTATTCATGCAATACCTTAACTCATGATTAACCTACTCGTAATTTATTGACTTATTTATGAATAGAAGAATACAAGTAGTCATCCTTCTAACCACAATTGGGACCTGTTGCTAAACAAGGCAGTTGTTAAATGAGTCACGCGCAATTTTAAAACCTGTCTTGCCACGGTTGTTACACAAATCACGGCAATTGTTAAGTGAATCACACAGTCATTGAGCAAATTTGACTTGCCCTGTTGACTTTGCTCGTCAGAATCCAGCTGTGAAGGTCGCAAATGGCAATCATATGACTCCCAGGAGGCTGCAACTGTCATAGATACAAGCCAGTTGCCAAGAGCCAGAATTTTGATCATATGACTGCAGAGACATTGGGATGGTTGTAAGTTCAAGTTCTGGTTGCAAGTCACTTGTTTTCGGTGCCACTGAAACTTCAATCACTAAATGATTGATTGTAAATTCTAGGACTACCTGTATCAAGCAAGGAGAAGAAGGTGTTGCCCCCTGCTAATGTTTGGCTCAGAAGGTATTGTCCCCTGCCAATGTTTGCCTCTGGCCTCATCTACTCCTTGTTTCAGCCTTGCTCACCATAAACTTAAAATTGATTACTTTCAAATGTGTTAACCTTCCCAGCTAGCAGTACCTACGTATTTGGTTGTCTGTGGTGTACAGTAAATAATGGCTAAAATAAATAATAATTAAATAAATAATTTTGCATTGTTCCATGTGCCTCTGTCCAGATTGTAAGATGCTTTAAAAAAAGAGATTCTCCGTCTTGCAGAGGTATATTTGGAAAGAATATAAGAACAGTCACCCAAATGTTGCCTGTACACTTTGAAAGTCATGGAACCCTATGCTAATACTTTTATCCCTCTGTTGACAAACATAACTTCTCTTTATATAAACAGATTGGCTGCTAGTACTCATTTTTATTTATTGAGTTCTGTTAATTCTTTCTGACCTCAAATAATGTCAACCTCAATCTGGATGTTTTGCAAAATGTCTAGATTTAAACTCCCAGAATTCCCCAGCCAGACTGCTGAGAATTCTGGGAAATGAAGGTTTTGCAGAAGGTGTGTTTCACTTAAATTATAATTTGGTCATTTTATTTATGACCAAAACCTACTGCATAGTTAATTACCAATTGATCCCACTTCTCACAAGGTGGTGCCTGTTTTTTTTATATTATTATTATTATCTCTACCTTTCCCCCCTCGTTTTATCCTTTCCCACTGCTATGAGTCCTCAAAATGTTAAAGTTGTCCAGGTTGGGAACATTACTGTAAAGCAGAGATGTCAAACTCGCGTTGTCACGGCGGCATCACGTGACGTATCGTGACTTCCCCCCCCTTTGCTAAACCGGGTGTGGGCGTGACCAGCGTGTGACACATCCGGCCCGCAGGCCGTGAGTTCGACACCCCTGCTGTAAAGCATAGGACAATAGACCCCCCTCTAACAGTATCCAGAAAACTATCTGGTGCCGACTTTGTAAAGTCTTGGGGAACATCTCATTGGTCCTAAACAGTATAGGGCAGTGATGGTGAACCTTTTCGGCACTGAGTGCCCAAACCGGAATGCGTGTGCATGTGCGCGTGCCAGAGCGCCGGATTTTAGCCAAGAAAAATCTGAGAGAAAGGCAAATAATGCAGTGCAGATGTGCGTCTTTCATCCCTTTCCATCTGGCCTGCATACCAGCCCATCTGTCAGTATTCTCAGCATCAGTCTGTAGAGATTCTCAGTCATCCAGGTCATGGTTGTCCCAAAGGTGCTTTTTCAGGAGGCAACTGGACTTTCTTGTTTTTTTATTTGAAGACGTTTCGCTTCTCATCCAAGAGGCGTCCCAAGAAGTCAGAGCTGAAGAAGCTTCTTGGATGAGAAGCAAAACGTCTTCAAAGAAAAAACCAGTTGCCTCCTGAAAAAGCACCTTTGGGTGTTCTCAGCATCTTTTCCTTATGCTCCTTCACTTCTGTCACACAGATTCAACTGTTGCTTACCCACCTGGGCTCGTCCACTCTTCCCAAACCTGCCTTCTCTGCACCACCCCACACCTGTCCATTCACTCTACCTCTCTATACCACCTCTGCACCTTCCTTTCCCACCATATCCGCCTTCTGTCTCGGCTGTCCCCTCTGTTTTTAGGACTTTACAACAGCGTATATTTTCATGAAGTGCTATTCTGGTGATTTTATTTATCCCTTTTCTGCACAAATGCAGTGGGATCCAGCTGGTTCGAAATAATTATTTCTTTGTCGTATAAGCTGTAATCGAAGATGAGACATTTGGTATTGAGGTTAAAACATTTTCTTTGTCGTTTGAGCAAATTGGGAGTCAGTTCCTTATTGCATATTCTCACTTTACAGTTTTCATATCAGATTGATTTGATAATAGCTATTTATGAAGACTGGGCTTTTATGGTCTTATAGGATTTAATGATCCCATCTAATACCTTAGATGTCTTTGAGGCTGAAAATGCCTCTGGTCCAAATTGAGATGGCAGTTAATGTAATTGTAGATGCTGCCACAGGGTGGCAACTGACAAATGGTATTTACTACCGTATATCTCGTAACATAGAAATTAAAAAACTCCTTGTTATCATCTGCTAATTGAGCTAATGCAGTCCTTCTCAAATAGTGGGGCACCTCCCAGGGGGGCTCGGAGCGATGCCAGGGGGCACGCGTATGACCCCAGGGAACATGTGTGGTCCCTCTCGATCGATTCCCCTGGACGGGGAGTGTTTTCCCAGTTGCACGCTGCTCCGAACCCGGAAGAGAAGGCGGCCAGGCAGGGCGGGGCAGCTGCGTGGGTTCTTGTTGTTCTCGGCGGGCACCGCGGTAGCCATGAACGGCGTGGCGAACTTGCTGCTGGACATGGAGGAGCATCCTCTGCATCTGGGCGAAAGCTTTGAACGGCACCCTAAAGCCTCCTTCCACACCATTCGCTGTGAGTGCCCGGCAGAGGCGGCGCTTATGGGCCAGGCCGGCGACCCCAAAACATCGGCTTGATTAAGCTGGCCTGGCCCCGTGTCAAAAGAGGGCCCTAACCACGGTAGCCTATGCCTGCCTAACCGAAAACAGGCTCCACTGAGTTCAGTGTGACTTACTCCCAGGCAAATGGGTAGAGCAGCCTTCCCCAGCCAATAGTTTGCTTGCAGCTTATAATAAGCAAAATAATAAATATTAACACTAAAATTCCATTGGGGCCCAGATTGGAGAGTTGGGGGCGCGCAAAATGTTTACTTCTTCCGGGGGGGGGGGGGGCGTAACAGAAAATAATTGAGAAGCACTGAGCTAATGTAAAGTTCACAGCATTAATTGGTACCTTCCGTAAAGTCATTTTTAAATCAGTTTTGAGATCTGGACTATTGTAGCATTATAGCATCAATTTAGCATGAGAAAAAAAATTAAATCAATTTTTCCAGAAGCATAGAATAATTCTCAATAGTAGTGAATGATTTATAACAATTTTAAAAATAGTTTGAACTTGAAATTGTCCAATTACTTAAGGCATTATACAGGCAGTCCTCAACTTAACAACCATTCATTTAGTGACCATACAAAGTTACAGTGGCACTGAAAAAATTGACTTCTGACTGGTTTTCATACTTAAAACCATCACAGCATCCCCACAGTTACAAGATCAAAATTAGGGTGCTTGGCAACTGGCATAAGTTGCACTGTCCTAGAGTGATGTGATCACCATTTGTAACCTTCCTAGCTAGCTTCCAACAAACTAAGTCAACAGGGAAGCCAGTATCATTAAATGACCACATGTTTCACTTAACAACTTCAGTGGTTTGCTTAACAACTGTGGCAAAAAGTCTGTAAAATGGGGCAAAACTCACTTAACAACTTTGTCATGCCTGGAAGCCATATTTTACTTTTTTGGATTCAGGCCTGCCACATTTTCTACTGTGGGAAAATGGGAAGGGGGATTATATAGAGTAGGTGATGTATAGTAGTCTAAATAACATTCTTTCCAGAAAGTCAAGGCCATTGTGCCCTGCAGCTACGATGAAGTGACTGGGAGGCATCTTCAGTTTTGGATGGTGCCTGATTGGATCGTGTGATGGACATGTGGGTGCTGGGCAGGGACTTGAACTTTTGTTTGGGTGGCGAAAACCCGGAAGCTTTCAGATTCGGGTTTTCCCAGATGTTGCCAACATGGCATCTCTAATAAATTGGAACTTTGAGGAACTTCTAGCCTCGGAGTTTTATTTTGTTGGGGTGTTTATTGGAACGCTGATATATTTCCATGCTTAGCAACGGAAATTTTGGGCTCAATTGCGGTCATAAGTCGAGGACTATCTGTACACTGTCCAGATATTCGAAAAGTGCCCGGGGTGAAGAATTTGTGCTGCATGAAAATGACCAGAATTTGGTGCCAGTTGAAAGGCATGCATAGCACTCTGGTTCAAGATTTGGAAAAATGAAATCCTCATCTTAAATTGACAATTGCATCTTCTTCAAAGATAACTTCGGAATTAAATAACCACATAGAAATATATGAAACAGTACAGTGTTTTCAGAGCGTGTATATAAGGAATTCCATACAAAATATAAAATACCCTGCAATTTCAATTTAAAAATTGTTTTGCCTATCCCAGGAGGTAAGATTTAATGACTCCCATCTAGTATCCATAGAAACATTCTTCCAACCCTTTTATCTCAATTCTGTTAAATGAATTCTGATGGTCCATAAATAAATATCATTCCAATATCAATTTTTGTAAGAGCTGAAGTGTATCTTAATGTGTATTATAAAGTAGTCGTAGTAAAAAAAAAGATCTTGCTGTGAGTAGCACATTAATAATTGTTAACTGTCTGAATACAAATTAGCTAAATGCAAGCCAATAATAAAGAAAAAACCAGTAGAACATAAAAAGTAAAATCGGATGCGATAGAACATGATAAAACAGGAAAGAAAAATAAGATGAGAAAAGGAAGGTTTCATTTCCAATTGAGATGACTGCAGCTTAGAAGGAGAAGAAAAAGCAAAAAAATATTGTAAGAGACGAAAAAAGAGTGGAACAAGGAGAAAAAGCAGAAGGAGAAAAATCAGAAGATATTTTGGCAGTCTGTCCAGACACTGAATAAGATATGGTTATAATCAGCGGTGGGTTTGGCCCGGTTCTATGAACAGGTGGTGGGGGCAGCAGGGGGAGACTCCGCCCACCCATCCGGGAGGGCGGAGCGCACGCAAACCGGTAGCAACGGGTTTTAGAACCCACTACTGGTTATAATCAAGAATCAAGATCACCTGAAGTGTTAATACCATTTTATAATGCCTTGGTAAGTCCACACTTGTAATACTGCATCCAGTTTTTGTTGCCACGATGTAAAAAAAAAATGTTGAGACTCTAGAAAGAGTGCAGAGAAGAGCAACAGAGATGATTAGGGGACTGGAGGCTAAAACATATAAAGAATGGTTGCTGGAATTGGGTATGTCTAGTTTGATGAAAAGAAGGACTGGGGTGACATGATAGCAGTGTTCCGATATCTCAGGGGCTGCCACAAAGAAGAGGGAGTCAAGCTATTCGCCAAAGCATCTGCTGTAAGGGGGGGGGGCAGAAATCAAGCCCATTGAGCAGCACACATAATCCAAGATGCCATTCAGCTTCTCAACCAGTGCTCTTCTATAAAAGCTGTAAAACTTTCGGCTTTTTTTTTTTTTGCGCTGAAATGCACTTTCTTACCTCAGTTATGTTTTTGACTCTTACATCCACAGTTTTTCAGTAGTAGAACAGAATTGAAATCTTTCTTACTGCTCAGACGCGTAGCTTAAAATGGGAAGGAAATGAGGTTTTGCTCTGAAGCTTCTCTATCATTGCACCTGGCCCATAACTCTGCTCTCGTTTGGACAGGGGTTGGGTTAAGACAGGGGTGGGCAAAATACAGCTCTTTGAGGACCTGTGGACTTCAACTCCCAGAATTCCTGAGGGCTCAGGAATTCTGGGAGTTGAAGTCCACAGGTCCTCAAAGAGTTGTAGTTTGCCTACCCCTGGGTTAAGACATAGTGTGGGTCTTGTTAATTGTGTGTTGGTTTTGTTGTGATAGTATCAGTATGGTGGCCTAGTGGCAAAGACGCTTGCCTCCCACTTGGAAAGTTGAGAGTTCAATCCTAAGTAGCATCAGATGTTTCTCTCCTAGAGCAGAAAGAAAAAAAAATCTACTGCGAATTTGCACGTGGTGTCAGGAAGGGCATCCAGCCAGTAAAAGCTCAGCTCCATCCAGTTGCCCCAACTATACCCCGAATTAAGGGATTACAGGGTCATAAAAAGGAGGGTATTTTAGTATAAATTTTTCCTTCTTCAGCATTTTTTTTTGGGGGGGGGGTCCTTGGTTGTTTTCTTGCAGACATTTCATCACCCAAGCTAGGTAACATCAGTGCTAGACCTATGACCTAGTTACCACCAACCTCAGAGAGCATCAAGGACCTCTCTTTTCAACCCAGAGCTACAAAAATTCTCCTTTATCTTTTTTATTGTCGTTTTTATTCTGTTGATCCAGAGTCACTTCAGTTGTAAAGACTACAAATATACTACGCAGACATACATGTTCCTTAGATTATTATTTTTAAAATAAATAAATAAATAAAATCAGATTTTTTTAAAATTTAAATCGGATTTTTTTTATTTAAATTTTTTTATTTAAAATCAGATTTTTTTTATTTTCATATTTTAATTTATTTTAATAAAATGATTTTGGAGTAAATATCTATCTAAATATAGTTTTCTATATAGAATACAATAACAGAGTTAGAAAGGACCTTGGAGGTCTTCTAGTCCAACCCCCTGCTTAGGCAGGAAACCCTACATCACTTCAGACAAATGGTTATCCAACATCATCTTAAAAACTTCCAGTGTTGGAGCACCCACAACTTCTGGAGGCAAGCTGTTCCACTGATTAATTGTTCTGTCAGGAAATTTCTCCTTAGTTCTAAGTTCCTTCTCTCCTTGATTAGTTTCCACCCATTGCTTCTTGTCCTACCCTCAGATGCTTTGGAGAATAGCTTCACTCCCTCTTGTTTGTGGCGGCCCCTGAGATATTGGGACACTGCTATCATGTGTCCCCTAGTCCTTGTTTTCATTAAGCTAGACATACTCAGTTCCTGCAACCGTTCTTCATATGTTTTAGCCTCCAGTCCCCTAATCATCTTTGTTGCTCTTCTCTGCACTCTTTCTAGAGCAGTGATGGTGAACCTTTTTTTCCTTGGGTGCCGAAAGTGCATGCGCGCGTGCTGTCGCACATGCGCGAGTGCCCACACCCATAATTCAATGCCTGGGGAGGGAGAAAACGGCCTCCCCTGACCCCCCCGGAGGCCCTCTGGAGGCTGGAAATGGCCCGTTTCCCAACTTCTGGTGGGCCCAGTAGGCCCATTTTTCGCCCTCCCCAGGCTCAAGAGGCTTCCCTGGAGCCTGGGGAGGGCAAAAACGCCCTCTCCCATCCCCCGGAAGCTGAAAACGTCCTCCCAGAGCATCTATGCGAGCCAAAAATCAGCTGGCCGGCGCACACATGCGCGCTGGAGCTGAGCTGGGCAATGGCTCGCGTGCTGGCAGATATGGCTCTGCGTGCCACCTGTGGCACGCGTGTCATAGGTTCGCCATCACTGTTCTAGAGTCTCAACATCCTTTTTGCATCGTGGTGACCAAAACTGAATGCAGTATTCCAAATGTGGCCTTACCAAGGCATTATAAAGTGGTATTAACATTTCGCATGATCTTGATTCTATCCCTCTGTTAATGCAGCCTAGAACTGTGTTGGCTTTTTTGGCAGCTGCTGCACACTGCTGGCTCATATTTAAAAGGTTGTCCACTAGAACTCCAAGGTCCCTCTCACAGTTACTACTGTTGAGCAAGGTACCACATACTGTACCTGTGCATTTTGTTTTTCTTGCCTAAATGTAGAACCTTACTTTTTTCACCATTGAATTTCATTTTGTTTGATAGTGCCCAATGTTCAAATCTGTCAAGATCCTTCTGTATCTTGAGACTATTTTCTGGAGAGTTGGCTATTCCTGCCAGTTTGGTGTCATTTGCAAATTTGATGAGTTCCCCATCTATCCCCTCGTCCAGGTCATTGATGAAGATGTTGAAGAGTACTGAGCCTAAAACAGAGCCTTGGGGTACTCCACTGCATATTTCCCTCCATGTAGATGCAGTTCCATTGAGGACTACATGTTGAGTGCGGTTGGTCAGCCAGTTTCGAATCCATCTGGTGGTGTTGCTGTCTAACCCACATTTTTCTACTTTATCTAGAGTAGATTATGGTCTACTTTATCAAACGCCTTACTGAAGTCCGAGTAAATTATATAAGATACATTAATAATTTAGTTTATTCAGCATGAAATTGAGCTTAGTTATGTAGCATGAGGCTGTATATTCTGCAATATTAGGACTGTTGGTGAGTCAACAGTGGGTCAGGAGGAGCTGCTATGGGACAGAGATGACAGTTGCTCTTTAAAAATTATGATTTAAATCGAGTTGATTTAAATCAAGTCTTTTTACTAGTGATTTAAATCACGATTTAAATCGTGATTTAAATCGACTTGATTTAAATGAAATCCACTCTGATATAAACAAAAACTTCAGTGCATTTCTGGGTCTCCATTCATTTTAAAGACAAATAACATATTTGCCCCAATGTAGAATATGTATTTAATGCAGCTCATCAAAATTACCTCTTATTTTAAATATACTAAAATGTTTCTATTCCTCAATAGGGACAAAGTAAGGTATTGCTAACATTCCCCTGTGTCTTTTATGAACATAAAAATTGCGATGAAGAGATCCCAATGTCCTGTTTAGAAGCTACCTTGGCCTCTAGTAATTAAGATTTATCTTCTGTGAATTTATCTCTCTCTTTAAATGGCCCATTACCCAATCTGGAGTATTTACACCTGGAAGATTTAGAGTTGACAATCTTAAGATTGTATGGAAGGCACAGAACACTTGTAATCCTGTTTGTAGGAGTTCTCATTTAAGTGCAATTTAGTGTTGGCATTCGGTCAAGCATAAAGACTAAGAAACAAGAGGGGAGATATTTTTCTCCTTATAATGTTACAGCTTGATTATTTAGGGGCTCATTCGGCAAGAAATTAATAAAGGACTTCTTTGCACAAGGTGAATAGAATAGAATTTGTTAAAACCCTGTTCAAACAATTGGGTGTGTTAATATATGATTAAGCCACAAATCATTGTTATGTGTATATTGCTTTAAATGCATTGTGGATGATTACTATATAAGCAAGCAAGAGAGCATGCTCAATGTGGTTGGTGGTTTAGTGTGGTTTAGTGTGGTGAGTGGTGTTTGACGGTGTGTTCCGGATTGAAGACTCTCTGCTCCTTTACTGATGTGTAGATTACTTTATGACTGTGTGGAATTGCTGTGCAGAGAAGAGTAATTATCTGTGATAGTATAGAATTAAGTGATAGCTGTAATCTTTGTGAGTTAAAACAAAGATAGGCAAGAAGAAGAAACTTCGCATTGACTGAATAACTGTGTATGACTTGGACTTCCTATTTAACTTCGCTACTATTCAAGTAAAAACTACTTTGTACATACTAAAGATATTCTGTTTATTGACTGAATAGCATTCATATCAAACTGCAACACCATTACTACAACACATTTCGCTGTGTATGTGCTTAACAGCACAATAACTCCTTAACAGAATTCTTTATTTGTGTGATTGGACACACAAGGAATTTGTCTTTGGTGCATATGCTCTCAGTGTACATAAAAGAAAAGATACACTCGTCAAGAATCACGAGGCACAACACCCAGTGACAGTCATACGGTACAATAAGCAATCAAATCATACTAGGAAACAATATCAATATAAATCGCAAGGATACAAGCAACAAAGTTACAGTCATGCAGTCACAAGTGGGAGGAGATGGGCGACAGGAACGATGAGAAGACCAATAGCAATAGTAATGCAGCCTAATGTGAATAGTTTGACAGTGTTGAGGGAATTATTTGTTTAGCAGAGTGATGGCATTCGGGAAAAAACTTCTTGCATCTAGTTGTCTTGGTGTGCAGTGCTCCATAGCGTCGTTTTGAGGGTAGGAGTTGAAACAGTTTATGTCCGGGATGTGAGGGGTCTGTAAATATTTTCACAGCCCTCTTTTTGACTCGTGTAGCATACAGATCCTCAATGGAAAGCAGGTTGGTAGTAATTGGTAGACCAGGATATCTTCGGGACCGCATTCTGCCTCATACTTCCCTCCGACCGGTTAGGGCCCACAGAGTTGGCCTCCTCCAGGTCCCGTCGGCCAAACAATGCCGGCTGGCGGGCCCTAGGGGGAGAGCCTTCTCTGTGGCTGGCCCCGTGCTCTGGAACCAACTTCCCCCAGAGACCCGAACCATCCCCACTCTCCTGGCCTTCCGAAAAGCCGTTAAAACATGGCTTTTCCTGCAGGTGGGGGGGATAGCTTAATCCACCTGAGATCACCCCCCAAGTATGTATGATATCGAATGGATGTTGTTGTTTTAATATTGTTTTTAAAAATTTGTATTTGTTTTTTTTAATCACTTGCATTTTGATTATTCTTGTATTTTTTCCTGTTGTACGCCGCCCTGAGTCCTTCGGGAGTTGGGCGGCATATAAGAATAACAAAATAAATAAATAAATAAATAAATAAAATAAATTGTTTTTTTTTTCTGCAGTTCTAATTATCCTCTGAAGTCTGTGTCTGTCTTGTTGGGTTGTATCTTAGAAATGCATTTCCTTCTAATGCAAGAATGGCCATCGGCTTGGATGGTTTTAAATAGAGGAGTGCTAAGAAAGGGGAATTTCCATCAGCGATAATGACTGCATTTATATTAACTCTGCAGCTCCAAGGTTGAAAATAATTAAACTCCAAATGCAGGGGAGCAACAGCAGGAGGGAGCCATTGACTTAGTATCTCATTTGTGGACTTCTTAACGGCATCTCCAAGCCTATGTTGTAAATGGGAAACAGATGGGTTATTCTGGATGCCTCTAGTCTTACTACAGCATCCTAATTGTACATGTTTATCTTATATTGTTTTCACTTAGCATCTATAGATCCAACAGAGAGGGTTTGAATCTGGAATATCCAATCCAATATCCAATCTGGAATATTCTGCGTGCAACTCAAGTGTGTGTTGTACCACTGAGTGACAATTTCTCCCTCTCAAGCCTCGCACACACTTTATCTTCTATTTTTGTTTGTCAGGTAGGGCTTGTTCCCTCTGATCCCTGTTGAAACCCTTTTCAGGTCAAGTGTATCCATGCTCATCGGCATTCTTTTTCTGTGTCTCTAGGATCAACTCCAGCAGAAGATAATATGCCCGGGCCCAGTGGCTTGCCTGACAGCTGCTCCCAATGGTCTCTACATCTTGGCAGGTATTGCTGAAAGCATCTACCTCTGGGAGGTAAGGGAGTTAGTAGCATTGGTGTGGAATGCAGTCTGATTGTTTTGGCTGCTCAAGGAGAGAGTGGGCTGAAAGTTTAAAAAACTGAAACACTAGTGGAAGAGTTGGACTTGCTGTTCTCTCCTCTGTTAGAGTACATTTGCTAAAGTTTAAGATCTTGAACCATGGACAGTGAGATACTGGAGGGGTTCTTTAATACAGTGAGAGCGGGAACTAGTCTCTCTCTCTCTCTCTCTCTCTCTCTCTCTCTCTCTCTCTCTCTCTCTCTCTCTCTCTCTCTCTCTCTCTCTCTCTCTCATGTGTGTACGTAAGTATATGAATATGATACTTATATACTGTAATACATATGTGTATGTACCGTATTTTTCGGAGTATAAGACGCACCGGAGTATAAGACGCACCTTAGTTTTTGGGGAGGAAAATAGGGGAAAACAATCTGCCTACCAGGTATTCATCTGGCTAGCATCCTTAGTCTGGTCAGCTTCAGCACATTATTTTATCTCCTGGTTAGGACTTAAAAAAACCTTCTTCTGAGAGAGTAACAATGAAAGAGCCTGCAAGCCAGTAAGAGCTGGGAAGATCGTTAGCACCTGGTTAGGGCTAAAAAAAAAACTTATTCGGAGCAGCTTCAGCACATTATTTTATCTCCTGGTTAGGACTTAAAAAAACCTTCTTCTGAGAGAATAACAATGAAAGAGCCTGCAAGCCAGTAAGAGCTGGGAAGATCGTTAGCATCTGATTAGGGCTAGAAAACAACTTCTTTGGAGCAAGTAGAGCAATGAAAAAAAAACCTGCAAAGACTTAGGGTTGGAAAAATATTCTTCTGAGACAGGGGTAGGCAAAGTTGGCTCTTCTATGACTCATGGACTTCAACTCCCAGAATTCCCGAGCTAGCATGATTGGCTCAGAAAGTCTGGGAGTTGAAGTCCACGAGTCATAGAAGAGCCAACTTTGCCTACCCATGTTCTGAGAGAGTAACAATGAAAAAGCCTGCAAGCCGGTAAGAGCTGGGAAGATCGTTAGCACCTGGTTAGGGCTGGAAAAAAAGCTACATTCGAGGTATAAGACGCACCCAAATTTTCAGCCAATTTTAGGGAGGAAAAAGGTGCGTCTTATACTCCGAAAAATACGGTATGTGTATATCCTGCCTTTATTATTTTTAAAAATAACTCAAGATGGTGCACATCCCTAATAACTCCTTCCTCCTCCTATTTTGCCCACAACAACAACCCTCTGAGGTCTGTTGGGCTGAGAGAGTGGCTGGCCAAAAGCCACCCGGCTGGATTTCATGACTTAAGGTGGGACTAGAGCGTCATGTTTTCTAGTCTGATGCCTTAACCACTACTTTGGTTTTGTATTAATCTGTTTTATTTAGAACTCACTCACTTCCACCAAAGGCAGATCATGACTATTAACAGCTTTAGTTAACAACAAATAGATGAGTCAATAAGTAACACTTAATCCTTATAACACCATTCTTAAAACAGCCATAAAAAATGACATGAAGTATACACTGAAAAGTCAGCTTAGAATGGTTTTTCAAATTGCATAGAATGCAATATGGAATAGAGAATAGAGAAAGGAATGGAATGGAATGGAATGGAATAGAATAGAATAGAATAGAATAGAATAGAATAGAATAGAATAGAATAGAATAGAATAGAATAGAATAGAATAGAATAGAGTGTTTCCCCGAAAATAAGACCCTGTCTTATATTTTTTTTTGAACCCCGAAATAAGCGCTTGGCCTTATTTTCGGGAGGTCTTATTTTGGGGCGCGTGGAGCAAGACGGGGCTCCTCTTGCCATCTTATCTGATTTCCAGCTCTGTCTCCCTAACCTTAACCAGATGAAATGGTATTTTGGGGGAGGGCTTATTTTCGGGGAAACACGGTAGAATAGAATAGAATAATTTTCTCAGCCCTGGTGGATGGATTTATTTCATAATCAATGAACCTGATCCAGGACTGGTGTCACATGCCCCCAATGAGGGATATGTCACAGAAGCCTGGCTGCTGCATTCTGGACCTGCTGCAGCTTCTGAATTTCTTTCAAAGACATCCCCAAATAGAAACCATAACAGTAATTATTGGAGGCAACCAGTGTGGATCAGAAAGGCCAGATCATAGAGTTCAAAAAGCTCAGAAATCCCAACTCATCCAATCCACTCGATTCAGGATCTGCTAAAGTATTTTGGGCAGATAGCTATCTAGCGTTTGTTTGATGGTCTCTGGTAAAAAGGACTGTGCCACTTCGTGAGGCATCCTATTTCCCTGTAGTTTCGACTCATTAGTTATGATCTCTTGGACAATAAAGAACAACAGATAGTTAACAGATTAACAGAGTTGGAAGGGACCTTGCAGGTCATCTAGTCCAACCCCCTGCCCAAGCAGGAGACCCTTACATCTGCCTCTACCTAGGATCGAACTCACAACCTCCTGATTGTGAGGCAACAAGTCCATTCCCTACTTTATTGAAACTCTTGTTTAAGTTTTGGAAGGTTGCTGTCATGTCTATCCTCTTATCTTCTTGTTTGCAGGATAAACATACTTAGTCCCTATAGCCATTCTTTACAGGACTTAATTTCCAGTCCCCTTGTCGTCTCTGAACATATTCCACTTTGCTAATGTCCTTTTCAGACTGCAGTGCGTCGAACTGGAGAGATGGGATCTGAATATAGCAAAGCAGAGAGGGGACAATTATTTTTCACAATCTGGATTGTGTCTTCCTGGTGATACTTTCCAACATAGTGTTTTCTTTTTTAGCAGCCATTTCATTTTGTTGGCTCATGTTCAACTTGTGATCTTTTAGAAAGCTCAGTTCTTTTTCACATACAGTACAGCCAAATCCCTCCCATCCTACAGCCTTCCTTTTTTTCTTGCCAAATTCAAGACTTTGCATTTCTCCCTGTTAAATTTCATCATATTAATTTCAACCCACTGCTGAAGCCTAATCCTTTTTTAATCTTATCTTTCTCCCGTATAAGCCAGTCCCTTAATTTAGTGTCATCTGCAGGTGATCCGTCCCTCAACTCTTTTACCCAAATCACCAATAAAAACGTTAAACAACACAGCACCAGAGACAGAGCCCTGTTTCACTCCACTGGATACTGTTCTCCAGTCTGATATGAAATTATTTGGGGGAAATACTCTTCTAGATTCAGTCACAATTAAAAAATTCATCTAAAGTTACCTCAGGTGGCCCCTGTTTTACCATTTTATTAATACAGGTACTCCTCGACTTGCGACCACCATTGAGCCCAACATTTCTGTTTCTAGCGAGACAGTTATTAAGGCAATGTTGCTCCATTTTACAACCATTCTTGCCGCAGTTGTTAAGTGAATCACTACAGTTCAGTTAGAACAGGGGTCCTCAAACTTTTTAAACAGGGGGCCAATTCATGGTCCCTCAGACTGTTGGGGGCCTGGACCGGCTGGGTGGGTGTAGCTAGGTGGTCATGTGACTGGGTGGGCGTCGCCAATTTAGCAGTCCGTTAAACAATACACACAAATTAAACTGTAATTTGTTATGCTCCTGGGGGTGGAAAGCAGGTTAGTAAAGGGATGTGGCTGCCTTGGGGGGGGGGGTGAGGGACTTGTGTGTGTGTGTGTGTGTGTTTGTGTCTTTCTCTCTCTGGAGACCATGGAAGCAAAAAACAGGCCCGTTTTTGGCCTCCTTGGCCTCCAGAAGACAGGTGGGGGCCAGCGGGTAGGTGGGTCGATGTGGGCGGGGCAGCCTCATGGTCCCACGCGGGCCAGATTAATGGCTTCGGTAGGCCGTATCCGGCCCGCGGGCCGTAGTTTGAGGACCCCTGAGTTAGAAACACTTAGGTTAATAAGTGAATCTGGCTTTCCTGTTGATTTTGCTTGACAGAAGGTCATAATAGGTGATCACATGGCCACAGGATACTGCAATTGTCATAAATACGAGTCAGTTGCCAAGCGTCTGAATTTGGATCACGTGACCATGGGGTTGCTGCAATGGTCGTAAGTGTGAAAAACGGTCATAAGTCACTTTCCCCCCCCGTGCCGCTGTAACTTTGAATGGTCTCTAAATGAACCGTTGTAAGTCAAGTATCTGTACAAGTATCATGAGAAATTTTGTTAAATATTTTGTGCAGGTTAGCCCTATCCAGTGTTGGATAAATTGGGCAAAGTTGATAAATTCAGCTGATAGAAATCTTTCCTTGCTATCATACTCAGCTATGTACATGGGGAGAGTGATAAGTAGAGAAACACCCCACAATTATGGACTTGCTCTTCCTAGGGGTGTACAACTTTATCCAATTCCCTGCAATCGGGCACCACTGTTTCTGAGTAACAATCCTTCAGTTTAATTTTGTGATCCAGCCTGAAAAGAGACTGATACAATCTGTTCAATCTTGTTTTCAGTGTCCCATTATAGGGAGCAATAGAAAGTCAAGTTAGTCGTTGTTCTTTGCTTTTATCCTGTTAAAACAGTATAAAATGGTGAAAAAAGTAAAGTTCTACATTTAGGCAAGAAAAACAAAATGCACAGGTACAGTATATGTGGTACCTTGCTCAATAGTAGTAACTGAGAGGGATCTTGGGAGTCCTAGTGGACAATCACTTAAATATGAGCCAGCAGTGTGCAGCAGCTGCCAAAAAAGCCAACACAGTTCTAGGCTGCATAAACAGAGGGATAGAATCAAGGTCACGTAAAGTGTTAATACCACTTTATAATGCCTTGGTAAGGCCACACTTGGAATACTGCATCCAGTTTTGGTCACTGCGATGTAAAAAAGATGTTGAGGCTCTAGAAAGAGTGCAGAGAAGAGCAACGAAGATGATTAGGAGATTGGAGGCTAAAACATGTGAAGAACGGTTGCTGGAATTGGGTTATGTCTAGTTTGATGAAAAGGACTAGGGGTGACATGATAGCAGTGTCCCAATATCTCAGGGGCCGCCACAAACAAGAGGGAGTGAAGCTATTCTCCAAGGCACCTGAGGGTAGGACAAGAAGCAATGGGTAGAAACTAATCAAGGAGAGAAGCAACTTAGAACTAAGGAGAAATTTCCTGACAGTTAGAACAATTAATCAGTTGGAACAAGTTGCCTCCAGAAGTTGTGAATGCTCCAACACTAGAACTTTTTAAGAAGAGATTGGATAACCATTTGTCTGAAATGGTGTAGGGTTTCCTGCCTAACCAGGGGGTTGGACTAGAAGACCTCCAATGTCCATTCCAACTCTGCTATTCTATTCTAAAAAGTAGGCTGGGGTGATAATCCATGTTGAGTGTTACATACTAATAAAGCTACAGAAAGTAAGGCATCTTATCCTTCTCATCCTACTTTTTCAAGGCCGTGGTGGCCTCCCTTTTTCTCTTGGAATGCATCTTAATGGGAAATTATCAAAACCAAGAGTCAAGTGATTAAAATTGCAACTGTACATTTAATTCTATCGAGTAGCCAACAGCCAGGACTTGGTAAACAGACTCGCTGAGTCAGACTTTTATATAGATGTTCGTTTAAAAGATTTATAAAGCTGCCGCTCTCCCAGTTTAACTCTTAAATGGCGCACACCAATAAAAATCAAAGAGAAAATCAAAACCAAAGAAGAAAATACTGTGCAGCACCAAAATAAATGGCACTTAATTGAGGCTGCTAATCGTAACATCTAGTCCAGTGATGGCGAACCTTTTTTTCTTCGGGTGCCGAAAGCACGTGCGCGCGCGCTATCGCACACGTGCGAGTGCCCACACCCATAATTCAATGCCTGGGGAGGGCGAAAACAGCCCCCCCGCCCCCCGGAAGCCCTCTGGAGGCCGGAAATGGCCCATTTCCCGACTTCCGGTGGGCCCAGTAGGCTTCCCTGGAGTCTGGGGAGGGCGAAAACGCCCTCTCCCGCCCCCCCAGAGGACCTCCAGAAGCCAAAAACTCCCTCCCAAAACCTCCGTGGGAGCTGAAAATCAGCTGGCCAGCGTGCACATGCGCGTTGGAGATAAGCTAGAGCAACGGCTCATGTGCCGGCAGATATGGCTCTGTGTGCCACCTGTGGCACGCGTGCCATAGGTTCGCCATCACTGATCTAGTCTAACTGCAGAACTGGCTTACATACCATACTGGTCCCAGATGGGAGAAAAGCCTATTTGTTTTATGTCTCTGTGTGAGACAACTAGAGGCCAGCTATCTCGGTCAGCTGTGAGGAGGGGCACTTCAAAGGGCAGACTTGTCATTTCGGCTCTAGGGGGTGTTTCTAAGCCAAAGAGCCAGCGCTGTCCGAAGACGTCTCTGTGGTCATGTGGGCGGCATGACTAAACGCCGAAGCACGGAACACTGTTACCTTCCCACCAAAGTGGTCCCTATTTTTCAACTTGAATTTTTTATGTGCTTTCGAACTTCTAGGTTGGCAGAAGCTGGGACAAGAAACCCCGTTACACGGCGGTAGGGATTCGAACCGCTGAACTGCCGACCTTCTGATCGACAAGCTCAGCGTCTTAGCCCCTGAGCCACTGCATATATATATAACATAACATAACAATAACAATAACATAATATAATATAATATAATTAATATAATATAATAAATATAATATAATAAATATAATAATAATATAATATAATATAATATAATATAATATAATATAATATAATATAATATAATATAATATAATATAATATAATATAATATAATATAATATAATATAATATAATATAATTAATATAATAATAAATAAATAAAATAAAATCCTCAGTGTGGCCCTTATACCACTACTGTGTGAGCTGATATATAGAAACACTGAAACAGAATTTTTCAGTGCCGTTGTAACTTTGAACCAGTCACTAAACGAACTGATGTAAGTTGAGGACTACCTGTATTGCAGACTGCCAGGAGTTTGTTTTTCATAGGCTCCAGGTTGACTCAGCCTTCCATCCTTCCGAGATCAGTAAAATGAGGACCCAGATTGTTGGGGGGCAATATGCTGACTCTGTAAAACCGCTTTAGAGAGGGCTGTAAAGCAGTGTGAAGAGATATATAATTCTAAGTGCTATTACTATTGCTATATGTTGATGTTATTTGATCCCATACCGCTGGATGAGCCTACACAATGGATTCTGGGAGGTTTCAAGTGCAAATCAAGGGCCTAAACACATTACACCAACACCAAATGGAATTGACCTTGGTAACCAAGCAGAATCTTCTGAACCGGCCTGGAAGGACACCATGGTTTGTTGCTCAGTAATCTTCCCCCCCCGCCGCCCTTTAAATGGAGCTACAAATGCCATTTCTCCCTCTCTCTCTCTCTCTCTCCCCCCCCCCACGCTCTTTATAACGATTTTATTTTACTTAATACTATCTCAGCAAGGTTCACTGCTCTTCCCCAGTCTTCTTCTCTCTGGATTTGCTCTCTGCAAACATTAAGCTGCCGTGCTTTTTGGCTCTGTACTCCTTAGCGTCCTGGAGAAATATAAAATCAGGTTTTATTTGAGTCAGAGGATTTGAAAATTTTTGTGGAATGTGTTTTTTTAAAGGTCCATGGATTGGAAAGTACATTAAAATCCATCTAATCAACGCCCTAATCCCTAATTCAGTGCAACAGCTACAAGTGTAGTAGGTCCCCAAAAGAGAGTAGTAAAGTCAAAAAGAGACCATCACCTCTGCAAGCAATCTACTCTGCTGTTAGAAAAATCAAAATCCAATCAAAAGAATTGTGTGTGGAATTCCATGTTCTATTCCTGGAACTTTCCGAGGTGATCCAGAATGTTCTAGAACACTATCCAGGACTTTCTGCTTTGGAAGAGTCACTTCCAGAAAATGATGGACCTTATCCCTGGAATGATCAAATTGGCACATTCCCAGAATAAAATGAGGGAGAATCAAACTATATGAAGATGTTCTTCGAGTTTATTTAAAATCTATTCCTGGTCTGGAACTGTTTCTAGAATAGCTTTACTCCATCATCACTTGACTGGCCTTCAGATGCTGGAACTGCTAATATGCTTTTAATCCTCTTTGAAGCTTCCAGTGGGAATAGCACTGTTGACCCAACACCATGTTATTTTCTATAAAACGGAGTCTGAAAGAGTAGTATACCAGATTGTTAGTGAATGGCCTTTCCCCACTTGCTAATTCTAGATGGCAAGTTTGGTTTTTGGAGGGGCTCCAGGAAATAAACTGGAAATTTTTGTTGCTAAGTGAGTTTTGCCCTATTTTATGACCTTTTTTTACCCAGTTGTTAAGCAAATTGCTGCAGTGACAGTAATTAAGCGAATTTGGCTTTTTCCCCATTGACTTCGCTTGTCAGAGGCCAGCTGGAAAGGACTCAAATGGCAGTCACATGACCCCAGGACAGTGCGAACTGTCATAAGTACATGCCAGTTGCCAAGCGCCCCTGAATTTTGGTCATGTGACCATGGGGGTGCTGCTATGGTCATAACTGAAAAACCATATTTCCATTGCTATTGTAACTGAACGGTCACTAAACAAATGGTTCTAAGTCAAGGACTACCTGTACAACTCTGCATTGTGCAGTAACACAAATTACTAGAGTCACCTCTGGGTGAAATGGGTGGCATGCAAGCCAGATCGGTAGGTAGGTACCGTGTTTCCCCGAAAATAAGCCCTCCCCCGAAAATACAATTTCCTCTAATTAAGGTTAGGGAGACAGAGCTGGAAATCAGGTAAGATGGCAAGAGGAGCCCGTCTTGCTCCACGTGCCCCAAAATAATAAGACCTCCCCGAAAATAAGGCCAAGCGCTTATTTCGGGGTTCAAAAAAATATAAGACAGGGTCTTATTTTCGGGGAAACACGGTAGATAGGTAGTTAGATATTTTATAGCATCTAGCACCAAACTCTTTGGTTCCTTATTTAGTGGGCAAGTTTACTACAACATCTATAGAATTCTTCCAAAGGGACTCAAAGGTTATTCAGAAATCTTTCCAGGAAATAACTGACGTAGGAACTGCATAGTTCCTTTATTTATAGCACGGGTGTCAAACTCGCCGCATCACATTGCCGTCACGTGACATTTCACAACGTTTTTCCCATTCTCGGAGCTGGGGTGGGCGTGGCCTGCGTGTGACGCATGCGGCCCATGGGCCACCAGTTTGGCAATCCTGATCTATAGGAAGGAAGTGTCATTTACAGATCAATCATGGAACTAATCAATCAGATTATATTGAACAGAACAGAATTACAGAGTTGGAAGGGACCTTGGAGGTCTTCTGGTCCAAGCCCCTGCTCAGGTAGGAAACCCTATACCTGTGATGGCAACCCTATGGCACAGGTGGCACACGGAGCTGTATCGGAGGGCACGCAAGGCATTGCCCTATGTCAGCTCCAGTGCGCATGTGCGAGCTGGCCAGCTGATTTTCGGCCTCCAGAGGGCAAAAAACGGCCGAGCCGGCAAACCGGAAGTTCGGAAAAACGGACTTCCGGTTTGCCCGTTGGGCCGTTTTTCGCACTTTGGAGGCTTCAGGGAAGCCTGAAGCCTGAGGACAGCAAAGAAAAACAGCCCAATGGGTCAACCGGAAGTTTGTTTCCGAACTTCCGTTTGGCTGTTTTTCGCCATCCCCAGGCTTCAGTGAGGGCTGTGCGCAGGGGCACATGAGTGCATGTGGGGGGGCAGCGCGGGGGTTGTACGCATGCGCAGGGGAGGGCATGGGTGCGGGCACCCTTTTGGCACGTGAACCAAAAAAGGTTCGCCATCACTGCCCTATACCATTTCAGACAAATGGTTGTCTAGAGAAGAGAAAAGAGAAAAGAAGAGAAGATAGATTTCAAAATCGTCAAGAAGTCCAGCCATTTAACACTTCCAGGAACGGAGAATCTACAGCAGTGGTTCCCAACGTGGGGCCCATGCCCCGCAGGGGGGCAATTAGATTTGTAATGGCAATTGGAACCTTGTTTAAACCAAATTAATTGCCTTTTAGGCTTCCTCTGCGTGAGTAGGAGTTCACTTTTTGAATAGTAAGAATTATATGTCACGGGGGGACGAAGGGATCAGGATTTTAGAGATGCTTAGGTGGGGCATGGCCAAAAAAAGGTTGGGAATCACTGATCTACAGCCTTTGTAAGAGGATTGTTCCACTATTATGAAGAATGTGCCCTCAAGAATTTTTCCCCTGACATAAGCAGAAAGATCCTGTGAATTCAAAATGTGCTGATCTTTCTATAAAAATTGCACTTATTCGCTCCGCGCTTGGTGGACAAGTTGAGGTGAGAGACAATGCCACTTCGATGTTATTTGCGAAGTTTTGGAGTGTGCGGTCTTGAAAAGATTGCCGGTTGATCCACTCCTCAAAAGGCCTGCCCTAGAGCAGTGTTTCCCAACCTTGGCAACTTGAAGATGTCTGGACTTCAACTCCCAGAATTCCCCAGCCAGCAAAGCTGGCTGGGGAATTCTGGGAGTTGAAGTCCAGACATCTTCAAGTTGCCAAGGTTGGGAAACACTGCCCTAGAGGTTTTAGTATGAGACAAGCATCAACTTCTCTTCAGCCTCACCTGTTTTTAGGAAAAATTATAGAGAAAGTCATGGTGTGACAACTGCAAAGGGCTTTTGAAAGCCCCCACTTCTCTTTTAAGTAGAGAAGACACAATAAGAAACGATGTATGTTTTTTTCTCTCTCTTCATGCTGGAGAGTTGCATGTGACAGATTCTTATATTATCCTCATATTTTTCTATCCCATAAATTTAATGTCACATTTTATTACCCCATTCAAGATTCTGTTCCACTTGGCTACATATTCCTTCTTTGCTTCACGGACTGTTTTTGAATATTTTTCTATTCTTTTCTCTCTCTTTTTTTTCCTATCTGGATACTGGGTGGGCAAGAGAGGATGGATAATTTAATTGCAAAGTCTTCCCAGGATTGCAGATGTCTTCTTTTTCTTTTCTTTTTCTTTTTTCTTTTTTTGTCTGTACCAGATAATGCTCTCTCTTCTACAGCCTCTCACCCAGGGTTAATGAGAATACCTCAGGCTTCCATCCGCTGTGAAAAGAGTGCAAATGTTATTTTTATAACAGCAATATTTAGAGTGCTTTCAAATTCAGATCCGTCTTGGGTGAACAATAGGTAATGATAACGTTGTCATGCTTCCTTTCAGCCTCTTTGAGTACGTTGTGATTGAATACTTCAAGTGTGCTCTAATTAGAGAGGAAAGGGGGGAGTGGCGATCCTCTGAGGGTCTCTGCACTTCCTCTTCCTCCTGTCACACCCCAAACTTTTAGAACGGGTCCCCTGTTCTAAAAGTTGCCTATGCTGGCTGGAGAATTCTGGGAGTTGAAGTCCACAAGTCTTAAAGTTGCCAAGTTTGAAGACCTCTGTTTTAGAATTACGACTCCATATCCCTTGATTTGTTATCACAATTATAGCTAGTCCAGGTTCAAGAGATCCTTTATTGCCGTGATGGTGAACCTACGGCACGCCTGCCAGAGCTGGCACACAGAGCCCTCTCTGTGGGCATGCGCGTCTTCGCCAGCTGCACTTCCAGGTTCCATCGTGCGTGCCAGCCAGCTGGTCTTTGCGCATGCGCGCGCTGGAATCCAGAAGTGCAGCTGGTGACGACACTCGTATGCATGCGGCCAGCTGCTCTCTTCCAGGTTCCGTCATGTGCAAGTGTGAAGACCAGCTGGCATGCGCGTGACGGAACCTGGAAGAGAGCAGCTGGCTACGTGCGCATGTGCACCGGACCA
The DNA here is from genome assembly GCA_023053685.1 of Diadophis punctatus similis. Lineage (NCBI taxonomy): Eukaryota > Metazoa > Chordata > Lepidosauria > Squamata > Dipsadidae > Diadophis > Diadophis punctatus. The sequence goes on from JALIGW010000001.1 coordinate 314,402,918, forward strand.
GCTGGCCAGTGCACATGCACATGATGGAACCCGGAAGTGCAGTTGGCTGCCATGCGCATGCGCACTAGCCAGCTGCTCTCTTCTGGGTTTCTGTACTCTGGTGTGTGTCTACACACGTGCGCGCTAGCGTGCACGCACATACACACACTCCTGTTTCGGCACTCGGTGTCAAAAAGGTTAACCATCACTGCTTTATTGAGTACATGATATTGGCATTTAGAAAGGTGAAGCTAGCTCTAAAGTAGTCCCGCACTTAGGGATAGTTAAAAGAATAAGATCTCCCCACCCCACTTTGTCTCTCAGGTCACATGGCCCAATCAGTCCAGGTGTAGGTTCCCGTTCAACTTCGACAAGTGTCCGTTGAAATGACCTTGGTTCACACGCCGGCTGGTAGGTGTTATGGCTAGCCGTCTGAGGCACCATATCCTGAGTCCCACCTACCAACATGCTCTCCCCCCCCCTCCCCCTTGAATGGCAACCAAGAAACAAAGCAGAAATAAGCACGGCTTCAGCTGAAGTCATTTTGCAGGTTGACAACCTCTTGAAAAAGCACCCTTGGGACAACCATGACCTGGATGACTGAGAATCTCCATAGACATGGCAGAAAAGGCTCTTCTGGACTCTGCCAACCACATTTTTTTGGGCTGATGGGGTCCAAAATACACCTCTTCTGCCAGAGTGGGTGGGGCAGACCAATCCCATTGGGGCGAGACGGTTCCTGTGCCATAAAGGTGAAAACCAACACCTTTATTTATTTATTTATTTATTAAATTTATATACCGCCCTTCTCCAGGGGACTCAGGGCGGTGAACAGCCAAGTAAAAAACATTAAAATACATTTAAGCCAAGTAAAAAACATTAAAATACATTTAAAATAAAATATTCAATATGGCCCTAATTTAATACAATTAAAATTTAGTAAAATCTTAAAATTTTAAAAACCCCAAAAACTTTTTCACGCCAGCCCGGCTTGATAAAAATAATGCGTCTTGAGGGCACGGCGGAAGGTGGACAGGTCGTGAATTGTTCTTAAGTCTGGAGGGAGCTGATTCCAGAGGGTGGGTGCTCCCACAGAGAAGCCCCTCCCCCTGGGCGTCACCAGCCTACACTGCTTGCCTGATGGCACCCCGAGGAGGCCCTCTCTGTGGGAGCGCACTGGTCGATGGGAGGCAGTTTGTGGCAGCAGGCGGTCTCGGAGATACCTAGGTCCAATGCCATGGAGCGCTTTGAAGGTAGTAACAAGCACCTTGAAGCGCACCCGGTAGACCACCGGAAGCCAGTGCAGCTCGCGCAGGAGGGGTGTTATATGGGAGCGCCAATTAGCCCCCGAAACCACCCGCGCGGCCGCATTCTGGATCAGTTGGAGCCTCCGGGTGCTCTTCATGGGGAGCCCCATGTAGAGAGCATTACAGTAGTCCAGACGCGACGTGACCAGGGCATGGGTGACTGTGCACAGGGAATCCCGATCCAGAAAGGGCCGCAACTGGCGTATCAGGCGGACCTGATAAAAGGCCGCCCTGGTCACAGCTGTCAGATGGTCCTCTAAGGACAGCTGTGGATCCAGGAGGACACCCAGATTGCGAGCCCTTTCGGCGGGGGCTAGAGACTCGCCCCCCGATAGTCAGAGATGGAATCATCTGACTATATCGAGACGCTGGGAACCACAGCCACTCCGTCTTGGAAGGGTTGAGCCTGAGTCGGTTTCTCCCCATCCAGATCCGCACAGCTTCCAGGCACCGGGACATCACTTCAAGGGCATCATTGGGGTGGCCTGGGGTGGAAATGTACAGCTGTATATCATCGGCGTACTGATGGTACTTCACCCCAAAGCCACGGATGATCTCACCCAGCGGCTTCACATAGATGTTGAACAGAAGGGGCGAGAGAATCGACCCCTGGGGCACTCCATATGTAAGAGGCCTCGGGGACGACCTCTGCCCCCCTGCCAATACAAACTGCGACCGGTTGGAGAGAAAGGAGGAGAACCAACGAAAAACGGTGCCCCCTATCCCTAACTCTTCCAGCCGGTGCAGCATGATACCATGGTCGATGGTGTCAAAAGCCGCTGAGAGGTCTAATAGGACCAGGACAGAGGAACAACCCCTGTCCCGAGCCCTCCAGAGATCATCAACCAATGCGACCAATGCCGTTTCCGTGCTGTGCCCGGCCCTGAAACCCGACTGGAACGGATCTAGGTATGATGATTCCTCCAAGTACTGGGGAAACTGTCGTGCGACCACACTCTCAACAACCTTTGCCACGAAGCAAAGGTTGGAGACAGGGCGATAGTTAGCTAAAATTGCTGGGTCCAGGGAGGGCTTCTTGAGGAGAGGCCTCACCACCGCTTCTTTCAAAGCCGTGGGGAAGTAACCCTCCCCCAAAGAGGCATTAATAATTCCCTGGAGCCAGCCTCGTGTAACCTCCCGGGTAGCCAGCACTAACCAGGAGGGACACGGATCCAATAAACATGTGGCTGCACTGAGCCTCCCCAGAATCTTGTCCACATCCTCAGGGGTCACCGAGTCAAACTCTTCCCAGATAACGTTCTCAAGACTATTCCCTGTCACCGCGTCCGTATCCACCCAGTTGGAGTCCAGTTCCCCCTGAATCTGAGCGATTTTGTCATGTAGATATCGTCCAAAGTCCTCAGCCCTGCCTTCCAGGGGATCCTCCCGCGCTTCTTGATGGAGTAAGGAACGGGTCACCCTGAACAGGGCTGTTGGACGATTCTCTGATGACGCGATAAGAGCGGAAAAATACTTCGATTTCTCCGCTTTTATCGCCACTAGGTAGGTCTTAATATGTGACCTTACCAGTGTTCGATCAGATTCAGAGAGACTGGCCCTCCAACCGCTCTCTAGGCGTCTTTTCCGGCGCTTCATCTCCCTCAGCTCCTCAGTAAACCAGGGAGCCGAGCGGGATCGGAGCCGAGTCAGAGGCCGCAAAGGCACAACTCGGTCCAAGGCCCCACCGGCCACCCTGTCCCAGGCGGCAACCAGGTCCTCGGCCGAGTTGAGGGCTAGATCATCAGGAAGTGGCCCAAGCTCCGTCTGGAACCTGTCCGGGTCCATCAGGCGCCTGGGGCGGACCCATCTAACTGGTTCCACCTCCCTGCGGTATGGAGGTCTAGGTGAAGGAGTGAGTGATCTGACCATGACAAGGGTTTAATGACTACATCCCCTATATCAAGACCATTCAACCACTGGCCAGAGACAAAAATCAAGTCTAGAGTGTGTCCTCCCTCATGTGTGGGGCCATGAACTAACTGGGTTAGGTCCATGGCCGTCATGGAAGCCAAGAACTCCCGAGCCAACTCAGATGTTTCACCAACGGATGGCAGGTTGAACTCTCCCATGACCAAAAGCCTGGGTGTGTCAACCGCCACCGTGGCTATCGTGTCGAATAGCTCAGGCAGGGCAGCTGCTACGCGGCAGGGAGCCAGGTACGTAAGCAGCAAGCCCTTCTGAACCCCTTGGCCCCATTTCACAAGGAGGGACTCACAACCAGCTATCTGTGGCACAGTGGTCTCCCTTGGCCCAACCTTAAATTGGACCTGGAAGCAAACCAGCAACCAGTGCAGTTTACTGACTCAATCATAACTTACTATCCGGCACAAGGCTTGCGATACCAAAACCAGAACAAGAACAAAGCATTTATTTATTTAAAGCATTTTTAAAAAAATTCTGCACTCTGCCCGCAATGGCTCTCAGAGTATCTTATGCCAGATTGACACCATTTAGGATTGTTTGCTTTCTTTCTTTTGTTTGTCTACGAAGCATTTTTGTGTTCTGTGGACTCTTAAGGAGGGAGATGAAGTTAAAACAGATTGTTGTTTTTCCTGACCTCAGACTTTATATCAGCCTATATGGAGGTGTTCCTGAGCAAAGATTAGCTGTCCCATGGTTCTTTGTTTCCATACAAAAACCAGGTTCATGTTTTGAGGAAGCCTGCAAAAAAGGTGCAGAATAATGCCCTATATACCACTATCGTTCTTTGATAGCTCCCTCTCTGACAAGGTAGCTCTTTTGTCGTCTTCAGAATTTTAGAATAATCCCATCCATCCTGCCCAGGTGCATCGGAGAGAGCAAGGGAGATAGTTCTACTCCACCAACCTTCCCACATTTTTGCATCTGAGACAAGTCTTTCCTTTGGCAAAACTCAGGCTGTCAGGTTTTCCCTTTAGAACAGGGGTCCCCAACCTTTCGGACCTCAGGGACCACTAAATTCATAATTTTAAATTCCGCGGACCACTAATATGATCTGTCCAGTGACCGGCTGGGTGGACATGGCTAGGTGGTCACTCCTCACCTCCCCGCCCAGGCTCCTTAGGGCCCCAACAAGAAGCAGTTTATTTATTTTATTTATTTTATTATTTATTTTATTTATTTAAATGGATTTATATGCAGTTGTTGGAGCTAAGCAGCCAACACGAGAAAGAGTTGGCAAAACAGCTGGCTCAGTTAAAATTGGATCTGACTGAGAAGCAGGACCCCTGATTTAGTGCAATGTTAAACATGCAAATAATTTTTCTGCGGACCACCAACATTTTCTCGCAGGCCACCAATGGTCCACGGACCACCGGTAGGTGACCACGGCTTTAGAATATAGAATCATAGTACCAATAAAGGAGAATATTTGTAGCTCAGGGTTGAAATGAGGGGTCCTTGGTGCTCTCTGAGCTTGCTTGTTTCCTTGCAGACGTTTTATTACCCAAACTAGGTAACATCATCAGTGCTATATCCTTACTAGCACTGATGATGTTATTTAGTTTGGGTAATGAAACATCTGCAAGAAAACAAGCAAGCTCAGAGAGCACCAAGGACCCCTCATAGCTTGCCTTTGGAAGTTGTGGGAGCTTCATCACTGGAGGCTTTCAAGAAGAGATTGGACTGCCATTTGTAGGAAATGGTGTAGGGTCTCCTGCTTAGATGACCTACAAGGTCCCTTTCAACTTTGTTAATCTGTAATCATGGGGTTGGACGGGATCTCAGAGGTCTTCTAGTCCAACCCCCTGCTTTCTTTACTTGCTTCCAAAGGCACCTTTCCAGATGGCTGCATCAGAAGGAGTCTGCCTCTCCTTATTTATATACTGTATACTGCACGAGTCAAAAAGAGGGCCGTGAAAATATTTACTGACCCCTCGCATCCTGGACATAAATTGTTTCAACTCCTACCCTCAAAACGACGCTATAGAGCACTGCACACCAAGACAACTAGACACAAGAACAGTTTTTTCCCGAACGCCATCACTCTGCTAAGCAAATAATTCCCTCACCACTGTCAAACTATTCATTAAGGCTGCATTACTATTACCGTGTTTCCCCGAAAATAAGACCCTGTCTTATATTTTTTTGAACCCTGAAATAAGCGCTTGGCCTTATTGCCATGCAATCAAAAGCCCGATTGGGCTTATTATCAGGGGGTGTCTTATTTTGGGGGAAACAGGGTACTATTAGTCTTCTCATTGTTCCTATCACCCATCTCCTCCCACTTATAACTTGTTGCTTGTATCCTTACGATTTATATCAATATTGATTGTTTCCTGATTGCTTATTTGTACCCTATGACAATCCTTAAGTGTTGTACCTCATGATTCTTGACGAACGTATCTTTTCTTTTATGTACACTGAGAGCCTATGCACCAAAGACAAATTCCTTGTGTTTCCAATCACACTTGGCCAATAAAGACTTCTATTCTATTCTATTCTATTCTATTCTATTCTATTCTTTAGCTGGAAGCAGTTTCCATTGCAATCATTAAATTTTGGAATAGGTGGAAACCTGGAAACCATTTTGTTGGATGGTTGAAGGCTATAGCCCTGAGTCCTGAGGGAGTAGGGCGGCATAGAAAAACTACCAAATAAATAAATAGCTCTGCCATCTAATCTTCTGAAGGTTCATAGAAGGCAGTGTCTCCAGAACGTCTCCTTAACAGCCTCCTGCAGCTGGAGACATTAGATGATTTTCTCTTTCTCTTGGCTCTCTCCTCTCTTTTCTACATTTGTATTATGCCTGCTAAATTGTTAGCCATTGTTTTAAGCTGAGCCACTTGAAGCGATTTCTATCTGGAAAGAAGCGGCTCAGATAAAAAGTAGCAGGTGGCAAGACCACTCCATTAATTTCTCTATTGCCACGTTGTCTTTATGGCTGTGATTCCATGAATTAATCGTTAGCACAAATCGTGGTTTGCAAAGAATAATAGTTTGCAATCAGAATATTATGATTCCTGGTTCAGAGTAGCCTGGCAGTCAAAAAAGGATTTGTCTGCAGTTCTACAGAACCAGAGTTAAGCCTCATTAACATTGGAGAGGCCTGATTTTGGAATGGAAAAGAGTTGTAAGAGTTCAAAAGCTTCTTTTTTTTCTGTGTGGATATGGTTGTACATCACTTAACCTTTCCAGTCGGATCAGGATGTTGGTTAGCACTCGTACTACAAAGTATAGTGATCCTCGGGAATTTATCGGAGGTTCTTAAATGAAAAACTCAGCCATGAGAAATGAGCTTGCTGTCCATCATCTTGTGTTCTCTTGCAGGTCACAAAAAGGTCTCAGGCAAATAAATCAGTCCACAAATAGTTTCATTCCCATAACAGCAATCTCACTATTTGAAGAGATAAAATTTGGAGAAAGGAGTATATATAATACTGGCCCCAAACTGACCCTCCCACAAAAGTAAATCAGCGTCTAAAGTTCCTGAAGAGCCAATTACTATACAGTGTTGTATTGCAGATTAATATGTAATGCAGCAGCTGATTATGTTGGATAGCTGCAGCCACCATTTACCCAAACGGGCCCTTAAAACAAGTTTCCTTGTGTTTTAATTTGTTACTTCACAAAAACAATAAACGAGTGTTTGAATTTCTGAGATTCGTTGTGAGGCAGGAGCTCATGTAAAATGGGACAGTAAAGCGTTTCAAATTTGTCCCCAGTGACCATTTGTCAAAGCTGCTGTCACTGCCTCCTGCCATGCAAGGATCCTGTCTTGCAAAGTAGGTCGGAGAGATAACATCCACAGCTACTTCCAAATCTGACATGATCATATTATGGCGTGTTAATCGACCCTGTTAGGTACATTGCTACGATGAGTCTTGTTGCTTTCTGTAACTGCATGCTTGTTCCTGGTCTAGACAACCTGTGAGCCGCTGTGTTGTGGCCCGTAGACTGCCAGCAGAGCTAGCAGTAGAGTCAGATGAGGAAGAGGTTGAGGGAGAGCCTGGGCCAGCTTCGGAGCCTTTGGAAGGTTTTGATAAGGAAACGGCAACAGAGGCAGAGCCGGGGCCTTCCGTCCACCCTCAGGTGGAGAGGTAGCTGTCTTCGGGGCCTGAGCTGAGTGAGGGGGAGGAACAGATGGGGCCCATCCAGAGGTGGGATTCAGCAGGTTCTGAACAGTTCTGGAGAACCGGTAGCGGAAATTTTGAGTAGTTCAGAGAACTGGTAAATACCTCTGACTGGCCCCGCCCCCATCTATTCTCTGCCTCCCGAGTCCCATCTGATCAGAAAGAAATGGGGATTTTGCAGTAACCTTCCCCTGGAGTGGGGAGGGAATGGAGATTTTACAGTATCCTTCCCCTGCCACACCCACCAAGCCACGCCCACAGAACCGGTAGTAAAAAAAATTGAATCCCACCACTGGGCCTATCCCAGATGCATGTATGTGCAGAGAGGAAAGGAGAGGAGAGCAAAGGAAAACAATAAGCCGGCTCTCAGGGAAAAGCAGACATGGATGCTAGCCAGCCCCTCCCTGGCTGGGAAATAAATAGTAGGGGTTTGGGAGTGGCCGGTTGTCATAGACAACCGTTTGTTTGCTAGTATACAGCAAATTCGGATTCCATGGGCAGAACCAGGTTTGTTGGGACTAATTACGTTTGGTTTTTGTTTATCCACGTGAATAAAAGACTGTTGCTGCCCTGTTTTGAAAAGTAGTTTGTTTTACTCGCGAGTAAGCTGCTTATTACTTGCGAAGGCTGGGTCAGAACACACTGGTCATCCTTTCAGAGATATTTCCTTACCTGATTCCACGATGCCTTCAACAATGGCAGAACTTCTAATGTATTGCCTTCCCTGGAAAAGTTTTTTTTTTTTTTTAAATCTGGCTTTTCCCCCAAGGCCTGGGGGAAGGCTAGAAAAATGCATATTAGAAGTTTGATTTGGTGCCAGGTTTTTGTTGTTTTAATAGAAACATAGAAAACTGATGGCCGGGAGGACTTCCGGTTTGGAGCGCTTCATCGCGGACGTCCCTTCGTCGGACGCCTTTCCGATCTTTGTTAAAAGCCGCCAGAACAGCTGTCTGGCGGCTTTGAAATCTCTTCCCCGGGCAAAGGGGAGAGATGAGAGCCTGACAGGAGGGGTAGAGCCCCCCCAGCGCCCTAGGAGCCATCTGGTAGGGCGCGAAGGGAGAGCTCCCCATGCAGCCTGTCTCCAGCTCCGAAGATCAGGAAACCTCTGCCTTTGCAGAGCTAGATGTCGTGACCAGCCGCTGCTTCAAGAATGGGATTTATAATTATATTTAAACTACAGAAGCAGACAGAGAGAAACAGGCGTGAGATGGGCAAGTACTGAAACCTCTTTTTTCCTTTTTTTTTCAACTCCTGGGGAAGCTTTCACTTCGGCAAGGGAACAAAGGAAACAGAGTAACAATATGGCGATTGAGAAGTGAAAGTGACTTTCGTTTTCCCAGAGGCTTTTTTTTTTTTCCTCTCTCTCTCTTATGGAAACTTTTAACTTGGAAAAATGGTTTTTTCTCTCTCTGTCTCCTAACTCTGGATTAAAGTTATAATAGAAATATTTCCAATAATAAAAGACTATCTGATTTTTAAACTGGAAAGAACTTTAATCAGGCATCTGGCTTTCTCTCTTTTTTGTACTCTTTTGAAACACCAATGGCCTCAAAGTCTGGAAAGATTGTTTTGACTAAAAGAAATGACTATTCATCTGGATATATTTCTAAAATGCAACTTAACACTGAGCTAACACCTCCACAGCTTTTGACACCTGAAAATTTATTAAATAATTTAAAGATTATGAAACATGAACTTACTTTGGAATTTAATCAGAAAATAAGTGAGATAGACAAAAAAATGCAGGCTGCTTTGAAGAATATGAATCAACAACTCAGATTTGATGTGTTAGAGGTTTGCAAAGGCTTAGCAACAAATATTGAAGTTTTGGCAGAACGTATTGAAACAAATAAACAAGCTTTGGCAACTTCGGTGAATTACATAGATAAAATCCAAAATGATATTGCAAATTTTGAAAAAGAGGTCTTAATGACTCAGTTCAGATCCATGGAAGTTGCTATAAGGATTAGAGGTTTGAAAGAAGGATTATATGAAAATCTAAAAGGCAGGATGGTTGACATATTGGATCAGGTGTCTGGAATTTCTAAAGTGGAATTGGCTACACAAATCGACAAAATTTACAGAATCAATTCGTGGTACGCTAAACAAAAGCATTTACCAAGGGACATTGTCATATATTTTACCACAAGAGCTCTACGGAACAGAATTATACAAGCAACGTTTAACAATAATCTTATGGTGAATGGTCAGGAACTAAAGATTTGGAAAGAAATCCCCTCTAAAATGCTTAAAGCCAGAAAAAGCTATACTTTTTTGATTGATGAATTTAAGAGATTAAATTTACAATATAAATGGGAAGCGCCAGTTGGAGTAGCAGTGAAATTTTCTGGAAAAAGATACCGGCTCAACACGATAAAAAAAGCTACTGAATTTTATGTCAATGTTCTAAAGGCTGATATATCCAAGATTCCAGAGGAAGGATGTATGAAAATAAAAGAGGAGGAGGAGGGGAAGCCACCTTTGATGGATCAAAAGGAAATAGATTCAAAAATCCAAAAGGAGTGCCTGAACCAGATAGCTGGGGAAAAGGAGATGGAGGTTTGGGATCAGACGGGAGACGACTCGACAAATTCGAATTTAGTGAACTATTAAAAGATGAACTATCAAGATACAAAACGATGTGATGTTGAAATATATTGGACGGATAGAGACTAATATGATTGTATTTTATCTTTTCCCTATCTAATGATTACTTATGCAATATTTAGTTAAGTTTTATATAATTTTGAGGTTATTTTTAATGTTAATAATATTAGATATATATAGTTTGTTGAAGATTTGTTTATTCTTCTTTTATTTTCTTTTTTTGTTTATTGAAGTTAGTAAGTTAATTTAGAATAATATCTTATTAATATCATGACGAAATTTAATATTTGATTATCACTTATGTAACATTTAGTTAAGTTTTATCTTAGAGGTTAATTTTAATGTCAATAATATCAGTTTAAGATTTGTGTATTTTATATTTAGTTATTACTTTTGTAACATTTACCTTGTATAAGATAGAGGACTGAAGGGAGGAGGTAGGAGGTTTGTTTGTTTGTATTGTTAAAGAGTTTTCTCTTTCTTTCTTTCTTTTTTTTTCTTTTTTGTATCTTTACTATTGTATATAAATGCGATATATTAGTAGTGTATAATCTGGAGTTGAAGTTTTTTTAAAAAAACAGTGTTCTTTTTTTCCCCTCTTTTTTCTCTTTTTATTAACAATTTAAATTTATTATTATGCCCTGTATTATCTCTGGGAAGTCCGGGGGGGAGGTGGGGAGGGAAGGGGGTGGGTTCGGGGGGGGGAGAAAAAAACAAAAATGTTTGTACTTTATATTTAATATTTTGCTACTACTTATGTAAGTCTGTACTAATAAAACTTTTTGAATTAAAAAAAAAAAAGAAAGAAAGAAAACTGATGGCCGGAAAAGACCCAGTGAGTTTTTGTTTTTGTTTTCTTTTTAACTAATTAACTAATTAATTTTTAATTATTAATTTTCTGGTCCACTGCACAGTCAGCCAGGTGTTCAGGCTGGATTTGACATTTTTGTCTGCCTTTTGAGTCCTTCCCAAAGGCCTGTGATAGGCAGATACGGATGTTTGATGGTGTTACAGATGTATTATTTATTTTATTATTGTTTGTTTGTTTGTTTTTGTGGGATGATGGACCTGTGTTTATCCCAAGCATGTTTAAACTCAAGTACTAATGATTGACCCATTACCTCCTCTGGGATTTGTTACCAACCTTCCACTTTATTTATTTATTTTATTTTATTTATTTGGTATTCTTATATGCCGCCCAACTCCCGAAGGACTCAGGGCGGCGTACAACAGAGAAAAATACAAGAATAAACCAATAATAAATATTAATTAAAAGCAATATAAAATTTAAAAACACCGTATAAAAAAGACATCAGCAACCATTCAACAACCATACTCGGGGGTGAGCTCGGATGGATTAAGCTCTACCCCCTGCCTGCAGGAAAAGCCATGTCTTAACGGCTTTTCGGAAGGCCAGCAGGGTGGGGATAATTCGGGTCTCTGGGGGAAGTTGGTTCCAGAGCGCGGGGCCGGCTACAGAGAAGGCTCTCCCCCTAGGGCCCGCCAGCCGGCATTGCTTGGCCGACGGGACCTGGAGGAGGCCAACTCTGTGGGCCCTAACCGGTCGAAGGGAAGTATGAGGCAGAATGCGGTCCCGAAGATAGCCTGGTCCTAAGCCATGAAGGGCTTTAAAGATGGTGATCAACACCTTGAATTGGACCCGGAGACTGATGGGCAACCAGTGCAGCTGGCGGAGTATCGGTGTCACGTGGGTGTACCTTGGCACACCCACCACAGCACCAACTGAAGTCTCCGGATATTCTTCAAGGGTAGCCCCATGTAGAGCGCATTGCAGTAGTCCAAACGAGAGGTGACAAGGGCATGAGTGACCGTGAGTAGAGCCTCCTTCTCCAGGTATGGCCGCAACTGGTCATTTACTTTACTTTCTGTGAAGTAAAACTTCCTAACATTGCTGTTAATGTTTTATTAATCAGTGTTTTTACAGTTTTGATATGATTTTATATGTCAACTTTTGATTGGGAGCCGCCCAAAGTTAGTTGAAAGATGAGGAGCTATATAAATGTTTTAAATAAATAAATTCTAAATAAAAGGATATTTAGAGGTATATCTGCCTTGAAAACAACCCATGTTGACTATTCTATTTCCTTACTAGATTCCTCAAAGCCAGAGGTCTTCAAACTTGGCAACTTTAAGACTTATGGACTTCAACTCCCAGAATTCTCCAGCCAGCTGGCTGGAGAATTCTGGGAGTTGAAGTCCACAAGTCTTAAAGTTGCCAAGCTTGGGGAACCCTGCTCAAAGCCTTCAGCAATGGCAGAGCTTCTAATATACAACTTCACTGGAAAAATTATTTAAAATTTTGTGATATATTCAGAGATGTCTCTGTTGAACTATGTTACTCTGTCTGTCTGTCTGTCTGTCTATCTATCATTTATTTGCACGCACGCACACTCAAACATCAGCACAGGAAATGTTAATATGACATTTTGTGTTATGTCATAAATTGTTTTGTGATCATTTTTATGTCATGAAATATTGTATAAAATTTGCCAAATTTCAATTCCACTCGGGTCCTGGATTTTGGATGCATTCTGTAGGTTAGCCCTTTTGAGGTACCTTGGTTGAAATACTGTTGTCCTATGGTGCAAAATTTCACGCAGTTAAATGTTACGGTATCAGAATTTTAGAGTTATATAGACCTGTCCAATTGAAGGAGAAGTTCCAGACCTTCTATTTCATCTTTTTATTAATACTCCTGCTCTTTTTTTTCCCTGCAGGTATCTAGTGGGAATCTACTTGCTATCCTGAATCGACATTATCAGGACTTAAGCTGTTTGGCCTTCACTGACGATAGCAGCCATTTTCTCTCTGGAGCCAAAGACTGTCTTGTCATAGTCTGGAGCCTGTACAGGTATGAATTGAAATGGCCTCCCACTTCCCGATTCTGCCCACAAGATCAACATCACTGCATTTACCAGTGCTCCTGCATGACAATATTATTTTGGGTACCAACTTTTAACATATTGAGTGTCCCCTGAGCTTTATTTTGTGCAGAAAGAGATCCTTTTGTATTATCTTCACAAATACATCCAGCCAAACGATGTCCCAATTAAGCTTTAAATTAAATTGCTTTTAATTGTGGATTATTTAATTATTAATATTTGTTTTGGAGAAGTACCTTTAATTTTGGATTCATCAAAATCACATAGTTTAAACAACAAGGCCATATACCCTGATGTATAAACTTTGCAGAATTAAACAAGTTTTGCAAAAAGACAAGAATTCTATTTTTATACTGATATTTAGGGAGAGAATTGTTTGCCAGGATTTAGGAGTTACCTCTACGGAATCTTCTCTTCAGTTGTCATCCTCAGTGGCATGTGTCATAGATGAAAGTAAGAATGCTTGCTTAGGCTAAAAAGCATAATATAAAAGCCTCTAAAGGTCAGGAAAAAAGGAAAGATTCTTGTGGATGGGAAAAAATTTTCCCCAAACACACCCCAGTGAATGAATTCTGAGATTATTCAGAGTCCACAGGAAGCTGACAAACTTCCTTTTCCTCCTTTAGTCGAATTTGGACACGTTGACCTAAAATGGAAGGTAGAGACAACTGGAAGAAGAAGCCTAAAGATTTAGACTTTTATCAAAAAAAAAACAAGCTGCAGGTAAAATGGCAAGCCTGCAATTATCTGCTCAATTGATTTCCACCTGAATTCCCTAACACTCATTTTTAGCATTATTGCTTTAGCGGTTAAATGGAGTGCATGTTTGCAGCTCCAAATCCATCCTTGCGTACAATTTTCCTATTGTGTTAAAACAGATTTGTTTCTCAGTGTGCTACAGGTGGAACATGGCCACAGCCCTGAACCCCGCCACGTGTGGTCACGGCACAGCCTTCCCATCACAGATCTCTGCTGTGGTGTTGGTGGCCCCTTGGCCAGAGCTGCCACAGCCTCTTTGGACCAAACAGCAAAGGTAAGAATATTCAATTTGGGAGCAGCATAGATAGTTCTCAACCTGGAGTGGTGCGGTGGCCTAGAGGTGGAGTTTTCGCCTCACAATCAGGAGGCTGTGAGTTCATTCCTAGGTAGAGGCAGATATTTCTCTCTCTGGGCACACAGAGAATATATCTGCTGAACAAAACTCCGCATTGGCGACAGGAAGGGCATCCTGCCATTAAAACACTCTGCTAGCTCCATTCAGTTGCCCAGACTCCACCCTGCAAGGGATTATGGGGTCGTTAAAAGAAGATGATGATGATAGATAGTTCTCAACCAATAACCATTACTTTAGTGACCATTTAAAGATACGGCTGTCAGGGTTCCAAGTAACATATCCACAGCAAACAAAACTCTAAGGCAGGTAGATTCCTCAAAGAATAGTTTTATTTGATATGTCATATTGGCACAGGCTGGTGAAAACCGACTCTGAAGGTTCCCACGGTTTTCACCTTATTAAAAGTAAAAGTTTTTCCCCCTCTCCAAACAATCAGTCACATGATCCAATCAAGGCGCTGTCTGGTTGCCTGGTGACATCGCTCCTCCTTCCTTCCTCCGGCCAGGTGTGAGAATGTCCTTGGTTCCCAAGAGAAAGTATTTTATTTTGGCTACAAAACCTCAGCTATCTGTAACCCCCCCCCTCCCTATCCCTCAGCTCTAGTGTTGCAACACTGAAGCTCCAAGGCGGCTTGGGTCACGTCAGCTTCAGGGTTGACAACGGCATTGAAAAAAGTGACTTATGCCTGTTTTTCACACTTACGACCGTTGCAGCATCCCCTCCGTGAGAAGATCAGAATTTAGATGTTTGACAACTGGTTCATATTTATGACAATTGCAGTGTCCTGGGATCATGTGATCCCCTTTTGCGACTTTCTGACGAGCAAAGTCAATGGGAAAACCAGATTCACTTAACAACTGTCTTCCTAGCTTAACAACTGCAGTGATTCACTTAACACCTGTGGCAAGAAAGGTCATAAAATGGGGCAAAACTCATTTAACAACTGTCTCGCTTAGCCACAGAAATAAGTTGAGGACTAGCTGCACTATACTTTTGTGCAAAATACCGTGTTCCTTAGAATGTTGTGATTTTCTCCCAAAATTCTCCAGTTAAACTGTTAGTGTTTCTCTGCAATTGAATTTGACCAGGACAGCACAAACAATGTATTGTTCCTAAAGAGCCATTTTTGAAAAACAACAAACTATATGCGGAAAAGGCAGTTCAATCCAATTTAGGAGAAAAATGGAATGTTCCAGAACCGGATTTCATAATTTTGCATACAGCTAGGGAATTGAATTGCTTTGTTCATGCCGAATCCTTTTTAAGGTAGGAAATCATAACCACTGCTTGGCAAATATGTACATAGGCATATTCATTTCTGCTGGTATACTTGGTAGGTCTGGAAATGGAAACCTTTTTGCTTATATACAACAAATCTTTTTCTAAAGTTTTTTTAAACATTTCTGGACACAAACCCTGCTGGGGAGGGAGGGGGCAATATAACCCCCCCCCCTTTATAATTTAGAGCCTGTTTTCAGCATGGATTTTTTCTGTCCTATGTATAACACAGTTCAGAAATAGGTTGTGGAACTGAACGTATTGTAAAATAACCATGTATTCTAATTAGTCTCAGGATACCAGGAGAGCAAAAAAAAAATTGGGGAAAGAGACAGATGAGTTAAATGCTGAATGTTCCCGATTCAAGGACTGAAAAAACAGCACCATATCTTTGGTTTTTAGCTAGAGTGTAGGAAAAACGAACCCCTGAGCTCAAAGTTGGTAACCTTTCACAGTCATGGTGCCTATTGCTCTTTTGTGTTTCGGACAGTCTACAAGTGTCTATGAAGATTCTCAGTCATCCAGAAAGGGGTGAAATGCTCCCGGTTCGGGCGGGCCAGTCGGTCGTCATAGAGCCGATAGCGATCACAGCGCGAGCCTTCCCCCACCTGCTTCCGCCTGGACGCCGCCATTTGGATTCTTTTACCCTCTGTGCATGCACAGAACGCTTTGCACATGCGCAGAGGGTAAAAGAACCCAAAAGGCGGCGTCCAGGCGGGCGGGGGAAGCGGGTGGGGGAAGGCTCGCGCTGTGATCGCTATCGGCTCTATCAGCTCTACGATGACCGACCGGCCGTCCCGAACCGGGAGCATTTCACCCCTGCATCCAGGTCATAGTTGTCCCAAAGGTGCTTTTTTCAAGAGGCAACTGGACTTTCTGGTTTTTCTTTCAAGACGTTTCGCTTCTCATCCAAGAAGTTCCTTCAGCTCTGACTGGATGGTGGGGGGAAAACCCACCATCCAGTCAGGTTTTTTTCTCCACCCTCCAGTCAGAGTTGAAGAAGCTTCTTGAATGAGAAGCGAAACGTCTTCAAAGAAAAACCAGAAAGTCCAGTTGCCTCTTGAAAAAAAAAAGCACCTTTGGGACAGTCTACAACTTTCAACAACTACAATTTCAAGGGGCAGCAGGTCCTCGTTTAACCACAGTAATTGGGATTGGGAATCCTGTCACTAAGCAACGCAGTTGTAAGGCACAGCTTCATGTGACTGTGGCCAAGTTACAGTGGTAGTTCCAGCCATCCCAGCTGCCATCATTAAGCAAATCCCACAGCATTTCCTGGAGGTGGGATCACCATTTGCAACCCACTACTGGCTTCCCTATTGATTTTGCTTGATGGAAGCTGGAAGCGAAGGTTTTACAAATGACAGTCACGTGACCGTGGGACGCTGCAATGTCATAATTTCAAGCCGGTTCGCCAAGCGCCTGACTTGCAACGAGGGACGCTGCAAACAGCCGCAACTATGAGGGTTTGTCATAAGTACCCCTCATTCAGCACCATCTCAACTTGGAACTGAACGAGTGGCCGTTCAACAGGGACTGCCTGTATGCAAAGTAAGCTCAGCCAAAAATTGCCGTTCGTGTGTGCTTCTTGGTGCTCCTTCAGATATCCCAGGTTTCCTTCCAAGCTTTTATACAATTGGCAGTACCAGTGAGCCTCAGCCTGTCTTAATTGAAGCTGCGGCTGTTTCCCTGAATTTGGGTTACATGAAATTCCATCTGGATTATAAGGCACAAGCGAGGGCAAAGAACAGCAGAAAGCTCTGTGCTCAACACGTGGGCTTAATCTCAGGGGAAGGAACAATGCCAGGTTGGGAAAGATGCAGTTATAAGAATTCATCGCCTTTTGTTCTTGCTTCCCGAATCTTTTTCTAGAATCTCTGAAAAGAAGAATTTTCTCTCTTTATGTAAAAATCCCACTGTACTGCTATTGATATGTAATGCATGTCATATTCATAGACTGGCATCAGGCTTAATTTTGCAGCATTACAGCAGGGCTGTCAAACTTGCGGCCCGCGCACCGGATGCGTCACGCGCTGGCCACGACCGGTTTAGCGAGAAGTCCTGATATGTCACGTGATGCTGCCGTGACGACACGAGTTTGACACCATTACATTACAGCTTAAATCTGGATTTGTAATCTGCACCTTTTCCCATTCTCAGTTGTGGGAGATCTCCTCCGGGAACCTTCTCCTCTCTGTCGTCTTCGATGTGAGCATCATGTCAGTGACCCTTGACCTTGCGGAATACCGCATGTTCTGTGGCGGGCTGGATGGTTCCATCTTCCAGGTTGATCTCTGCTCCTGGGTAAGTTCCATTGCATGCAGTATCTAGTAAGCATCCCAGGTGCCTTGGGCTGCGCAGTGGGATGGGATCTCAGGGGGTCTGTTGATGCGTGGATGCAAAAATATAAAAAAAGTAAAATTAAATGAACAAAGGATTACCAAACCCTGTGAAGTTTCCCCCTTCCCCCCACTTCTTGCTTTATCAATCTCATGATACAGATAGTCTGTCACGTAGTGAATATTGTCAGTTGTATGTCTATGCAGGGTGATGCACCCCTATCCAAATATTATGGTACATTCTAATACAGGCAGAACACGTGATATGAGTTGTACGCATGTGTGCATTCCTGATTCTCCATTACTCTCTTTGACTTGGCTCTTGACCGGAACGGTCGCATTTCCTTAGCAAGAACTAACTATTCAGAATTTATTGTTTTTGTACCGAAATAAATATTTTCTATTAGACTTTTAATCTCGGTTTTATTTTCTAAATGTCTGGATTCCAAGAAAAGATGCACTTCGCCTCTATGAGATTTATTCTCACCTTAACATAGTCCTTGACTTGAGACTGATTTCTTAACCATTCATAGTTACAATGGACCTCCCCAGAGTGTCGTATGATCCATTTTTGGAATTATGATGGACAAACACACACACAGCAGTCATGATCGCATTTTGGGCAATTGGCAACCAGCTCATCTTTACAGCAGTTTGTAGCATCCTGCAGTCGTGTGATCACGATTTGCGACATTTTTAGCTATTTTTCCAGCATTTCGTTTCCAGCAAAAAAAATGTACATTGTTGGGAACTAGAGTTGCTTAACAACCATGGTGTTTGCTTAGCAACCATGGTGTTCGCTTAATGACCATAAAAATGGTTATAACTTTGAATCCGGTCACACAATGCTTTGACCTATGATCACAATGACTTAGGACTGTAATTTCAGGCTCATTTACGATTGTAAGTCAAGGTCTATTTGTACTTGAGGTAGTAGTGCAGTCTTACATGATTTATACCTTTGCCAGGTTTCAAGCATTTAAAAAAAAATCTTTTAAAATATTAATGATTTCTAAGGTCCTGAGGCAACCTTACAAACATTCTCCTGCATCTTGGTGCTCTTGAATAAGCACAATGGCAGTTACTGATTTACATAGCAGTCCACAGAAGCTTTTCATGATAATATAAGCTGTGGTGGTGCAGTGGTTAGAATGCAATATTGCAGGCTAATTCTGCCCACTGCCGGGAGTTCGATCCTGACGGCTCAAGGTTGACTCAGCCTTCCATCCTTCCGAGGTCGACAAAATGAAAACCCAGATTGTTGGGGGCAATAGGCTGACTCTGTAAACCGCTTAGAGCAGGCTGTAGAGACCTATTTATTTACCGTATTTTTCGGAGTATAAGACGCACCTTAGTTTTTGGGGAGGAAAATGGGGGGGGGATCTGCCTATCAGATATTCATCTGGCTAGCGTCCTTAGTCTGGTCAGCTTCAGCACATTATTTTATCCCCTGGTTAGGGCTGAAAAAAATCATTTTCGGAGGGAGTAGCAATGAAAACAAGCCTGCAAAGACTTAGGGCTGGAAAAACATTCTTCGGAGAGAGTAACAATGAAAGAGCTTGCAAGCCGGTAAGATCGTTAACACCTCGTTAGGGCTGGAAAAAAAGCTTTGAAAAAGTTACATTCAGAGTATAAGACGCACCCAAATTTTCAGCCTCTTTCAGGGAGGAAAAAGGTGTATCTTATACTCTGAAAAATACGGTATTTATTTATTAGTGAGACTTATATACCGCCTCATAGTGCAAGCACTCTCTAAGCGGTTTACACCAGTAACCAATGTATATTTACATTGCCCCCAACAATCTGGGTCCTCATTTTACCTACCTCGGAAGGATGGAAGGCTGAGTCAACCCTGAGCCGGTGAGATTTGAACCGCTGACCTGCGGATCACAGTCAGCTAAAGTAGCCTGCAGTACTGCACTCTAACTGCTGCGCCACCTCGGCTCATGAAGTGTGTTGGAATATTCATGACTGGGAGAGCCATGTGATTGAGTCAGCCAATCAGGCTGAAGTGTTATTTGAGCATGTCCAGAAACTTAGCAAGAAGAAGGGTGTGGTTTACTCTGTCCACCATTAAAGCTTGCTATGAAAACATCTCAACATGTGGTGAAACAAAGTGTGGTATTGTAAATGTTTTATTCTACTTATAAAGAAGTTATTTGAATCAGCAAAATGTAGTTATCTTTTGAAGCTTCTGATTTATTGCGTAACTCTGACAGGTTATGGGCCCAGGAATCGCTCAAGAAGTAAAGTTAAAACTGCATTGTAATTTAAAGCTGATAAGAAGCTGTCTGTGTTGTTAAAGGAACAGGCAGACAAGAAAAATAAAGCAGGATGGCTGCTGCTATGGAATTTAAAGACAGTCCAATACCCAAATTGGGGAAGAAAAATTATTTAATTTGGGCTGCAAAAATGGAATGTTTTTTGAAAGCAAAAGAATTATGGGACATCGTAGCAGACCCCCCACAAGTGCTTGGAGCAGCAGATCAAAAGGCTCATGACAAAGCTATGGCTTATCTTCTCTTAAGTCTGGGGGATGATCAATTCTTAAATGTAGCTGAATTAAAGTCTGCAAAAGAAATATGGCAGAAATTGAAAGCAGTACATGTCAATGTTTCTGCGTGTAATGTGGTCCAACTTTCAAGAAAGCTTTTCAGAATGAGTTTGCAGACAGGAGATTCTATGGAAGATCATTTAATGAAAATGCAGTCTAATTTTCTAGAATTGGAGCAACGTGGAGTAAAGTTTCCAGAGTCCCAGAAAGTTTTATTAGTGTTAAATAGTTTGGATCAAAGCTGGGAGACTGTATCAGCTATTTTTGAAAGTAAGCCAGAAGCAGATTTGAATTTGGAGGCTTTGAAATCGTGTTTATTGAATGAATATGAGAAAAGGCTTTTCAGCCATGCTGATGGAAAATTCCACAGGCAGGGGCCCAACAAGGGGTACAGTGGAAACTTACAGCAAGTCTCCAGCAAAATTTTTCACAGGCTGCCTATCTCTAGCAACAGGCGAGGTGTCTGCAGACAAGAGGAAAGCAGAGGCAGGAGAGATCAAGTTACACAGCAACAATTCTGCAAGCAAGTTAAGAAAGCGTGTTTCATTTGTGGAAAGACCAATCATCTGCAGAAAAGCTGTACACAGAAAAGAAATATGCAAGACAAGAGACATTATTTGCAAGGACAGATTGCAGTTGCAAAAGTTTGTTATAATAACAATAGAGACAAATGGTTGATTGACAGTGGGGCTAGTCAAACAATTGTTAATAATTCTGACTTATTTTCCAGATTTTTCCCAGAAAACAATGAAGAAGTGGCCTTAGCCAATGGTCAAAAGGCTAAAATCATTGGAAGAGGCGATGTGCAAATTCCATATTTGGAATCCAGGTTTACTGATGTGTTATGTGTACCTGAAATGGAGCATAATTTGTTAAGTGTGTCTAGTTTAGACAAGCAAGGTTATGAAACCACATTTGTTAATGGGAAGTGTATCATCCAAAGAAATGGGAATGTTTGTGCACAGGGCATAAAAGAGGATAATCTTTATGTATTGCAGGGACAAAAGGTGCCACATTGTTCCCAGATATTTAAAAATGTAGCAGAACACAATTCATGTGTTCATCTTCTGCACAGACGACTTGGTCATGCTAATTTTAAGGTTGTTCAACAAATGAAAGAATTTGCAGAAGGATTAGATTTGAAGGGATGTAAGGCATATTTGGATTGTGCAGTATGCAAAGCATCGAAATCCAAAGCATTCCCAGTGAGCAAGTTTAGCACAAGACAAACCACAAGAGCTCTAGAACTGGTGCATGCTGATTTAATTGGGCCTATGCAAGCCAGTTTGGGAGGAGCAAAGTATGCGCTGGTCATTGTGGATGACTACAGCAGGTTTGGGTTTTGCTACTTACTTAAGAGTAAAACAGAGGTGCTACAGCAATTTAAGCAATGGTTAAGTTTTGTAGAGAGAAGGTACAAACAACAGGTATGTCAGTTGCAAACTGACAGAGGTTCTGAATTTATGTCAACAAATTTTCAACAATGGTTGAGACAATTGGGAATAAGACACAGGCGCACAAATCCTTACACACCGGGAGAGAACGGAGTGGCTGAAAAGAGGAATGGTGTTTTGCAAACAATGAAAGACTCATTACTGGAGGATTCTGGTATGAGCAGGTCATATTGGGGTGAAGCCATACTGACTGCCAATTATTTAGTAAATAGGTTGTGGAGTTCATCCATCAATAATACTCCATATGCAATGTTATATGGGAGAAAGCCTTCTCTAGCACATTTAAAAATATTTGGAAGTACTGCATGGGTACATATTCCAAAGGCAATCAGAAGAAAGGGACAACAAAAGGCTAGAAAGCTCAGATTTGTGGGCTATGAGCCAGGCTCAAAAGGGTATCGCTTTAGCGATGGAAGTAAAAGGATAGTGATTTCAAGGTCTGCTAGTTTTGCAGAACAAAATTGGAACAGAATTGATGCAAATTCTGAAAATGTCTCACTTAGTGACGGTGATCCACTTAGCGACGGTGATCCACTTAGTGACAATAACTCATGTAATGATGGTGAATCATTTACTGAAGGTGTCTATGTTCAGGGAGGAGAGTCTGAACAAGATATGAAGCCAGAAAAGCTTGAAACACAAGTACAGGCAATGCCACGTAGGTCAGAGCGTAGGAATAGAGGGGTTCCGCCAGACAGGTATTCTGCCAGTAAAGTTAAAGTTTGTAATGTGTGGTATGAGCCAAGAAACTATAAGGAAGTATTGGCATTACCAAAAGTTGAACAAGAAAAGTGGAAGGAAGCCATGGATAAAGAGATGAAATCCATGGGCGATCATGAAGTGTTCACATCTGTGACTTTGCCACAGGGTACGAAAGCTGTAGGATGTAAGTGGGTATATAAGAAAAAGGTATTACCCAATAATGAAGTACAGTATAAGGCAAGATTGGTGGCACAAGGTTTTTCTCAATTAAAGAATGTGCACTATGATGAGGTGTTCGCGCCAACTGTAAAAGCTGAGAGCATAAGACTAGCACTGGCATTAGCATCAGCATACAGGCATAGAATTTGGCATTTTGATATAACCACTGCATTTCTCAATGCTGAATTAGAGGAAGAAATTTATATGGTTCAAGCGCCAGGGTATGAAAATAAAAAACCTAACATGGTGTATAAATTGAATAAGGCCATTTATGGGCTGAAGCAGTCAGCCAGAAATTGGAATATCTGTTTAGATACTGCATTGAAAGGTCTTGGGTTCAAGAGTTGCAAAGCTGATGGTTGCATATACACTGGAAAGTTACAAGGTGGGAATTGTCTACTATTAGCATTTGTGGATGATCTTTGTTTCATTGCAAAGGATGCATCACAAGTTAAAGAATTTGCTAATAAGTTAGAAAAGAAATTTGAATTAAAGAATTTGGGAGAAATAAAGAATTATCTCGGTGTAGAGATACAAAAAACTGAAAAAGGTGGTTATATTCTCAGTCAAAGGAGAAAAATTGAACAATTATTAGAGAAATATAACATGAAAGATTGTAATATTGCTCCTACACCTATGAGCACAGATTTTTACAATAGTTTGGGTGAGGATAAAAGTGAAGCCTGTGATCAGGAGATATATCACTCTGCAATAGGGAGTCTGTTATATCTGTCACAGTGGTCCAGACCAGACATAGCTTGTGCAGTGAGCATCTTAAGTCGCTTTACTGCTACACCTACAAAGTTGCATTGGATGGGTGTGAAAAGAATTCTCAGGTATTTGAAGGGAACTGTGAATTTGGGTCTTCAAATAAAGGTCACTGAAGAATTAAAATTGAAATGTTATGTTGATAGTGATTATGCAAATGATGTAAAAACCAGAAAGTCTAATTCTGGAATTGTAATAATGTTTGGAGGGGCTTTAGTTGGTTGGAAGTCCAGAAAACAAACAACGGTTGCTATTTCAACTGCAGAAGCAGAGTTTATTGCATTGTCTGAGTTATGTTCTGAAGTAGTTTGGTATGTACAGTTGTTACAAGATTTAAATGTAAATGTAAATGAAGCTGTAACTGTTTATGAAGATAATGCTGCTTGTATAAAAATGGCAACAGGTGACAGAGTGAAGAACAGAAGTAAACATGTGGACATTAAGTATTGTAATGTCAGGGAAGCTGTAAAAGAAAAATTGATACGTTTACATCATTGTTCTTCAGAGGATAATTTAGCAGACATGATGACCAAACCATTGGGTGGTGTCCATTATAGAAAATGTTTAAATCCAATAGGTTTGATGTCTCTCCCAGTAATGAAGGGAGGAGTGTTGGAATATTCATGACTGGGAGAGCCATGTGATTGAGTCAGCCAATCAGGCTGAAGTGTTATTTGAGCATGTCCAGAAACTTAGCAAGAAGAAGGGTGTGGTTTACTCTGTCCACCATTAAAGCTTGCTATGAAAACATCTCAACATGTGGTGAAACAAAGTGTGGTATTGTAAATGTTTTATTCTACTTATAAAGAAGTTATTTGAATCAGCAATATGTAGTTATCTTTTGAAGCTTCTGATTTATTGCGTAACTCTGACAAAGTGGTATATAAGTTTGAGTGCTATTGCTATAAAGTAAATGGTTAGAAGGTCCCTTCCTTACACTGTGAATAAAAAATGCCACATTTTGTGGGTCTGCTGAATCTGTTAAGTCAGGAATGGAAAGTCAGAGCTGTATGGCCCATGCTTTCTTCCCATTAGTTTCTTATTAATAATGGCCACCCAACTGAAGCCATGGGGCTCTAAGCAGCCCACAAAAGAAAATGAGAAAGAAAGCCATAATTAACCAATACAGTATACCTCATTAAAATGGGACTGGAGTGTAGCACTGTTGTCTTTTGGACTTTGTGTTCCTGCAGATCAACTCAACAGCACAAGTCACCCCAAATCCTGCTGTCTCCTAATTGGGTTAAGGAACAAAACCACCTCCTGGTTTTGTTTTGTTTTTAATGGCCATTGCTTCTTCCGTAGCCTGCTAGTTTTAGTTTTCCAGAGACTACCTTAATTCTGTCTTGACAGAACACTTTCCTTCTCCTACTTGGACGGAATATAAATTGATTTTTCAGAGAGGAAACCGATGTTGGTGGGCAGTCTTAAGGTTACAGTACCTCAAATGCTAAAGACTGAATTTCAACAGCAAATCTCTGTTTCCTTATAGCAACCATAGTTCCTTCTAGTAACCATAGTTCAGTGGAAGATCCTGAGTACCTCCAGTTTAAAAGTATTAGGTATTAGATAAAGTATTAGATAAAGGGAAGGTCTCTCTACCAAAGTAGCACTGCCTGAGCAAAATATAAGGATTATTAACTTGGAAGGAGCTTCCTCAATCTTTCATTCCTGTTTAATTATCCAGAATGGTGCATTAAAATATATATTTTCCCCTTTCTCTCAGCCTGTGCAAAGGGAAAGAGGTTTTCAGTCTCAGCAGGAGAACGGAAAGATCTTCAAAGGACATAGGTGAGGGTCTCATTTTTCTGTTCCTTTCTTGAACTGGCACGACTTGAATATTTAGCCTGAGCCAGCACGGCTTCCACTTATGGCTACTGCAGGAATGAATCAGTGGTGGGATTCAAAAATTTGCTACCGGTTCTGTGGGCGTGGCGTGGCTTATGGGCGTGGCAGGGGAAGGATACTGTAAAATCTCCATTCCCACCCCACTCCAGGAGAAGGTTACTGCAAAATCTCCCATTTCCTCCCGATCAGCTGGGACTCGGGAGGCAGAGAAGAGATGGGGGTGGGGCCAGTCAGAGATCGTATTTACCGGTTCTCCGAACTACTCAAAATTTTCGCTACCGGTTCTCCAGAACTGGTCAGAACCTGCTAAATATCACCTCTGGAATGAATGTCTGTCATAATCCCAAGATAGCAAGACCCCCAAATAAAAATCATACCGCTGAAATTTTTCAAGTTTTTAAGAGTCTCAGATGAGTTCTTGAGATGAGCATGCCATAATCCAGAAGTCTTCAAACTTGGCAACTTTAAGACTTGTGGACTTCAACTCCCAGAATTCTTCAGCCAGCTGGCTGGAGAATTCTGGGAGTTGGAAGTCCACAAGTCTTAAAGTTGCCAAGTTTGGGGACCCCTGCCATAATCCGTCCTTGGGCACATGGCAGCCATCAGGTGAGATTGCACAGAGGGTACTAGTACCACCTGAAAAAAAATGGCAATCCTTGTTTTGACCCCAGTTTCTAAATCTCACCAGCATGGGCTGCTTTTCCCTTCTACAGGTAATCCTTGACTTACAACCATTCATTTAGCGACCATTCATAGTTACCGAATGGTCATTAAATGAATGATTTCAATCAGGCACTGGAGTAGTAACATGTAACATGACAATTTTTTTCCCCGTGATGAAAATTCAGGTGCTTGGCAACCGACTCACACTTACGACGGTTGCCGTGTCCCAGGATCATGGGATCAGATCGCCTTTTGCAACCTTCTGACAAGCGAAGTCAGTGGGGAAGCCAGATTCATTTAACAACCGTTGTTAACTAAGATAGCAACTGCAGTGATTCCCTTAATCA
The DNA here is from genome assembly GCA_023053685.1 of Diadophis punctatus similis. Classification (NCBI taxonomy): domain Eukaryota; kingdom Metazoa; phylum Chordata; class Lepidosauria; order Squamata; family Dipsadidae; genus Diadophis; species Diadophis punctatus. Next base: position 314,429,050 of record JALIGW010000001.1, read on the forward strand.
TTAAGCTACGGCAAGAAAGGCCGTGAAATGGGCCAAAACCCCTCTTAGCAATGGCTTAGCAATAGAAATTTTGGGCTCAGTTGTGGTCGTAAGTTGAGGACTGCCTGTACCTTGATGAGGAATTAGAGCTTATCTTTGTCTGAGAAATAAAGGAAAGAAAGAACGTATCACGATAGCAATGACATTTTTGGAGACTCAAGAGATTCTGTGAACAGGTATCCCCAAGTGAGAGCCCCTCTCCGTGGCCAGTACCATCCAAAATGTTAAAGGGACCTGGGTGGGCAGAGCTGGAATGCGGGAGTATAGACATCTCAAGCACCATCACTTTCTTAATAAAAATATTACAGTAATGACATTGATAAATAAAACCGAACTACCAATAAAGGAGAATTTTTGTAGCTCAGGATCGAAATGAGGCGTCCTTGGTGCTCTCTGGGCTTAGTTGTTTTCTTGCAGACATTTCATTACCCAAACTCTGTAACATCATCAGTGCTTGCAGGCTTTCATTATCCAAACTAGGTTGTTGTGGTCCGCCAGCGGCCTGCGGAGCTGGCAGCAGAATCAGACAGCGAGGAGGCTGGGGAGGAACATGGGCCAGGCCTGGAGTCTGGAGAAGGCTTGGTGTCAGAGGCAGAGATCCAGCCAGGGCCATCTGGGAGGTCTGTACTGACTCCAGAGACTCCAGAGGCTGACATGAGCGAGGCAGAGGAACGGGGAGCCTGTTCCCAATGTGCGCATGCGCAGAGCTGCTAGAAGGCAAGAATAGTTAAGGAGGAAAAGGGCTACTTGGGAGTTAGGCTTGGAGATGATTGGCCCCTCCCATAGGACATAAAAGGGAAGCAGACGGATGTGCTCGTTGCAGGAAGCAACTTGGTTCAATTCCAGTCAGTGTAACTCAGCAGCTCTTTTCTGACTCGGTGTTCTGTTTGGCCTACTTGCCAATTAGGTCTTTGGCAGCTGTCAAGAGAGATAAAGGTTGGTGCTTATCAGCCTTCTTCTGAAAGACTTCTGTCGGACTAATTAACATTGTTTGGGACTTAATACAGTAAAAAAGTAAAAAATATTAATAATAATTAATACTGAATAAAAAGAGGTTTTTTGGGACTCCGTTTGTGCTTTATTATTTATCAGGAAGCCTAGGTCAGAACATAGGTAACATCATCAGAGCTGATGATGTTACCTAGTTTGGGTAACGAAACACCTGCAAGAAAACAAGCAAGACCACCGAGGACCCTTCAAAATCAAAGTACCATATTTTTCGGAGTATAAGACGCACCTTAGTTTTGGGGGAGGAAAATGGGGGGGGGAATCTGCCTACCAGGTATTCATCTGGCTAGCGTCCTTAGTCTGGTCAACTTCAACATTATTTTATCCCCTGGTTAGGTCTGAAAAAAATATTCTTCGAAGGGAGTAGGAATGAAAACAAGCCTCCAAAGACTTAGGGCTGGTAAAAAACTACTTTGAGGGAGTAGGAATAAAAAAATGCTGCAAGACGGTAGGGCTGAAAAAACCTTTTTCAGAGGGAGTAGGAATGAAAACAAACCTGCAAAGACTTAGGGCTGGAAAAACTACTTCGGACGGATTGGAAGCCGGGAAGATCATTAGCACCTCATTAGGGCTGGGAAAAAAAGCTTCAAAATAAGCTACATTCGGAGTATAAGACACACCCAAATTTTCAGCCTCTTTTAGGGAGGAAAAAAGGTGCGTCTTATACTCTGAAAAATACGGTAAGTAATTTTAGACTAGTTTCCTTCTTTAATAACCAAATCAGGACTGGCAACTCTGTCATTAAGCAATGCGGTTGGTAAGCCACCCAGAGTCGCTTTGAATAGTGAGATGGGCGGCATATAAATTTAGTAAACAAATAACTAAGGGAAACCACAACTATGCCTACAACCTTACTTCAGCTTTCTTTCACTTTGCAGACCTGCAAAGATCATAAAGTTACTTCTTCCTCACTGTTGCAACTGCAGACAGTCGCTGAATGAGGCAGTCTTTAAATGAGGACTACCTGTAAGACCATTCAGGAAGAGGGGGGCTCTTCAGAGTGTAGTATGATTTTATTTTTTTCAACTTACCGTAGACGTTGAAGAAGTAGGACCCTCCTCTTCTGCCGAGCAAGAGCATGGACATCTGGACCCAAATCCTCTCTTGATGGCGCCACTTGCGAAAACATTGAAGATCCTCATGTAAAGCCCCTGTCTTGTTCTTTCCGTAGGAATCAGGTGACGTGTCTCTCCGTCTCCACCGATGGAAGCCTTCTGCTGTCTGGCTCGCATGATGAAACAGTTCGGCTGTGGGACATCCAGAGCAAACAATGTCTCCGCACCGTGAATTACAAAGGTCCGTACATGTCTGTATATATATTTAACTTACCTGGTGGGAGAAGGGAAACTCCTGGATCTTAAGAAAGGAAAAAATTTAAACCTGGAAGCTCAGAACATGAAGCTTTTTAGCTAAAATATCTCATACTGCTACCCTAATAGTTGGAACTGAAGGCTGAGTCAACTTTGAGCATGTGGGACTCGAACTGCTGGCAGCCGGCAGTCGGCAGAAGTAGCCTGCAACCGTACTCCGTGCTGCATTCTAGCTACTGCGCCACCACGGCTCTATAACATATTATAAAATATTGTATAGCTTTAACATAGAAGTAGCTTAATCTTTTAACCTATTATTGAATCTGGATCATACAGAAATGTAGGTCTCCCGTCTTCAGAGTCTTCCTTTGAATCATAAGCAAAACATAGGAGTACGGTTGCATGTTTTATAATTAGCTGAAAGGATTGCTTACCAGGAAATTTCCACTCGTGAAATATATCAAGTTTTTAGTCATCAGGTTACAAGTCATTTTTTTTTAATAAACAAACAAGTAAGTCAGCTTCATTCTTGCCTAAGTTGCTTTTAAGAAGTAAATTTAGTCTTTTTTAAAAAATAGTTTTTATTAAACATTTTCCAACTTTAAAAACAAGAAAAAAACACAAAAAGAGAAATATGAAAAAAGAAAAGAAAAAATAAACACAACAATATAACACAAGTTTACAGCTTTCCGTATCAGCATGTATGTTCTGCTTTTGTAGTTCACCATTCTACATTTGCCTTCCCATAGGTTATAGCAATTATAATGATACAATACTGGTTATAACAATACTGGTTATACATATATACTGATTATAACAACACTGGTTATACATATATATACATTGTATTTGTATTATAGTCAATAATGTAATTCTCCTTTTTCTTATTTTGGCTTCTGTTCTTTAGCCACTTATACATTCTACTCCAAATATTATAATAGTCCGATTCTTCTCTTTCTTTTAACTCCATGGTCATCCTATCCATTTCTGCACACTCAAGTATCTTCCTAATTGCCATTTCATCTGAGGGAGTATTTGTCTGTTTCCAGTTTTGTGCGAAGGCGATCCTTGCAGCAGTTAGTATGTGCAATATTATGTATTGAAAATTTTTACCCATTTTCGGATCTAACATTCCTAATAGAAACAATTCTGGTTTCAATTCTATCTTATGTTCCGTGATTTCTTCCAGCCATTTCTTAATTTTAAGCCAACATTGCCTGGCTTTGGGGCATGTCCACCACATATGGTAGAAAGTTCCAAATTTATTTGCAGCATCTCCAACATTCAGGGGATAGATTTGGGAACATTTTGCCCAATCTCTCTGGGGGCAAATGCCATCGATAAAACATTTTGTAAAGATTCTCCTTATAGGCTACTGCCATCGTAAGTTTATAATTTCTTTCCCATAATTTATCCCAATGTTCTAACTCTATATTTATTTATTTATTATTTATTTTGTGAGATTTATATACTGCCTCACAGTACAAGCACTCTCTAAGCAGTTTACACCAGTAAGCAATGTATATTTATATTGCCCCCAACAATCTGGGTCATTTTACCTACCTCGGAAGGATGGAAGGCTGAGTCAACCTTGAGCTGGTGAGATTTGAACCGCTGACCTGCAGATCACAGTCAGCTAAAGTGGCCTGCAGTACTGCCTCTAACTGCTGCGCCACCTCGATTCTTATACTATAACCAAAATTCCTGGCCCAGCTTATCATTGTCTCCTTTGCTGTCTTCTCCTCCATTTTGTATCTTATGAGAAAATTGTATATTTTAGTAATCATCCCCCCCACTCTGTTCCTTGCAGTAGTTTGTCCAATTCCAATCTTTAAATGCAGTCAGTGCTTCAAAAGATGTAAGCTCAGTCTTGATTAAATCTCCCAAGGGAGTGAGTTTGTTTGGATCATCAATATAGGCTGTAGAGTATAAATTCAGGTAGTCCTTGAGTTACAACCACAATTGAGCCCAAAAGTTCTATTGCTAAGTGGGTTTTGCCCCATTTTACGACCTTTCTTGCCACAGTTGTTAAGTGAATCACTGCACTTGTTAAATTAGTAACACGGTTGTTAAGTGAATGTAGCTTCCCCCATTGACTTTGCTTGTCGGAAGGTTGCAAACGAGGGTTGGACACTACAACTGTCATAAATATGAGTCAATTGCCAAGCATCTGAATTTTGATCACATGATCATGGGAATGCTGCAGCAGTGGTAAGTGTGAAAAACCAGTCATAAGTCACTTTTTTCAGTGATGTTGAACTTTGAACGGTCACTAAATGAAGTGGTGTAAGTTGAGGACGACCTGTAATCAGTGGGTTACAATTTTTATTGTTTCCAACCCAACATATTTAGAATGGAATAGGAATAGGAATAGAATAAAAACTTGGACTAGGAATAGAGTAAAACCTTTATTGTCACTGTGTCACTTTAAATGTACATTAATCAGCATACATTAAAATGAAATTTAATTGCATTCAGCTCTCATTCATATTTTGTAACCTTGCCCTACGACTCTAGCTCATTCTGTCTCTGCTACCCTGCCAGGTTCAAAAGAATTTGCACCAGTTGTAAGGCTAAAAAAAGGGTAAGCCTTTTGTGTAGACCTAGATAATTAACTTTGATGGTTCTTCTGAAGATAGGTTTGAGACATTCGGGTGGAATTTGATTGAAAATTTTCCTTGGGGAATTTTCTCCACTTTGAGCTGTGTGGAGCTGGACAGGGATCCAAGTGGCTCTTTTACTTTGCATCAGAGCTCTGTTCAGGGGTAAAATGCTCCCCGTTCGGACGTGCCTGCCGGTGGACGGAGAGCCGGTAGCGACGGCAGCGCGAGGCTTCGCCCACCCGCCCGGACGCTGCCATTTGGGTTCTTTTACCTTCTGCGCATGTGCAGAACGCTTTGGGCATGTGCAGAGGGTAAAAGAACCCAAATGGCGGCATCCGGTCGGGTGGGCGAAGCCTCGCGCTGCCGTCGCTACCGGCTCTCCGACCACCGGCAGGCACGCCTGAACCGGGAGCATTTCACCTCTGGCTGTGTTGTTGCATAAAACCTTCCTCTCCTCCGAACTTCCCATGAAAGCAGACTGTTGTTTTTTCCAGTTCATTACCATCGCAATATGATTTACAACTCCTCTTTACTTTGGATGTTCAGAACGGCCTAAGCAAGGCTTAAAACATTAAGTTAGCAAAAGGGCTATAAAATTTGCATGGCTGAATCTTAAATATCGTAATGAGACTTGATACCATAAATCCTTCTTCCTGCTGAGTGACTTGGCAGTTAGCTAAACACACAATGTAAGTTCTGTTTGTATAAAAAGGCACCATCACACACGCTTGGAGTTGTAAGGCTGCCCCCGTAACATTACTTCCAGGGCAGTAGTTCTCAGTCTTGGCAACTTTAAAAAAAAAGGTGGACCATAATTACAGGTAGCCCTCGACTTACAGCAGTTCATGTAATTTCTGGTGCAAAATGCGGCTGCGCGTGCTGTGGTGGGTGTGCCAAGGTACACCCACGTGACACCTATATTCCGCCAGCTGCATTGGTTGCCCATCGGTCTCCGGGTCCAATTCAAGGTGTTGATCACCATCTTTAAAGCCCTTCATGGCTTAGGACCAGGTTATCTCCGGGACCGCATTCTGCCTCACACTTCCCTCTGACCGGTTAGGGCCCACAGAGTTGGCCTCCTCCAGGTCCCGTTGGCCAAGTAATGCCGCCTGGTGGGCCCTAGGGGGAGGGCCTTCTCTGTGGCCGGCCCCGCGCTCTGGAACCAACTTCCCCCAGGGACCCAAACTATCCCCACCCTGCTGGCCTTCCGAAAAGCTGTCAAGACATGGCTTTTCCTGCAGGCTGGGGGTAGAGCTTAATCCACTCGAGCTCACCCCAAGTATGTACGGTTGTTGAATGAGTATTGGACGATTTTAAATATTGTGTTCTTAATTTTTATAAATGTTTTTTAAATGTAATATTTATGAATTGGTGTCTTGTATTTTCTCTGTTGTACGCCGCCCTGAGTCCTTCGGGAGTTGGGCGGCATATAAGAACACCATAATAAATAAATAAATAAATAAATAAATAAATTCATCTAGTGACCGTTCAAAGTTACAACGGCACTGAAAAAAGTGATTTATGACCGTTTTTTACACTTTTACGACCGTTGCAGCATCCCCATGGTCACCTGATCAAAATTCACAGACGCTTGGCGATGGACTCATACTTATGACAGTTGCAGTGTCCTAAGGTCATGTGATCCTCTTTTGCGACCCTTCTCACAAGCAAAGTCAATGGCGAAGCCAGATTCACTTAGCAACCATGTTAACTAAGTTAACAACTGCAGGGATTCGTTGAACAGCTGTGATAAGAAAGTTCATAAAATGGGGCCACACCCACTTAACAGTGTCTCACCAACAGAAATTTTTGGCTCAAGTCGTAAGTCAAGGACTGTCTGTCCTTGAGAAACACCGTTCTAGGATGTAGTTTTGGAATGCTTCCATGGCTAAATGAGGTGGTTGTTAAGAGAACTGCGTCCAATTTACGACCTTTTTGCAGTTAAGGGAATCTTGCAGTTGTTAAGTGAATCTGGCTTCCCTCATTGAGTTTCCTTTGTCAGAAGCCGGCAAGCGAGGGAGAGATAGCAGAGCTGGGGATGGGAGGGAGAGATCCAGAATGATCTACAACCAATAATATTTTTTGTGCAAATTGAGCATTTGAGATTTTTTCCCCCCTTCCGTATAAAAAAAATGACAAAAATCAGTCAATGCGATAAAGGTTTTTATATATCTGCCAGGGAGAACGTTTTTCTGAAGTGCTCTACTAAATTTATGTTCACCGCTCTTGGATTCAGATGTTTCTAAGGTGGGTTACAAATGAGGGAAGCGGAAGCACAATTATAAAATCGCCACAAAAGAACAGAGTTGGAAGGGACCTTGGAGGTCTTCTAGTCCAACCCCTTACTTAGGCAGGAAACCCTACATCACTTCAGACAAATGTTGGATAACCATTTGTCTGAAGTGATGTAGGGTTTCCTGCCTAAGCAGGGGGTTGGACTAGAAGACCTCCAAGGTCCCTTCCAACTCTGTTATTATTATAGAAGGCAGCTGGTACAGACCAGATTCTGAGTTCAAGGCAAATCCCTAGAGGGTACAGATAGTACTCAACAAACGGCCACAATTGAGCCTAAGATTTCCGTTTCGAAGTGAGACAGTTGTTCATTGAATTTTGCCCCATTTTACAACCTTTCTTGCCACGGTTGTTAATTGAATCAGTGCCGTTGTTAAGTTAGTGACACGGCTGTTAAATGAATCAGGCTTCCCCGTTGACTTTGCTTGTTAGAAGGTCGCAAAAGGGGATCACATGACCCCGGGACACTGCAACCGTCATAAATATGAATCAGTTGCCAAGCGTCTGAATTTTGATCACGCGACCGTAAGGATGCTGCAACGGTTGTATGTGTGAAAAATGGTCATAAATCACTTTTTTTCAGTGCCGTTGTAACTTCAGTCACTAACTGAACCGTTGTAAGTTGAGGACTACCTGTATTTAGTAGGTCTTTATTTTGATTGGCAAACAGCTTCAGAATCAGTGAAAAAAAACCAAGCTCTGAACAGCTCAATGTTAATATTATTGTAGTGGGTACTAAAAGGGCTTTAAAGTAGAGTTTAGATAGAATCCATAGGGAAGAAAGGATCTTTGGTAATCATCTGTGATCATTAACCATTCAGAGGGAGCATCTGGTGCTCCATAGGATTCCTGGAGGCATTTAGCCCGTCACTTTAGGAAATAGATCAAAAAAAGTCTGGTAGCGGTTCATTAATGCTTATGATTTTTTATAAAATGTGTTAGTCAGAAAAAACACTACCAAACCCTTCCTGGTGTTTTGCCCCCATAGACTAACCATGCTCTATTCCCACATGGTTTAAGAAATTGGAAACTCGGCTTGATAGAAATTCAGGCCGGTGAAGTTTACTAAACATAAATTTAGTAGAGCACTTCAGAAAAACGTACTCTGTGGCAGATATATAAAAACCTTTATACTGATTTTTGTCATTTTTTATACGGAAAGGGGAAAAAATCTCAAATGCTCAATTTGCACAAAAAATCGCGCGCTTGCGTCCCCTCGTGAGATTTTGGTGCGATTTTGCTTTCGCGCATGCGCGGAAGCAAAATCGTGCGAGGGGCACGCATAGCGCGTGCACGAAATGTGGTGATGCGTGCGCAGCGCACTGGTAGCACGGTAAGTGAGCAACCTGGCCCTGATATATATATGTATATCACTTACCGTGCTACCGGTACGCTGCGCGCGCACACCACATATATATGTTTTTTCTGTCGAGTCATCCTGGTGTACCCAAATATGGGAGAAAGCATCACAGCTTTCATTCATCACACCTTCATTCATTTTCATATCAGCAAAAAAAATGCTACACATATAGAAGATAGTGTGTCGGCTATAGAAACTGCCTGGATGGTCCCAGAGAGGGGCCGAAAGGCAAAATGAAAGCTGTGATGCTTTCTCCCATATTTGGGTACACCAGGATAATACGACAGAAAAACATATATAACCCTTTCCTGGTGAAGAACTGATAGGGAATAGAGCCTGTGGCCTAATGGCTAAGCTGCTGCCTTACAAGGCAGGCAGCCCAGGTTCAAATCCCAGTAAGGGTATGGCTATCTGACAAGAGCTAAGTAGCTTGAAATAGATCTATAATAGTCTCCCTTTATTTTCATTTATCAGCAAAAAAGGCTACACACACACATACATATACATACATACATACATACATACATACATACATACATACATACATACATACATACATAATATACATATACATATACATATATACATATTCATTCATATAGATAGATGATAGATAGATGGATGGATGGATGGATGATAGATATATCAGCTCAGAGCTGCTTTTATGCTGAAGTGGGGGACGTCCTTCAGCTCGGAAGCCGATAACAAACTTGGCACGTAATGGAACTTTAGTTCATTTTCCGATTCAAAAAAAGATGAAAAGATACGTCGGATAGCTGCTGCGGTGGTCTAAATTGAATGTTTAATTGTGTCCTGGCTTGTCCCTCCAGTGAATTACTTCCCTACCCCTTCCATCTATTTATTGTCTTTACTTTGGCTGGGCCCAGCCTCCTAACAGCTGGCGTGGGTCACTCCTTCCCTGACCTTTCATCGGGAATCTACGAACCTGCTGTGATGTTTTGCTGTTCTGAACCAAGCTAGTTAACTGCCTGTTGGGGATTTGTTTTTTAAAATTTAATGGGGTCAAGGAAGCTTTGCTTTCCCTGGTTCAGAGCAAAACTGTTTCCCTGTTGCAGTGTCTTAATTACTTCCCTCCATTTCTGTTTGCTGCAGAAGGCTCTTGCGCCGGGGCGGGCAATTGCTTGCTATTGTCACTCCCCTTGGGAAGTAACGCTATTAACATTCTTTATCTCAACCTAGCAGAACAGGAGATAAGAAGCTGCCAGTGACAGCTCAGGCAGTGATATCTCTTTCCTTGGAGATCTGCGTGCCTTCTTGGAAATCCCTCCCACCCTGTCCCTCAAAGAACTACTTGGCCGCTTCTGTTTGACATTTCCTGAATGCCTCCCAGCCTTCTCCAGCATCGGCTGTTCTTGCAGGACAGGAGTCCAAAAAAAAATCCTCTTAAAGGGGGGGTAGAAGACAATGATCCAGACAGTGCTAATAAGATGCCTCAAAGCTTAGCTGCAAGGCCTGTCATTTTAATACATAACTCCCCGGTCTGATAGTACTGTATTTACTTCCACCAGGCTCCTAACAGATCTATCTTAAGGTTTATTTAATAAGCCCAGGCTGGGTTTGAGCATTTGCTTGTAGGGGGGGAAAGAAATACATTTAGATTCATATCAAATCAATTTCTTAATTTATGATCCCGGATCAGCAATAGAAACGGCCAAATGAAATCAGACAAAAGGAAAGAGAAAGGACTGTCAGATGAGATTTGATGTCAAGTGTTGCCTCGTTGCAACAGCAACAAAAATTGGTTCCCGCGTTAAGTGAGTTCACTATTTTTGAGCCTGGAGGTAAAGCGTGGGTGTAAAAACCATCCGTTCTACGAAGTGTGCTTAGTAAAAGAGGAGCTAGGACGTCCTTTCGAAGATCCTTATAAAAGTTAGCGTAAAATAAAGACGTGTTGAATTGATTTGACTTCCCCAGAACCACAAGGCCAAACGGCGTTGAGGTTGGGAAATATTGGCAACTCTGCCAGATAGTAGCACAGGTGGAAGAATGTTCTGTCTGGCGCTGATAAATCCTTTCCTAAAGCTGGAGGAAACAAGGATGTACAAACACCAGGCAGGTTCTCAGTAGCTTAAGTCTTGGCATACATCAAAGGCGTGTTGAAAGAATGAATGAGTTGACTTCCAATTGGTAAGTCAGTTATCCAGTCTTTGTAACACTAACCTTTTGGCCTGGACATAGTATGAATACAGAATTTACAGCAGGGGTGGGCAATTACCGTAATTTTCCCAAGGGGTCACCTAAGAAATGGGGGGAGGGGTTTGTGGAGGGCACTACCACTGCCCCCTCCCCATGCACCGCTCCCCCCCCCACAACCAACCGCTAGCCAGGAAACAGGAAAAGGACTAGATGTGACCTGCGGACTGTAAAATGCCTCTGGCCTCAATTTTTGCTCTACAACCACCTTTGTCCATAATGAAAGATAATTGTCAGCTAAGACTAGCAGTAGCGAAACTCTAGGACAGTGATGGCGAACCTATGGCACGCGTGCCACAGGTGGCACGCGGAGCCATATCTGCCGGCACGCGAGCCATTGCCTAGCTCAGCTCCAGCGCACATGTGCGCGCCGGCCAGCTGATTTTTGGCTCGCACAGAGGCTCTGGGAGGGTGTTTTCAGTTTCTGGAGGGCCTCTGGGGGGATGGGGGAGGGCATTTTTGCCCTCCCCAGGCTCCAGGGAAGCCTCTGGAGCCTGGGGAGGGCGAAAAATGGGCCTACCGGGCCCACCAGAAGTTGAGAAACGGGCCATTTCCAGCCTTCAGAGAGCCTCTGGGGGTGTGGGGGAGGCCGTTTTCACCCTCCCCAGGCATTGAATTATGGGTATGGGCACTCACGCATGTGCGATAGCATGCGCGCGCGCACTTTCGGCACCTGAGGAAAAAAAGGTTCGCCATCACTGCTCTAGGATTTTTAATCAGTTGCTATCAACAGTTACCATGCGCTCCCTGTGTTCAATTTAGGGCAAACATTTCTATTCATTTCTATGGAGTGGTGCAGTGGCCTAGAGGTGGAGCTCTCGCCTCACAATCAGGAGCCTGTGAGTTCAATCCTGGGTAGAGGCAGAGATTTATCTCTCTGGGCACACAGAGAATATATCTGCTGAACAAAACTCTGCATTGGCAACAGGAAGGGCATCCGGCCATTAAAACACTCTGCTAGCTCCATTCAGTTGCCCAGACTCCACCCCACAAGGGATTATGGGGTCGTTAAAAGAAGATGATTTCTATTCATTTCTATTTCCTGCAATGAAACTAAGGCCATTAAAGAGACCCAAAGTTCTGTAAGTTCAAAATGCTCACCACATGGATACCAATTTGCTGATTTTCTGGAAGGGTCTTTGCTCCGCTCTTGTCTAAGGACAGTTTGGTGTAGTGGTTCAGGTGCTGACCAAGAAACCAGGAGACGGTGAGTTTTAGTTTTGCCTTAGACATGAAAGCCGGCTGGTTGACTTTGGAATAGTCACTGTCTCTCTCTCTCAGCCTTACTCACCTCATAGGGGTGTTATTATGTGGAAAATAGGAGGAGGAAGGAGTATTATGTAGATTTGCTGCCTTGAATTACTTATAAAGTAATAAGTCAGGATTAAATAATCAAATAGTGGCCTAGGGGTGAAATGCAGTATTGCAGGCAAACTCTTCCCACAGCCTGAAATTCGATCCTGATGGGGCTGAAGGTTGACTCAGCCTTCCATCCTTCCCAGATCGGTCAAATGAGGACCCAGATTTTGGGGGGCAATATGCAAACAATGCTGATATTTTAAACTGCCCAGAGAGTGGTATAAAGCAGGGGTCTCCAACCTTGGCAACTTTAAGACTTGTGGACTTCAACTTCCAGAATTCCTCAGCGAGCTTTGCAAAGCTGGCTGAGGAATTCTGGAAGTTGAAGTCCACAAGTCTTAAAGTTGCCAAGGTTGGAGACCCCTGATGTAAAGTATTATCAGGCAGTATATAAGCCTAAATGCTATTGCTATAAAAGTCAAATTATTCTCCCACTTCTCTGCGTAGTTCAGTCACTTCCAGGATATAGGTCCTGCATACTAGAATGCAGAACGGATCTCCCCATAGTCCCCTTACTTAAGTCAGTGCTCTGGATTATTCTCTTTCCAAACAGGCAGTTTACTTAAAAATCAGGAGGGGTCCTCAGCATTGCATTTTTTTCAGCTTCCGAAGGTTGCCGGGGCTCCTGCTGATTTATTCATTTTTTATTTATTACACTTAGAAGGCCGCCTAACTCCATAAAGGCACTGGGAGGCGTACAGCATTAAAACTAGTATGAATAGGAAAAGAACGTGTCCAGAAAAAAGACATTCAGTGCTACTACAGGTCAAATTTTATAAAGCAGGGTCCCCAAGCCTCAGTCCGCAGCCCAGTACCAATCTGTGGCCCGTTGAGAACTGGGCCATGCAACGAACACATGAAGCTCCCTTTGTGCGAGTGGCTGGCACACGTGAAACCATCCTCTCTTCCCCCGCCACTGCCACCGCTGCCAGTCCATGGAGCCAGAAAGGTTAGGGACCGCTGCTATAAGGGGCTCAACGCTCACCCTAATATGGTGAGAGCCATATGGAGCTTGGCAAGATGCCCATGATCCTCAGCTGTTGGGACTACATTTGCTATCTTCCTCAAGCACTGTGCTCAAGATTGATGAGAATTATAGTTAGGGGGTCCAAGGCTGAAATGGAATGGAATGGAATAGAAAATTAATGAATCGGATATAGAAAATTTCCAAGGGGGGAAAAAGGCATTTGTTCACAGACTAACGGAAAAGATAAAAGATTTTTGGGAAGAAAAGAGCCCTATAGCCAAATTAAAGATCCTTACACGAAACCTATTCGGGTATCTAATGTCACCTTATCCATAGAACTCAGAGCCAGGAAGAGCTGCAATTAGGCATATTATAGTCATAAGTTATTGCTGATTCTTAAAGTCATAAAATCGGACTTGGACTGACCATAGAGGTGATCCAGATCTGTATCTCTCAACCTCAGCAACTTTAAAACCTCAACTTCCAAAATTCCCCTAGTCGGTCCACCCAAGTTGCTGAGGTTGAGAAATACTGATCTAGTCCACCTTCCTGCTCAGTGCCAAGCCCAGCACAGCATCTCTGACAAGACAACCAGCTTCCGTTTGAAGACCTCTAATGAAGAAAAAATTGCCGTGGCATGCGGGCAGCGCGTTTCACTGGCTGACAGCTCAAAGCCAGGAGGTTGGTCCTGATGTCCAGCTTGAATCCTCTTCCTTGTGGTTATAATCTATTTGTTCTGATCCTGCCTGCTGGGGCAATAAGGAATAAGTCCACTCTTCCTTCTGTGTGTCAGCCCTTCAGATATAGGAGGACTGCCATCGTATTTCCTCTTAGTCATCTTTTCTGTAGGCCAAACTTTCCCAGTTCCTTTAATTGTCCCTCAAAGCACTTGGTTTCCAAATCCTTCTCCATCTTGGTAGTCCTCATCTGAACTTGCGCCCCTTGTTGAACCGTGTTGGCCAGAATTGTTATTACGTCCCTTGTTGAATCGTGTTGGCCAGAATTTATTTATTTATTTATTTATTCGAAGTTCTTCTATGCCGCCCTACTCCCTCAGGACTCAGGGCGGCGTACAACATTTTAGGGAACATCAAATAAATGTTAAAAACAATTTTAAACAATTTTAAAACAACAAACATATCATATATACATGGGGGAGACGTCAGATGGAGGGTCGTCTCAACATCACCCCACCTGCAGGAAGAGCCATGTCTTAATGACTTTTCAGAAGGCCAGCAAGGTGGGGATGATTCGGATCTCCGGGGGGAGTTGGTTCCAGAGAGCAGGGGCCCCTACAGAGAAGGCCCTCCCCCTAGGCCCCGGCAGTCGGCACTGTTTGGCTGACGGGACCTGGAGGAGACCCACTCTGTGGGACCTGACCGGTCGGAGGGAAGTATGAGGTAGAATGCGGTCCCGTGTTTTGGAGAATTGAGTACAATTCTCCAAAACATCTAACCAAATCAAGGCAGAAGGGAACAATTTTATTTTCCATGATTTTGTCTCTGCATTCCTATTAATGTGTTCCTGTTAAAGGCAAGATTGGCTTTGCCTTTTTAGCAATTCCACTGGTAGCTCATGTTTAATTTGCGGTAAACAAAAGCACCCCAAACATTTTCACATATTTTACTACTTAGTTAGGTCTTCCCATCCTAGGTGCCTCGCCTTTTTCCCTTTCAGATGTAGATGCATTTCTCCTTGTTAAATTCTCTTCATTTTAGCCCACTACTTTCTAGGTATTTTAACATCCCCTCTCTCTTATCTAAAGCATTGGCCACGCTTTGCATTTTTTGCCATCTGTAAACTTTATCAGTGCCTGCTAAACTTTGACACTGAAGTCATTGATAAGATTGGGTGGGAGTATTACTTTATGTAAACATATCACAAAAAATAAGCATCGATCAGAAATAATATTTTGGGATTTGGAAGAGAAGGTAGGTTTGTCTCAGATTATCAGCTGATATCCTCCTTGGCAACCTTCAGTCTCGAGAAACTATGGTATCGTGCTCTGGAAAGAGTTTCTAGAAAGAGTTCCTAGAATAGCATCTAGTGTGGCTAAAAAGGCCAATCTGAGAGTGGCAATCCCTTCCACACTGAAGGCAGATCCATTCCGTCCCCTGCCTGGCCCCCAGATGTCTCTGGTTCCGGGACTGCCTCGGCCTGCCGAACAAGTGTCTCCTCGAACTGGAGAAGGCCATACTGCGTCTTTAGCCTCCAAGCGGAACGATCAGAGGTCAAGGTTTCCCAGCTGTTAATGTCCATTCCCAAGGCCTTTAAATCCCTCTTACAGATATCCTTATATCGCAGCTGTGGTCTCCCTCTAGGGAGCTTTCCCTGCACTAGTTCACCATACAGGAGATCTTTCGGATAAATGCAGCCGATAAATATCAGTGCAATAGGTGTACTTAAGAATATAATAAGAGCGTCCAGAAGTTCAAATGCAATTTTAGGATGCATCAATAAAGGTTTAATTCCCAAATCATGAGAAATCAACATTCCACTTTCTTTGGACTTGGTCAGACCCCTCTTTGACAACTCAGACTTCCAGGCCCCACATTTTATGCAAGATTCAAGAAACTGGAACAGGAACAGGAAGACAACCTGGAAAATTAAACCCTATGAGGAATGATTAAAAGAGCAGAGTAGGTTCGGTCTTGAGAAAAGACAACGGAGACGAGAGACGAGAGATTGGCAGTGTTCAACCACTATGTGAATAAGCACTTGAACTGGCATTCTCAGACATTTTCTTTAGAATTGGGGTCATTCTGGTGTTTGTCCCAGTTTGTTTGTTTGTTTGTTTGTTTATTTATTTATTTATTTATTTATTTATTTATTTATTTATTTATTTATTTATTTATTTATTTATTTATTTATTTATTTGGTTTTCTTATATGCCGCCCAACTCCCGAGGGACTCAGGGCGGCGTACAGCACAGAAAAAAAATACAAGAACAACCAATAAACAATTGAATTAAAATCAGAATATAAAAATTAAAAATTACAATATTAAAAACCATCCAACAACCAGACATACCCGGGGGAGAGTTCAGATGGAATTAAGCTCTACCCCCTGCCTGCAGGAAAAGCCATGTCTTAACGGCTTTTCGGAAGGCCAGCAGGGTGGGGATGGTTCGGGTCTCTGGAGGAAGTTGGTTCCAGAGCGCGGGGCCCCCCACAGAGAAGGCCCTCCCCCTAGGGCCCGCCAGCCGGTATTGCTTGGCTGACGGAGGCTGGAGGAGGCCAACTCTGTGGGCCCTAACCGGTCGGAGGGAAGTATGAGGCAGTTGCTGGCTGGAAGAGAAGTTGGGCAGGCAGAAATGAAGAAACTGTTTACTTGACAAAAGAGAGTGATCTTCTCAGGGCTAAATTCTTCCAGTACTAACCCCATTCTGCTCGCCCACCAGGCCATTCCTGGATCTTCCTTAATCGTGGGTTGCCTTGAGTGTACTTGTGTGTGAGAGTGAGTGTGAATTAAGGCTAAGGGAAAAGCTAACAGCAGCCAACAGCTGTGTGGGTAAATGCTGTAATTAAAGCATTCATTAACTCCGGTGAAGGGGGGGGAGAGGCATCATTACCTTGGGCAGCTACAAAAGTCACAATGATGGATGTCTTGCTCAGGGAATGGTAGCAAGGCCATAATTCAGTATTACATCCAGGTGCTCCAGGGAGATCGTAGGGGGGAATCTTTCCTCCTGGTTAGCTTTGGACACCTAACTGAACAGTAAATTGGGAAGAAAATAATACTCATATAGGCAGGAGGGAGTCCTTGCTTTGGATAGCTCAAGCCAGTGCAATTTGGGACCATCAAGCTTGTAGAACCCATTACTTCTTATATAATTGGCTATTCTGCTTTGTCAGCGGGTGCTCCGGCTTCAAATTTCAATCGCACAATTGGGCAGGCGCAAATTATGGTCGGGATAAGTGTGCCACCTAGTCATCTTGTTAGCAGCAGGGTTGTCTTTTAATCTTGCTCTTCCCCTGTAAAGGGAAAAATGCATTCAATTTGCAACGATTTTGAACGAGTGCCGCTTCCTGACAGCTCAGTCTGAACTGAGCGATTGTTCCAACACCTGATTAAAAGGAGAGGCAGGCAGGCTGACAGATGAAAATCTTGACATAGAAGTATTTTTGGCTCCCGTATAAAACAGGAGGGAGCATGACTTGGAACAGGAGAGAGCTAGATTCAAATCCTTTTATACTAACAGAAGAGAATATTTATAGCTCGGGGTTCAACAGTGGCGTCCTTGGTACTCTCTGAGCTTGGTTGTTTTCTTGCAGATGTTTTGCTACCCAACTAGATAACATCATCAGTGTTAAGTGTTAAAAAAGCAAAGGGATTTGTTTTCTGTTTATATACAGTGGATCGCACAATGTCAGTGTCGGCCCAAGTATTGTTTTCTTCTTGGAAGTTCCTTGATTGGCTATTGTTCACTGTTTGATTGTTGGTCTGATATTACTCATGATGTTAATCCCTGCATACCTGGGTGTTGATTGCTGGCTGGGAGGTGTTTAGGTCTTTTGGTTCCCTTTTTAGCTTTTTGATTTCTCTATTGAATGGCATGTAAATGTTGTTTATCTCTATGTGCCCATTGATGGCTAATTTGTCTGAATACCAAGCTTCTAGGAATACTCTAGTGCTGTGATGGCACGCGTGCCCAAAGTGGCACGTGAAGCCATGTCGCCCGGCATGTGCGGCCTTGCCTGTTTGTCTTCCGGGTTTCTGGCACGCATGTGCCTGCGACGATCAACTGTCCTTCACGCATGCGGCAGTGCTGAAAACTGGTGTGCGCATGCACGCCGGCCAGCTGATTGTCATGTGCATCAGAACCTGGAAGTTTGGCTTTTCTGGAGTGCAATCCCTTCGTGCGTGCGGCAGTGCTGAAAACCGACCTGCGCATGTGCATCAGCCAGCTGATCGTCGGGTGCGCATGTATGCTAGAACCCGGAAGTTCGGCTTTTCCGGAGCACGGCCCCGATGAGCGTGCACGCGTGACATTTCTGTGTGACCTTTTTGGCACTTGGTGCTGAAAAGGTTCGCCATCACTGCTCTAGTGTTTTGCGACTTAGGATCCTGATTTAGGATACTGACAGGGCAAACCACTGTATATAAACAGATTAAACTCCACTCTTGTCTAGCACAGAATACATTACCTAGTTGGATAATGAAACGTTTGCAAGAAAACAACCAAACTCAGAGAGCACTAAGAGCACAGATCCTTACATTTGACCATGGAGCTTTCTTGGAACTCTTGCAAGGCTGCTGTGGAAATAAAAATAAGGAAGATTAAATAGCCCTCTTCCTCTTTCCTCTTTCAATCCATCATGCAGCCTTTAAAAATAAGAGCTTGGTATTTAAATTGCCATGTGTGGCCTGTAGGGGTCCTTAGTGATAAAATCATAACAGGTGAATTCACTTGTTAGCTAAATTGAAAACAAACAGCACACTGTTGAACACAAGGTACAATAATGTGTACGAGCAATGTAGCACAACAATTTTTTTTAAAAAAAGTAGCAATAGCAACAATAAAAAAAAGCACAGTACTAAATACCAGGACAACCGTACAGGGCATTTTCAGATATTCATAAAGCTTCCCTTCCGAAAGGCTGAGCAGGTAAGTAGAGTTTTAGGCGAATAAGCATACCTAGAATAGAATAGAATAGAATTCTTTATTGGCCAAGTGTGATTGGACACACAAGGAATTTGTCTTTGGTGAATATGCTCCCAGTGTACATAAAAGAAAAGATACATTTGTCAAGAATGGTTGTCATAGGGTTCAAGTAAGTAATCAGGAAACAATCAATATGAAAATAAATCGTAAGGATACAAGCAACAAGTTACAGTCATACAGTCATAAGTGGGAGGAGATGAGTGATAGGAGCCATGAGAAAAACTAATAGTAATAGTAATGCAGCCTAGTGAATAGTTTAACAGTGGTGAGGGAATTATTTGTTTAGCAGAGTGATGGCGTTCGGGAAAAAACTGTTCTTGTGTCTAGTTGTCTTGGTGTGCAGTGCTCTATAGCGACGTTTTGAGGGTAGGAGTTGAAACAATTTATGTCCAGGATGCGAGGGGTCAGTAAATATTTTCACGGCCCTCTTTTTGACTCGTGCAGTATACAGGTCCTCAATGGAAGGCAGGTTGGCAGTAATTGTTTTTTCTGCAGTTCTGATTATCCTCTGATTAACCTATGTGTGTCTTGAGGTCCTATTTCCAATGTAATACCCACAAGGCTCTGTTTTCTGGGCCTTTCAGAGCTTTGTCATTTTCTGCCTGGTAAGTCAAGCTGCCCACTAACGGCTTCACTCTTGTGCCTTGAAATCCATGACTGAATATTGAACTGTGGGCCCGAAACACAAATAGACAGATAGCTCTCTGTGTATTGACATTCAAGTCTAAGGATGTCTGCAGCAGAATTTAACTCCGAGACAGTGAAACACTGAAAAACTTAACTCTGCATGCAGGAAGACCCACATTTTTATGAGTTGGGGAAAATCCTTGGGAAGGATTCTTCTTTGAGCTGAAAGAAAGGTAATCTCAGAATCAGGCTCGATTCCTCTTGATTATATGGGCACAGGCGCGTCATTTTCTTGGCAGCTGTACAAAATGGTTTGCCACTGACTTCTTTTTAGTTGTTTATTTGGTGTTTTTTTGTTCCAACTTGCTGATCCACCTGAGATTTCTGGGGTTTACTGTGGGTTTCCCAACCGGTATTTTTATAAATTTGGCTTTCGGTCAGCCAGAGACCTTTCAACCTCTTTTAAAAGCCTTAATTGCTTAATAGCAGCTACTTCTGTCTTTTTGGGGGGAGGGGGAGATCAGGCAAGATTGCTAGATTAGCCAAGCAACTTAATCCTTCCCTGTAAACAGCTCCTTTTTGTAAGAGATGCTTAAGAGCCCAGTTGCATGCTATGGTTTGGAGTGCAAGAATTTTAAGAACTGCAATGGAAGGATAGTGAGTTTAATAATAACAACAGAGTTGGAAGGGACCTTGGAGGTCTTCTAGTCCAACCCCCTGCCTAGGCAGGAAACCCTACACTACTTCAGACAAATGGTTATCCAACATCTTCTTAAAAACTTCCAGTGTTGGAGCACCCACAACTTCTGGAGGCAAGCTGTTCCACTGATTAATTGTTCTAACTGACAGGAAATTTCTCCTTAGTTCTAAGTTGCTTCTCTCCTTGATTAGTTTCCACCCATTGCTTCTTGTCCTACCCTCAGGTGCTTTGGAGAATAGCTTGTGAATAGAGTTGTGTTAGTCAGTTCTTTCCTAAAGGGCAGCCCTGTGTTTCTTCTACAACAGTCTGGTGGGGTGTCTCGGGCTAACCGTTTATTATCTCACAAGGTTTTTTGTTGTTGTTTTTTAAATATTTTTATTGGTTTTTCAAATTTAAAAAATCACAATAAATCTTTAAGCAATTCTATATCTTCTTATTTACATTGATTTCATATTAACACAATACAATATTTACAATATTCTATGTCCTTGTTTCGTTTTCCTTTTTTCATTTTCTATTGTCAATCCATTGATACCAATTTTCCCATACATCATAATAGTCTGAGTCTTTTTGTCCTCTTAATTCTATGGTTAATTTATCCATTTCTGCACAGTCACAGATTTTCTTAATTGTTGGAAGTTAGGATTCTTCCAACACTGCATACACAAGTCTTGCAACTGTTGTGATATGTAAAGTCAGGTATTTAATGTTTTTACTGTATTGGTTTTTAAATATTCCAAGTAATAAGAGTTCCGGGGTAAATTCTATTGTTAATCCTGCTATTTCTTGTAACCAGTTATGTATTTTTGTCCAGTACTTCCTCGCTTCGGGACATAACCACCACATGTGAAAGAAGGTGCCCTGTTCTTTTTTACACTTCCAACAACTCGAATTTAAATTAGGATATATTTTTGCTAATCTTGCTGGGGATTATCGCACAAGGTTTTATTCTCCACAAAAGGCTGCTGTTCTTTCTAGCTGCGTAATAGCAATAGCACTTTACTTATATACCGCTTCATAGTGCTTTACAGCCCTCTCTAAGCGGTTTACAGAGTTCAGCATATTGCCCCCAACAATCTGGGTCCTCATTTTACCCACCTCGGAAGGATGGAAGGCTGAGTCAACCTTGAGCCTAGTGAGATTTGAACAGCTGAACTGCTGAACTAGCAGTCAGCCTGCAGTCGCAGCATTTAACCACTGCACCACTTCAGCTCTTCACACGACATGTAACTATTCCTTCTGCTCCGGTAGGTCCGATCACAAACGCTTTCATCACCCTGGCCCCTGCCAATATGCTGAATCCGGACAGCAAACCTCGCGTCCCACTGCCAAAATTCAGCCGGCATCTTCACAGCACAGAGAGCATGGAAAACCCTGCCAGCGAGGGGCTGACACTTTGTCTGGGGCTGCATGAGAAGGTAAGGAAACTAAGCAGAAGGAATTGGCGAGAGATTAATTGGCCAGACATACGTGTGTGGGGTGTGTGAGACATGTATCCTTTCAGCCAAAGCGGGAGCAGCCTCAGCAGATGGCTAGTCCCTGGTGATGCGATGCAGATCTTAAAACAGGCCTAGCTTTAATGTTCTGGTGTAATTCTTCCTCTGGGGCTAAGGAAAGGGCTGTGAGCATCGGTATGAGTTATATCCTCTTGACGGGCACTAAAGCAGGAATGAGCTGAAACTTCACCCCCGCCACACCTGCGTATCTTGGGATTTGAAATGAACCCCGTGCTCACTGCCCTGGGAAGGATCATAAACTTTTGGAATTGAATTTGGCAGACAGGCACTTGATCACAGGTGTGTGTTTTAGGATGAGCTGTAAACGGAAATCAGGTGGCACAGAGGAGGAAACCGTTGAATCCAGAGCTGCGATAAATAAGTGGCGCTTTCACGCTCAGCGAACAGGGTTTTCACAAGGACCAAATCATTGTCTCTGTGCTGTGTTTACTGGGGAATTCCCTAGAATTAATTTGACCCACCACGGTGGGTATCCTGGTGCTGGGCTAGATCAGATGCAGCAAAGTAGTTCTTACATTGCATTATCAAAAGTTATTTTTCCCCAATAGAGTCTCCATGTTCAAGGTCAACATTCCCCGAATATGAGATTGTAAGGAGAGAAAAAAAATCAGGCAGCCATCTCCTTCATACACATTTTCCAAGGGATGCTGGAACAGGATCTTTTGGATCTTCTCCTAATAGGAAGGAAGAGATCAAGTAGAGATCCGGTTTCTTCCATTCTTTATTCCAAGCAACTGGAAAGCATCGTTTTCCAGCCCTGCTTCTCAGCACTCTCTCTGTTTGTATATAGTATATAGCAAAGAGCGGATACCCCATATTTATATTTACCGTATTTTTCTGAGTATAAGACGCACCTTTTTCCTCCCTAAAAGTGACTGAAAATTTGGGTGCGTCTTATACTTCGAATGTAGCTTTTTTTTTCCAGCCCTAACTAGGTGCTAACAGATCTTCCCAGCTCTTACCTTGCAGGCTTTTTCATTGTTACTCTCTCTGAAGAATGTTTTTCTAGCCCTAAGTCTTTGCAGATTTTTTTTTCATTGCTCTACTTGCTCCGAATAAGTTTTTTTCTAGCCCTAACCAGGTGCTAACGATCTTCCCAGCTCTTACTGGCTTGCATGCTCTTTCATTGTTACTCTCTCCGAAGAAGGTTTTTTTAAGTCCTAACCAGGGGATAAAATAATGTGCTGAAGCTGACCAGACTAAGGACACTAGCCAGATGAATACCTGGTAGGCAGATTGTTTTCCCCTATTTTCCTCCCCAAAAACTAAGGTGCGTCTTATACTCCGGTGCGTCTTATACTCCGAAAAATACGGTGATTACTCTTCTGGTGGAGTTGCAAGGACTGAAGAGATTATTTATGGGAGGGGTTTTCAAACTTGCACAGAAACCTGTTAGTTAAAACAAAAACAAAAAAATCTCCCTGATCAAAAGACAAAGTACAAGTGATAGAAAATTAGCTGGATTTGAGTAGGTTTGCTTTTGGGTTTGTTTTTTTTCCCCCCCTTAGTGAAACACAGCTTGAAAAACCCGGATGTGTATATTTGTTTTGTTGTTCTGTATCAACAAACGCTCCAGGCAGAGTGCAGAAAATCTGCATTCACCAATACAGAAAATCAGAACAGTGGCAGAGCTTCAGGTTTGCTTGTCCAGAATTTGAAGCGATGGCATTGACAGCCCGTGGCTATGCGCGAAAGTAGGGTCTATAACCGTGATGGCGAACCTATGGCACGGGTGCCACAAGTGGCACGCAGAGCCATATCGGTGGGCACGCGAGCTCAGGTCTGGCATGCATGTGTGCACCAGCCGGCTGATTTTCGGGCCTTCTGGGCCCACTGGGAGTCAGGAAACAGGCTGTTTCCAGCCTCCAGAGGGGGTGGGGAAGGCCGTTTTCGCCCTCCCCAGGCTCCTAGAAAGGCTCTGGAGCCTGGGGAGAGTGAAAAATGGGCGTGCCATTGCATGCTGGGAGCAGGGGGGTCATGCGTGCATGTGCGGGGGTGCATGGAATTATGAGTGTGGGCACGCACACACGTGATCCCCGCATCCCCCCCCCCTTTTGGCACGCGAACCAAAAAAGGTTCGCCATCACTAGTCTATAATGTTAAAAACAAAGTCGGCATTATCTTGAACTTGAAATCAATGCTACGTTCCTTTTGAAGAGCAGGCTTTGAAAAGAAGATGAGGTGGAATGGAACGTATTATTATTATTATTATTATTATTATTATTATTATTATTATGATTATTATGATTATTATGATTATTATGATTATTATGATTATTATGATTATTATGATTATTATGATTATGATTATTATGATTATGATTATTATTATTATTATTGACATTTATATACCGCCTCACAGTGCAAGCACTCTCTAAGCGGTTTACACCAGTAAGCAATGTATATTTACATTGCCCCCAACAATCTGGGTCCTCATTTTACCTACCTCAGAAGGATGGAAGGCTGAGTCAACCTTGAGCCGGCGAGATTTGAACCGCTGACCTGCGGATCACAGTCAGCTAAAGTGGCCTGCAGTACCCCACTCTAACCGCTGCGCCACCTCGGCTCTTAAGTTCACTGTTAGTACCATATTTCTCCGAAAATAAGACAGGGCCTTATATTTTTTTGAATCCCAAAATATGGCCTTGGTCTTATTATCGGGGGGACTTATTATTTTGGGGGTGCAGTAGGCAGCAAGCGTGGGACTGGATGTCCCATCGCCGCCGCCTCTCCTCCCTGTTCTTGGCGCGGGCCGAGCGGCTGGCCCGCCGCAACCGCATCATGGAGCAGGACTCTGCAAGGCTTGTTGTGCGGTTGCATGCACGAACTGCAGGACTGCCGCGAGCTTCACCATACAGCACAGTTGGGGTCCTGCTGCCGCTCGTGCATGCAACGGCACAAGCCTTGCAGAGTCCTGCTCCACAAAGCGGTTGCAGCGGGTCAGCTGGCGCCAAGAACAAATCTTTGCTTTGGGGCCTTATATATGTGGGTCATCATAGCAAAGAGACCCCTAAAAGAGCTTGAAAAAGGATTTCCCTTTGGTCTGGATCTTCACATACAAGCAGGCTTTGGGGAAGAGGGAAAGTCAAGATCTTCAGCAGCACAGGATGCTCTAGCTCAGTGTTTCTCAACCTTGGAAACTTTAAGTTGGGTGTGTACTGGGAGTTAAAGTCCATCCATCATAAAGTTGCCATGGTTGAGAAACACCGCTCTGGCTGAATTAAGAGCAGATTTCATTATGGCAGGAGGTAGACCAGAAGCAGCCAAGTCTTTACCCAAAGGTGCTTTTTCCAAAAGGCAAAACTGGACTTTGTTGGTTTTGTGTTGTTTTTTTCCTTGAATACGTTTCGCTTCTCATCCAAGAAGCGAAACATTTTCAAGAAGAAGAAAAAAACCCAAGAAAATCCCGTTGCCTTTTGGAAAAAGCACCTTTGGGACAACCGTGACCTGGATGATTGAGAATCTCCATAGACCAGAGGTCTTCAAACTTGGCAACTTTAAAACTTGTGGACTTCAAACTCCCAGAATTCTCCAGCCAGCATAGCTATGCTGGCTGGAGAATTCTGGGAGTTTGAAGTCCACAAGTCTTAAAGTTGCCAAGTTTGAAGACCTCCGCCATAGACAATCAAGTCTTTCACACATCATCCAGGTGCTTGCTCAACACCCAGTCCCAGGTGGCATCTGTGTGGCTCTTTGGGGGCCCATCAATCATCCCCAGAACAGACTTAGATGCCAGTTGTGTGGCAATCGGGTGGCCTTCCAACCTGCAAAAATTTAGGATGGCCCTTTTATGCCACCTATACGTCCCAAATCCTGAATGCACGAGGGCTTCTTGTTTTTCCAATCAGAGAATCTCAGCGAGAGGTATGACCTCAAAACCCCCAGATTGCCTGTGGCTCCCAAAGAGACCATTGTGCCGCCACCCCCCCCCCATCTGCTCTGTGCTCAAGCCCGATATTAAAACTCTGTTCTTTTCCAAAATGTGAGGACTTTCCCCCTCCCCTTTCCAGCCTTCCTCTGCATTCATAACGCCAATTTAATAATGCTCCTCACACTCCAGATCTGATGCCACCGATATGATGTTTTAAGAAAGGAAAAGAGACCGTTCCGGGGTTGGGGACTGAAAGGTAGGGTGAACGGAGCATTTCATAGAAGAAAGTACGTGCCTTGCGGCCAAGGACAGCAGCAGCCACGGGTGTATTTTCAAAATCGAGAAGCATAGGACTGACAGAAAGCACTGGGCAATCTCCCTCCGGCAGTCCTTGGGTTCCTGCATTATCCTTCAGCTCCCTTCATCCCCAGCCCACAGAGCTGGGGATGATGGGAACTGAATCCAGCCCAGCATTTCAGGAGAGCACCATTAAGACAAAAGGGCTGGCTTACTAGAGGATTATATGTTGAATTACGGCAGCCTATAAATAAGTTTATGAATAAATGCATGCATTATTATGATTTATTTATGGTACAATTATGCATGGTGCGGGAAGAAATAGGTAGGGTTCTCTGTGGGGTTTTCCTCCCCCCCCCCCTCGTATAACTAGAATTGGAGGAAAAGGGGAGATCGTAAAATCAAATCCATGGATTGTAGGTTAGGGAGAGACAAAAGAGCCCTTTGTCGTTGCACAAACGGCAATTAATTTGTGAGGCTCGTTGCCTTGAGATGCTAGGTAGACATCTTTGAAAGACAATTAGAGTGTCCCCAGGGAGGTGGTGAAGTCTCCGTTGTGATGGCAAGGGAGAAATTGTGACAAACAGCCTGAAGGTTCAGCCTGCAGAGTCAGGCAGGCAGCTAAACTCCCAGGATACTGGAGCCTCTAAAGCTAAATGGATGAGCATCCAATGGATGAGCTGCCCCCCCCCCCAGGTAAGGAGAAGACCCCTACCCAGACGTAGCTGAACAAAAAACATTCATACTATTTTCCATCCCATAAACAGGTATTTAAAGGCCAGTCTTCTGACTGACGAGCACAATTCAAAGCGCACACTGATGATGTCTCCTCGAATGGTGATGAAATGTTTGCAACCTAATTGCCAAGCTCGGAGCTCAAACCAACAACCCAACACCCCTTTTCACTGCTTTCGCCTAACTCAGGGGTGTCTAATCTTGGTGATTAAGACTTGTGAACTTCAACTCCCAGAATTCCCCAACCAGCCATGGTGGCTGGGGAATCCTGGGAGTTAAAGTTCACAAATCTTAAAGTTGCCAAGGTTGGATATCCCTGCCCTAACTCCTATAACATTCGGGCGAAGAGATGAAGCTCACAGACTATTCAAATCTCTTTCCAGACTGGGCTGAAGAATTCCATATACAGTTAACAACTGACCACATTTATTAAAGAACCAAGTAAGGAAGACTCAGAAATGGTCTGTTGCTTTTTTAAAAAATAAATAAATCATAGCCGGTTAAAATGGATCAAGAATTATATGTAATCTTTGACAACACCTTATCAGATGAGCTTGCAGGGGTTTGCCGGACAATCAAATATGCATTTGTCACCAGCAACAGGGAGGTGGCGCAGCAGTTAGAGTGCAGTATTGCAGGCTACTTTAGCTGACTGTGATCCGCAGTTCAGCTGTTCAAATCTCACCGGCTCAGGGTTGACTCAGCCTTCCATCCTTCCGAGGTAGGTAAAATGAGGACCTAGATTGTTGGGGGCAATATAAATATACATTGCTTACTGGTGTAAACCGCTTAGAGAGTGCTTGCACTATGAGGCGGTATATGTCTCACTAATAAATAAATAATAAAGTGATTCAAAGGGTTCAAAAAATATTTCCCCCCCCCAAAAAGGAAATATAGGTACCGTATTTTTCGGAGTATAAGTTTTTGGGGAGGAAAATAGGGGGGAGGGAATTCTGCCTACCAGGTATTCATCTGGCTAGTCCTTAGCCTGGTCAGCTTCAGCACATTCGTTCGCTTTGCTGGTTTTGAGGTTGGGGAAGGTTGATTGTCGGAGGGAGCAGCAATTAGAAAAGCAGACAAAGCACGGAAGATCATGTTGGGGCTGAAAAACATCTTCAAAAGCACAGCTGATCATCGGAGGGAGCTCCAGTGACTAAAGCAGGCAAAGCGCGGAAGGGGTAAGAGAAGGCAGCAGCTGTTCCGGGTAGCCATTTTGAGCACCGCGCGTCGAGCGTTTGGAGGCTGTAAACGCAACGCGCGGAGCCCCAAAACACAAGCCATTGTCGGTGGCAATCTCTGCAGTCAGGAAGAGGATGCGCAGAGGCTGAAGAGTGGGCAAGGCTATATTCGGAGTATAAGACGCACCCAAATTTTCAGCCTCTTTTAGGAGGGAAAAAAGTGATCTTATACTCCGAAAAATACGGTATTTTTAAAAAAGAAAAATTCCTATTGCACATCCAACACAAAGTTTCTTGGGCACAACTTAATTAATTTATGAATGTACCATTATTGTGCAGTACTTTTTGTACCTCAGCATAAGGCTGAGTCATGAGGGGTATCGTTTGAAGTGTGTATTGAGGTGTGTAATGTGGGTCTAGGAGGGGAATGTGTCACTGGCTTCATCATAAATCTGTCCGAGCAAGAGGGAACGAAAGGCTAGATAAGGGTGGGTTTCTTGCCTACTGGGATCAATACAGATAGTCCTTGACTTACGACTACAACTGGGATAAGAAATTCTGTTGTTAAGTGAGTCGTGCCTGCTTTTACAACCTTTTTGCCACAGTCATTGAGTGAATCAGGCAGTTGTTAAGTGAATCCTGCTTCCTCCATTGACTTTGCTTATGGGAAGCCAGCAACCATTGTAAATGCCAGCTGCCAAGCACCCGAATTTTGATCATGTGACTGTGGGGATGCTGCGACGGTCATAAGTGCGAGGAGAGATCTTAAATCACTTTTTTCAGTGCCGGTGTAACTTTGAACAGTTGCTAAGCAGATGACTAACAAGGGTTGTCTGTAAATTCGCAGACCATGTATCAGTCGAGCCCCTTTTCAAGGCAATCCTGAGATTGAGTCCTCTGGCATGGGGATCAATCAGAATAGAGCTGGAAGGGACCCTCAGAGATCTTCTAGTTCAGCCCCCTGCTCAAGCAGGAGATCCTATACCATTTCAGACAAGTGACTGTCCAGTCTCTTCTTAAAAACCTCCAGTGACAAAGTGCCCACAACGTCTGAAGGCAATCTCTTCCACTGGTTAATTGTCCTCACTTTTAGGAAGTTTCTCCTTAGTTCCAGGTTGCTTCTTTCCTTGATTAGTTTCTGTTAAGGTATTCATGAACTGGGAGAACCATTGGTAACAAGGTCAGCTAAAGACTAGGCATAGCAACTAAGTCAGCCAATGGGAGCTAAACACATCTGAGTCTGTGCAGAGAATCAAAACTGAAAGCTAGAAGGCTGGGCGTGGCTCAGCCCACTCTGTACTCTCTCCCACTCTGTGCTTGTCTTCTCTGATGAAATGAAGCTAACTCACCTGCTTGTGTTTACTTGAAGAAATAATCTACTTGTGGTATTGTATATATATTACTATGTTTATAAAGAAGTTAATGAATCCAGCTGAATCAGTTATATGTGTGTGCTTCTGGTTTTGATTTTTATGCAACAAACTCTTAATAGTTTCCATCTATTGTTTCTTGTCCTGCCCTCTATTTGGTAAATAAATTGACCCCCTCCTCTTTGGCAGCCTCTCAAATACTAGAATACTGCTATCATGTCCCCCCTAGTCCTTCTTTTCTCTAGACTGGCCAAACCCAAATCCTGCAGCCGTTCTTCGTTATGTTTTAGTCTTCAGGCCTTTAATCATCTTAGTTGCTCTTCTTTGCACTTTTTCCAAAGCCTCAACATTATTATTATTTTTTTGTAACCTGGTGACCAAAACTGGATGCAGTGTTCCAGGTGTGGCCTTACTAAAGCGGTGCTAATACTTCACATGATTTTGATCCGATGTCTCTGTTTATACAACCCAGGATTGTGTTAGCTTTTTTTGGCTGCGGATCACGGAAAGGTTTTTGGAAAAACGGGGAGTTGTGGGGGGCAACTCTGCCTGCTTGTTTTTGTCCATAAAGTGTAGATTGCAGCAAAGTTGCTTGTGCTGTTTCCCGTGGCTCATAAGAGAGAGAGAGGGAGAGAGAGAGAGACCTCGGTGGGGTTCTGTCTTCATCTCAGAAGACACAGCAGTAATACCAATTGCTAGGTCTTCTAAGGGGAGGCGGGGTGGGGATGTTGTGGCTGGAGAGCCGATTGCTTCTGCAGATCCCAGGAGCCAGCCTGCGAGAGATAAAGATCGGCTGTCTCCTTTTATCAGCGCCGCCGTGTTGTCTCCCAAACTAGAACGGCAGCAGCTCTCAAGGTTGCGTATCTGGAGTTCCTGATGAATTTCTGTCGTTCACTGGGGTGCAAAGGGGGGTGGGTGGGAGTGGGGGAGGGTGTCCTTCTCTCCTTCCCAGGGATGTCGACTTTCTTTGGTCTCTGCTGCAAATACGGAAGACGGGCTTGAAGGGCAACTTCTTTCCTTCTGGACCCCTCCTTCCCACTTGCAATTGAGGATAATTCAAATTATCCACAATCTAGCCAATACAGGTTGTCCTTGACTTACAACACTTCATTTAGTGACCGTTCGAAGTTACAGGGGCATTGGGGGAAAAGTGACTTGTGAATGTTTTTCACACGACAGAGGCGACATCCCCATGGTCACCTGGTCAAGATTTAAACGCTTGGCAACTGACTCGTATTTATGACGGTTGCAGCATCCGGGAGTCATGTGATTCCCCCTTTTGCCACTTTCTGACGAGCAGAGTCAGTGGGGAAGCCAGATTCACTCAACAGCCGTGTTACTGACTTAGCACCTGCAGTGGTTCACTTAATAGCTGTGGCGAGAACGGTCGTAAAATGGAGCAAAGCTCACTTAACAAATGTCTCACTTAGCGACAGGAATTTTGGGCTCGGTTGTGGTTTTAAGTCGAGGACCACCTGTAGCTGTTTGGGTTGAGCAGCAGAAAAAGTGTTCCAAAGTCTAAGGAAGAGCCTTGGCTTGCTGGATCAGATCCCACCAATGGTGGGACTTGAATAACTTAACAACCGGTTCTCTGGCTGGGTAGGCGTGGCCGGTTGGTCATGTGACTGGGTGGGTGACATCACTCATCACACCCAGCCCAGCCTCCCAGCCACTAGCATCAGAGGCAGAGGTAGGATTCAGCCGGTTGGGGCTAATCCTAAGTAAGAGCTGAAGTGGTGCAGTGGTTAAATGCTGCGACTGCAGGCTGACTGCTAGTTCAGCAGTTCAGTTGTTCAAATCTCACCGGCTCAAGGTTGACTCAGCCTTCCATCCTTCTGAGGTGGGTAAAATGAGGACCCAGATTGTTGGGGGCAACATGCTGAACTCTGTAAACCGCTTAGAGAGGGCTGTAAAGCACTATGAAGCGGTATATAAGTAAAGTGCTATTGCTATTGCTATTGCTATAATCCCACCACTGGCTGGCCCCGCCCCCACCCATATTTTGTCCTGGTTTTGGGGCCATTTTTTTGGGCCCAAAAAACCGGCTGAAAAATGACCGGGAAAACAAGCAGGGGCGGGGCCAGCCAGTGGTGGGATTTTCTGGTTCACCAAACTGCGCAAAATCTTTACCGGTTCACCCAAACCGGTGCGAACCAGCATCAGCCCACCTCTGGATCTCAACCAACTCATGATTCCCCCTTTTGTGTGTGTGTGTGTAAATTTGTCTAAGGTTATATAATAAAGTGTGTGTCGATGTGGTCCTTTCAGCAGAAATTTCATTATCGAACAAAATAACATCACCATTTGAAAACACCCCACCCTCCTTCACACTCATGTTCCCTACCCTGGTAGAGAAACATCGGCAAGAAAACAACTAAGCTCAGAGGGCACCAAGAACCCTATAGTTCAACCCTGAATGTCTATGGAGATTCTCAGTCATCCAGGTCACGGTTGTCCCAAAGGTGCTTTTTCAAGAGGCAGCTGGACTTTCTGGTTTTTCTTTGAAGACGTTTCACTTCTCATGCAAGAAGCTGAAGCTTCCTTGGTTGAGAAGCGAAACGTCTTCAAAGAAAAACCAGAAAGTCCAGCTGCCTCTTGGATCAGTTCAACCCTGAGCTAAAGATATTCCTTTCTGTTGAAGCCCCAGTGTTTTGGGTTGGCCATACAGCGAGCTCTCAACTTACAACCACAATTGAGCCCCAAAATTTCTGTGGCTCAGCGATACAGTTGTTAAGCTTTGCCCCATTTTACAACCTTTCTTGCCACAGTTGTTAAGTGAATCACTGCAGTTGTTAAGTTAGTAACCCGGTTGTTAAGTGAATCTGGCTTTGCTTGTCAGAAGGTTGCAAAAGGGGATCACATGACCCCAGGACACGGCCACCGTCATAAATATGAGTCAGATTCCAGGCGTCTGAATTTTGATCACGTGACCATGGGGATGATGCTGCAATGGTCATAAGTATGAAAAATGGTCATAAGTCACTTTTTTCCAGTGCAGTTGTAACTTCGAACGGTCACTAAAAGATCTATTAGTAAGTTGAGGACTACCTGGATTTCTTCCCTTTGCTGATAGTAGATGTCTCAGAATCAGGCCAGGAACCACCCCTGGTGGAAACCAGCAATCAGGTGCTCACAATGCTAAGATAGGTGGTTCATTTGAATTGAAGGAACACAGCTTCCTTATTCCTTATCATGTTCCTTATTCCTGGGATTTTTTTTTTTTTTTGAGCATGGTTTTCAGTTCTAGCTTCATGGCCACCCAAGGGATTTCATCTGACAGCCAATGGCTTATCTCTGGTGACTTCCTTTATTCCCCCCCTCCCCCAGTCTAATATTATACCAGCCTTGTTGATTTCTAATGGTCAAGCAAGACAACCTGCTTTTTCACTAAGGCTGTCTCGCTGCTTATTTACTGCATTACAGTCTCCCACCCGGTTACTCAACCAGGTTTAGCCTCTTTGATCAACCATGATCGCCCCATGCTGAGTAAGAGGAAAGAAAAGTACTTTTTTTGTTCTAGCGGTGCTGCTGTAGGCATTGGTCAAAATCTGAGGAAGTTGGTCGGGGCTGATAAAAGCTACCCTTAAGTCTGGTCTCAATAGAGGAGAATGTTCATAGCTCAGGGTTGAAATGAGAGGTCCTTGGTGCTCTCTGAGCTTGCTTGTTCTCTTGCAAACTTTTCATTACTCTAGCAATAGCACAAGAGTAGAGTAGAATAGAATAGAATAGAATAGAATAGAATAGAATAGAATAGAATAGAATAGAATAGAATAGAATAGAATAGAAGATAGCCGTTAAACTTATATACCGCTTTACAGCCCACTCTAAGCAGTTTTCAGAGTCAGCCCCTTGCCCCCAACAATCTGGGTCCTCATTTTACCCACCTCGGAAGGATGGAAGGCTGAGTCAACCTTGAGCCTGGTGAGATTCGAACTGCCAAATTGCAGGCAGCCGACAGGCAGCAGAATTAGCCTGCAGTACTGCACTTTAACCACTGCGCCACCACGGCTCTTACCGTGATGTTACCTAGTTAGGGTAATGAAACATTTGCAAGAAAACAAGCAAGCTCAGAGAGCACCCAGGACCCCTCGTTAGCCCGGTCTGTTTTGTCCAGCCCCACTTACCCTGTGAGCTCATTCTGAAGAAGGCCGCCTTGGTTAAAAACCCATCTGTGACTTTTCCTCCTGGTTAAATCTTTCTTTCCTTTCCCGAATTCTAAAACCCAGCTGTCCATTAAGAGATGATCCATTCCTTAGTGTCACAATTTTGTCAAGAGCTACTTAAAGATCACTTGTTCCTTTCACCAGGCTTCTTTGTAAAACAAGTGTGCAGCTTTGGCTTAAGGCTCCCTTCGGCATCACTCAGTTGAAGCATCTCTAAGGAGGCTTAACTCTTTGATGCCTCTCTTCTTCTTTTCCTGCCTTCCACAGGGTTCGGGAGAGAGTTACTTGGAGAGAACGGAGCGCTTATATCTCCAGATGTGCTCAACGAGAGAAAAGGTGAGGCACCCTGGCATCCACCTTCCTGCCTGCAACCCCGCAGAAGTGTCGGGACCCAGGATACTTAGCCCAAGCCTGGTTTGCAATACAAGTAGTCCTCGGTTTATGACCGGTCGCTTAGCAATTGGTCAAAGGTTCCACAGGCCTCCCCGGGAATTGTTACAACAGAACTGGATCACGCATACACAGAAGTCACATGACTGTATTGCAGGCAGGCAGGCAGCAGCTGTTCGCAGCGTCCTGCGACCACGTGTCCACATTTCGTGGCATTTTTGCTGAAAATTGGCATTTCTGTCGTCTTGTCGGCAAAAACCCAGTCCTGCGGGATTCATTTAATGACCGTCACACAAAGATTGCAACATTGGGTCAGTCATTGGGACCGACCGACCTGATTTACGACCATAATGGGCAGGTTCCATTACGGTCGTAAGTTGAGGACTACTTGTACCTGTGTCACGAAAGAGCACTCAAGTACATTGGGAAAAGTCATTCATCTTAACATACACTTTGGCCTCAGGGACCTGGCTGGGTGGCTGCGGAATTTCCTCACCTGTTTTGTTGCCCTTACAGATCCCAAAACTGAGGCGAGAAAAGTCGTAAAATGGGAGCAAACTCACTTCAGAAATTTCTCATTTAGCAACATAAATTTTGGGCTCAGTTGTAGTCATAAGTTGAGGACTACCTGTATAAACAATTGCTTTTTCTTTCCTCGGCCACACAAGAGAAGGCCATTTTTTAAAATCATTAAAAGTCTGGTAATTTTCTTGGCCCTTAAAATAGCAAAATGGACCCGATTCTTCCAGATCTCAATCCTACCGCTGGTAACTCACTCCTTTTCCATCTCATTAACTTTAAAATGGATGGACTTCAAAGCAGAGGTGGGTTGCTGCCTGTTCGGACCGGTTCGCCCGTACCGGTGGCGGGAATTTGCACCCGCACGCCGAACCGGCAGCGATGGCCGGCTGTCCAGAGGCTTCTGCACATGTGCAGCGGGTCATTTCCCCGACGTGACGTAGGTGCACTTCTGTCGCTATGCGAACCGGTAGGGAAGGTAAGTGGGACCCACCCCTGCTTCAAAGCCCAGAATTCCCCAGAATTTTGAGAATTGAAGTCCGCCCATCTTTAAAGTTGCTGAGATGCAGAAGGACCAAGGTTGGTGGTAGGTAGGTTCCCTTATCCCCCCCTTCCCATATTCTTATGGTGGTTTGTTCTCTCGTCGCAGAATTTGATGGGCGACCAAGAGCAGCTGAAAATCCAGGTGACGGAACTGGAGGAGGAAGTCAACACCCTGCGGAAGATCAACAAGAGTCTCTTCGACTTCTCCAGCTCTATCATCACCTCAACCAAATAAGAACATCTTCTGAATCCTGGCTAGAGGTGGAAGGAGAGGCAAGCCAGTCGGAATTCATCTTGGACACAGCCGTTTCCTCCATGACAATGTTTGATGGGAACTTATACGGTTGCAGAGATACCCTCTCGTAACCGTGTCTAACTGCAGGGCTGGACATGGAAGTCTCTAGCATCTAGGTCAGGGGTCCCCAAACTTGGCAACTTTAAGACTTGTGGACTTCAACTCCCAGAATTCTCCAGCCAGCTGAATTCTGGGAGTTGAAGTCCACAAGTCTTAAAGTTGCCAAGTTTGAAGACCTCTGATGTAGGTGTTTTGGGTGGAGCCCTACCCCCCAAAAAATATCTTTATGGGTAACAGCACACAGTATGGAAGGAGAATAACCCAGCAGGGGAAAAAGATGACCCCTTTTCTTTTACAGTGCAGCTTCCTTCCATCCTACAAGGTCCTTTCATTCCTCAAACAGAACCAACTGTAGACGTTCTTCAAGATGCCACCGTCCCCTTTTCTCCAGTCGGAAATCACCTGGCCGCTTTAGAATTCCTCTTGTACTTGAGAACTTCCGGGGATTGAAGACCACCATGGGCTTCGAATGCATCGCACTCCATAGGTGGAACTGCCCTCATTGTAATTGGCCAGGGAGAGGTGCAACTGACCAGCATGAAGAATGACCCGTGTAGCTGGACTGAGCACAGAGGCTTCCTGCCCTCAAGATCTTGCTGGGGGGGAGGGGGGGAATGGAGAGATGGGGAAGATCATACTTCATCATTTTTCCCTCATTTGGAAAGGGTGGAGAAACCTTCCCTGCAAGGCCAACCTGGCATGATAAGAAAAAAAAAACAATCTTTTTTACCGTCACAGGCCAGCAAAAAAAAAAAGGGTGTGTGTGTGTGTGTGTGTCTTTTTAACTGACCTGCTACTCTTCCTGCAGAAGAATTGTGGACTTGTTGTCTGATCCATCATTCTACCAACATGCCCAGATCTTTAGCCAACCGGATGTCTATAGTTATGCTTCTTTCAAGGCAGCTCCTTTGGTTGCAGGTTTCAGCACCAACCTCAGAATGTATTTGCCATGTAGCAGATTTACTTTCATTGGGCTATCTTGTTTAATTCTCTTTCTTTAGAGGGAAAAAAAACCCTCTGGTTCTACCTTCAGCCAAATTGTTCTTTGTTATATTACATTTTTTTTAAAAAAAACAACAACCATCAAAACAAAAATTGTTAACACAAGCGTTTGATTTCACCCCACCCCATCCCCTTTAATGTTATTATCTGTCTCCTATCAAATGGCTCTACTACTGTGCAGAAGTGGTATTCAGCCAGTTCGGACCTGTTCTGGCGAACCGGTAGTGGCCATTTTGACCAGTTCGGAGAACCGGCAAATACCACCTCTGGTTGGCCCCGCCCTCCCGCCCCCACCGTTCCCTGTCCTATATTCCCTTTTTTTTTTAGCTCAGCTGATTCGCGCGGCAGAGCAGATTGCCGCGCCTCAGCTGAGCTAAAGAACAGCTCAGCTCACCAGCACTGACACCGAGGGCGGTCTTTTGAGTGCTGCCATGTTTTCAAGCACCACATGCGAGTCATACACATACGCGGAAGGTTTTGCACATGCACAGCAGTGGTGGGTTCCTACCAGTGCGGTCCACTCTATAGCACCGGTAGCGGCCCGCTGGTGATGTCACAGTACCGGTGCGGTCAGTTGCCGGTGCCTGGGCGCCGCCATTTTTTTAAAAAAATTTTTATATATTTTTTAAAAAATTTATTCTGTGCATGCCCAGAATCCGAGCTTCCGGCACTGTGCATGCGCTGCCTTCCTACCCCACAGTGAGTCCAAGCAGGGGAGGATGGCTGAGGGAGCGCGTGAGACGCTGAAAGAACAGGCGACAGGGGCTATCTCCATTCCCCTCCCTTCAGCAGTCCGAGAAGACACGAACGCGCGGTGATGATCCCAGGCATTTTCGCACATTTGAGGTTTCTCGAGCTGCTGAGGGGAGGGGGAACAGGCAGCAGGAGCCTAGGATCATCGAATGGGGAGAAGCATTCAGGCTGGATGGAGCCTCCTAGAAGAACCGCTGCTGCGGTCTTGCTGCTCCCGCTGCGGGGGGCTGGGTTGCGGGTGGGCAATGCATCCCTGCTTCTCCGGCCGCTGCCAAGCTCCCGAGGCCCACGCCCACCCGGTCACATGGCTGGCAAGCCACACCCACAAAATAAGACACGCCCACAGAGTGGTAAAAAAATTAGGAACCCGCCCCTGATGCACAGATGAGGCGTGCGTGAGCGAAAGGAGCGCTCACATTTTTGGTGCTGCTGGGCGAACCGGTAGGTAAATTATGTAAATCATGTAAATCCCACCCCTGCTCCTGTGTCCTGCTTGGGAGATTTCCAGAGCGTCTGTTGAACTCCAGTGGAAAGGAGGATGCTTGGCTTAAGTAGAATGACAATTAAATGAAATGTTCACCTTCAGGAACAGTCCATCCCAGAACACCAATTGCAAGTCACAAATAAAAGGAGTGTGGCTGTTCAGCCCTGTTTACAGACTTCTTAGACTTATCGAGTGGGTAATTCTGGATGGCGATAATTGATCCAACGAGCTGATTTTTGTGATCTTATTAATGGGGCCTAAAACGAGAGCAAACAATGTGGGCCACATGTTCAGGAGCAGCATTGCTCCATGGAGAAAAGAGCAAAATCGCTTTTCTTTACCGTATGGCCTGTTGCTGAATTTCCCCAGCAACATCTGGCTGGGAAGAAGTTGGGTCCTGCCAAGCACGAACTGCATCCATAAATCGTTGCCCAAGAACAATTGGCTTTATTTTTTATTTATTTTTTTGCAAACTGAAGAAAAGGCAGGGATTTCTCTTAATTGCATAGAAAGTGAAATCAGCTTTGACGCTCTACGTGGGAGGGAGACGAGAAGCAGAAAGTTGTCCTTAGCAAGCCCTAGGTGGATGGGGGGGGGACCCCTGGTCCTTCAGCTTGTTTCTCCCAGATGATGACTTTACCCTTTTCAAGGCTCAGTTGCCCTGAATTGGCAGCCTGCGATATTGACGGAGACATCTGGCATAAGGAAGGCAACGTAATTCCATTTGTTTTGAACTGCAGCTATTCGTTCTGCTTAGCAGGGCCAGCTTTCTTGTCCCCTTCATTTCCTAGCCATGCATAAAAGTCTAGGCCCCCCAGAGGAGGCAAGAAGCTCTCCTCTGAGCAGGGAATGAAACCCCCACGGCTCTTGGTCAAGACTGGGCATGGCTAGTCTGGCAAAGAAGGACCAGGGGAGACATGATAGCAGTGTTCCAATACTTGAGGGGCTGCCACAGAGAGGGGGGGGGGGGGTCAGGCTGTTTTCCAAAGCACCAGAAGGCCAGACAAGGAACAATGGATGGAAATTGACCAAAGAGAGATTCAACCTGGAAATAAGGAGGAACTTTCTGACAGTGAGAACAATCAACCAATGGAACAGCTTGCCTACGGAGGTTTGTGAGAGCTCCAACACTTGAGACTTTCAAAAGGAGATTGGACTGCCATTTGTCCGAAATGGTGTAGGGTCTCCTGCTTGAGCGGGGGGGTTGGACTAGATGACCTACAAGGTCCCTTCCAACTCTAGTAATCTGTAAGGGTCCCTTTTTCAGCCGTAGCTGCCTCTTTCCCCACCTTAGTGCCACATTTTTTATTTTATCAAGGCAGGGAATTTAGTGCCATGGCTCTGTTAGATCCTGGTTCGGAGGAGGAGGAATTGGAACTGGAATCCGAAGGGGAGGACATGGTGGTCTACAAACTCAAGAGTCCAAGGGCTGAGGACGAGGCAGTCCCAGGGCTATCTGGCAGTGGGCTGGGGCGGCTGACTTGGTGGAGGTGGGTCATTTGTGACTGCAATAAGTGAGCCATAAACAGACCCTCCTTAACCTCTGCCTTGCCAGCATGACTTGGGTCAGAAGACTGGGAATGGGACAGCTTGCTGGGTGGGGCCAATTCACCATGCCAGCTCGCCACAGGACAACTTGTCACGACCAAACTCGCCGCAGGACAACTAGCCACGGGATAACACTCTGCGGGACAATTTAACGATTATTTAATTATTTTAAATAAAAATAAAAATTATTTTAATTTTTGCCGTTCACATCTGTCCCTCCTTTTGCATCCTTTCTTTAATCTGTTCCACCATTTCTTTGATATTAGTATAACTCTTGTCCCGCAATGAGTTATCCTGTGGCAAGATGGCCGCAGCGAGTTGTCCTGCAGCGAAATGGCTGTGGCGAGATGGCCGCGGCGAACCGTCACAGACCCCAGAAGACTTACCAGGCAGCTAAGAATCCCATCTCTTGCCTTCCATTTTTAGTGGAATGATGCAACCAGCATTTTCACTTCGGGTTTCTGTGAGAATTCTGCAGCATCGCTTTGTCAGAGCCAGGAATGTTGGAAGCCGCCATGTATCTGACAGGGCAATTTGTTTGCCTTGTGTCTTGAGAAACCGACGGTGACCCTGACTCAGAATTCCTGCTTCCTCCCCCCCACCTTCCCTTGGGATATTCTACATGCAAAGCATGCACCCTTTGCAGAGCTCTGTCTTTATGGGAATATTAGAATGCTGCCTTAGAGCTCTTCAAACTACGAGGGTGAGTCAGAAAGTAATGCCATTTTCTTTAGGACAGGTACAATTACCAACACAGGAACATGTAGCATACCTCAAAATGAAGCTGGTCCTCTGTGGATCACAGCCCTACTTCTCAACATAGTCACCGTTTCTCTCAATAGCAATGTTCCACCTTCGAATGAGAGCATGGATCCCTGCCTCGTAAAATTCTGTTGACTGGTCTTTGAGCCACTTCTTCACTGCAGTTTTCACTTCCTCCTCACTGGAATAATGTTTGCCTCTCAAACCCTCTTTCATGGGGCTATAATCTAAAGTATTGTCCTCAAACACATTTTGCAATCGTCTGTGAATGTTCACAGGGGTTTCCCCCTCAGCAACAAGGAATTCAATCACTGCTCTTTGTTTTTGACGCAACTCTAAGGGGGCAGCCATTTTGAATTTTCCTTGCGAGTCTAAAAACCTGAAAAGTAAGAAACAAAATATTTCAGAACATAAATGATTTAATAATTTATAACTGGGAAAAATTTCAGGTATTTTTATCAAAAACTTCACCTGAAATAAAGAAAATGGCATTACTTTTTGATTCACTCTCGTATTTACCCAGGTAGCTCGGTGTTATTCACGTGTCTTGCAGTAGTAGGTCCGAGATGGAGAGAGAAATTTCTTCTCGATCGTTACAATGCCTTTTAAGAAACCCGGAGATTGACTCTTGCCAATCACAGAGCATGATCTTTCTCCTCCCACCTATTTTGCTTTATGTGAAAATCAGTGCTCCCTTTTGATTTGATTTTTCTGGATATTCCTGTTCTCAACTTTGGGGTCTTCTTTCTTAATTACTTGAATATTTTTTTTAACACATTGATTGGGGGAGGAAGGCATCGGGCAATATTAACAGGATGGCTAATGTATGAAGACTCCCATGTTTAGAGGCAGCATACCCCCTGAATATTGGTTGTTTGAAGACAGCTAGGTCATTTTCTTAATAGACCTTCTAGAAAGGTCTATGTTGAAAAAATATGAGGGGCTCGATGAAGGATAATGACTCTTTAATTTGGGCTCATTCGGGAATAGCAGTTACTCTCAAAGTTGCCATAGATTTGGAAAGGGGGTTTTCTGGTTTTACAATTATTGGGGGGGGGGTGTTCTGGCCACTCCCAAAATAGTTAACAACAGGGAAGTCCGTTTCTACCCATTCCAAGTTTATTTTTTGATAAGGGAATATTTGAAGTTCAGGGTTGAACTGGGGTCCTTGGTGCTCTCTCAGCTTGTTTTCTTGCAGACCTTTCATTACCAAACTAGGTAGTGTCATCAGGTGGGTGGGTGGATAAATAGATAGGTGGATAGTTTTAGCCAGTATGGTTTATGCTGAAAGATATCGGATTCGAAGCAGGAGACCCAAATTCTAGTTTCTTCTTTAGAGTCAGAAGTGTCAGGCACAAGCAACCAGAAATGCTTGTGAATAGTCTCAAGCAGAAGTTTCATTGATAATCACTTGTGTTACAAGAATCTCTCCAGATTGACTGGATTCCCTTGGGAAGGGCATAAGGGAAGAGAATAAGGATTCAGGGATTCTGCCTGAATAAGAGCCGAGGTGGCGCAGCGGTTAGAGGCAGGTACTGCAGGCCACTTTAGCTGACACTGATCCGCAGGTCAGCGGTTCAAATCTCACCGGCTCAAGGTTGACTCAGCCTTCCATCCTTCCAAGGTAGGTAAAATGAGGACCCAGATTGTTGGGGGCAATATAAATATACATTGCTTACTGGTGTAAACCACTTAGAGAGTGCTTGCACTGTGAGGCGGTATATAAATCTCACAAAATAAATAAATAAATAAATTCTGGGGAGGTCCGGCCTCTGCTGCAGCTTTCTGCAGCGCAAGGTCTCTAAGCTCGGCCCGCTCTTAACTTCTCCCTCCAGTGTAGCTGGAGATTTCACCAGAAGAAGACAGCTGGGCGACCTTGGACCCGTCACTCAGCCCATATCGCTGTGGGGCTCTGCAACAAGCCAGCTTTTTAAAGAAAAAAGAACTTTGTTGCATCATGCATGGATACGCTTGACGGTAAGAACAAACAAGTGCAGCTAGCATCACACAGCTAAGCAGGACAAACACTAAGAAAGCCCCTCTTTCAGGTAAATGTAATCATGAACCATGGCTAACCCTTTTAAAAAAAAAAAAATTCTAAGATGCTGTTGGACTCGGAGAGGTCCTTGAAAGTAAAGATGAAATAAATCTCACAAATAAATCTCACAAATAAATGCCTGAAGCATTTACTCTGCTTGGCACTTTCAAAATGAGATCTTAACAAGGTTACTGAGGCAGGATACCCATGACACCTCGGCCTAGCCTACTGAGTAGGCTCCCCCATGCAGGAATATAGAAGGAGGGAGCGGAGATGACATACTTGCTACTATAACTAAGAGCCAGACTTCTCTCAAAATCCTCTCCTCCTGCAAGCAGAAAGTGAGGGGACAGTGGTATCCCCTGGGAAAGGAGGGGGCCTGATGCGTGTCCCGAGGGAAAAGAGGAAGATGAGGAAAGAATAGGGATAGTCTGAGGGAAGGGAAGCCCACCTTAAGAAGCAAGGAATTCAGATCTCTGTAAGGAGAGGAAAGGAGTGCAAAAGGTAGTTACTGCAGTCCAACTTCTAACAAGGAACAAGAGTTAAAAACAGGCTACTTCTGCTGACTGCCGGCTGACTGCAGTTTGGCAGGTCCCAGGCT
This sequence comes from Diadophis punctatus similis, assembly GCA_023053685.1. Classification (NCBI taxonomy): domain Eukaryota; kingdom Metazoa; phylum Chordata; class Lepidosauria; order Squamata; family Dipsadidae; genus Diadophis; species Diadophis punctatus. The sequence goes on from JALIGW010000001.1 coordinate 314,471,320, forward strand.
CAAGGTTGACTCAGCCTTCCATCCTTCCGGGGTGGGTAAAATGAGGACCCCAATTGATGGGGGCAATAGGCTGACTCTGTAAACCGCTTAGGGAGGGCTGTAAGGCACTGTCAAGCGGCATATAAATCTAAATGCTATTGCTATTTTGGGAAGAGGGCAGTGGCTGCCTCAGACAGGAGATTTGGTGGGGCTTAAACGGTTATTGTGAAGGAAGGTAGAACTAATCTTGCAAACGGAAGGAATAAGCAAGAGTTAAGGGGCATTGTTTTTAAATGAATGTTTATTGTTTAGTGTTCTTTTAAAATGTTGTACGCCGCCCTGAGTCCTTAGGGAGTAGGGCGGCATAGAAGAACCTAATAATAAATAAATTAATTAATAAATCAATAAATTTACAGAAATGGAAGCAAGGAAAAGAAAGTTAAGCCTATCTTGATCTGTTTGGGACAGTATTTCTCAACCTTGGTCACTTTAGGAGAGGTGGACTTCAACTCCCAGAATTCCCCAGCCAGCAAAGTCCACCCCTTTTAAAGTTAACAAGGTTGAGAAACTCTTGATTTAGGACAGGGGTCCTCAAACTTGGCAACTTTAAGACTTGTGGATGGAGAATTCTGGGAGTTGAAGTCCACAAGTCTTAAAGTTGCCAAGTTTGAAGACCTCTGATTTAGGATATAAGTTGAAACAGAAACTAGGCTAGGCAGCCTCTGAGTAATTCCGCCAACCGCAAGGAATTGTGTTCCCCGACACATCCAGACAGCTCCTCTGCCCGCACTTTTAAGGCAAAGCAGCAGAGCTGTCCAGATTACAGCCCGCAAAGGAAAACCCGTTTGATTTAAAGTGTCGTTTAATAATCCAAAATGTCTGAGCCGCAAGTCCTGCTTGAAAGCCAAGATCTTTAGATAATGCTTTTAGCTTAATAACTGTCGCTTCTCCTTTGTTGTGTGTTCCATCTAGGAGCTGGTGTGGGAGGTCCTTTAACATCTATATAAAATATAAGTCCAGATAACCTGGATTTGAAATGGCCAAAGAAGCAAACTTTTCAAAGTGACGGTCATGCAAAGCGTTTGTCAACCTTGGCGACTTTAAGAGGGTGGGCATGAACTCCCAGAATTCCCCCCGCCAGTCAGGTTGGTGGGAGAATTCTGGGAATTGAAGTCCACGCCTCTTAAATCTGCCAAGAGAAACACTCCTCTAGCCAAAAAAAAAAAGCCTTATCCATTTTCAGATTTGTGCAAATAGCAGAGTCATAGTCTGGTTTGGTTGGAAGGAACTCTAGAGGTCATCTAGTTCAACTCTCTGCCAGTGTAGCCATCCATTACTAAATATTTCTGGTGGAAGGCTGACCAGCCTCGATTTAAAATCTTTCCAGCGGAGGAATATATGCATCTCCCAAAACAGTCTGTTTCATTACAGATAGTCCTCGGCTTCCGACCACAATTGAACCCCAAATTTCCAACCCTAAGCAAGACAGTTGTTAAGTGAGTTTTGCTCCTTTTTATGACCTTTATTGTCACAGTTGTTAAGTGAATCACTGGTAGTTGTTAAGTTAGTAAGATGGTTAACTAACTTGAGCCACCAGGCTCAAGGTTGACTCAGCCTTCCATCCTTCTGAGGTCGGTAAAATGAGGACCCAGATTGTTGGGGGAAATATGCTGAACTCTGTAAACCGCTTAGAGAGGGCTGTAAAGCACTATGAAGCGGCATATAAGTAAGTGCTATTGCTATTGGTTGCTAAGTGAATCTGGCTTCCATATTGAATTTGCTTGTCAGGTGATCACAAAAGGTGATCACACGACTCCAGGACACTGCAACTACAATAAAAACGTGCCAGTTGCCAATCATCCAAATTTTGATCACATGACCAAGGGGATGCTGCAACAATCACAAGTCACTTTTTCTTTTCTTTTTTTGAAAAAAGTGTATTGGGTTTTAACTTTAAAAACATACATATACATTCAAGTTCTTCATTTCTGTGACATCGACAGTTATTTGGTTATTTATATATATTAAATATATTAATCCATCTTTACATTGTAAATAGTATTTACATTTACATTTATATAAACATTTACTTATTTTTTCTAATTTCCAATCAGGTGTAGAATTTATCCCATACTATATAATATTCTTATTCTTCATGATCTTGTAATTCCATCGTCAATTTCGCCATTTCTGCGCATTCATTATTTTTTTTATAATCATGTTTTCTGGGGGATAGTTCTCCAATTTCCATGTCTGTGCGAAAACGATTCTAGCAGCCATCAAAATACGTATTATTAAATATTGATTTTCTTTAGTCCATTGTCCTCTAATAATCCCCAATAAATATATCTCTGGTTTCAATTCAATCTGTGAGTTTGTAATTTCTTGGATCCATAATCGTATCTTGCTCCAATATCTTTTTGCCTCTGGGCAGGACCACCACATGTGGCAAACACAAGTCACTTTTTCAATGCCGTTGTAACTTCAAACAGTCCCTAAACAAATGGTTGTAAACCGAGGACTTCCTGTATTAAACAATTCTTACGTTTTAGGAATTTTTTTTCCTGATGTCCAATCTATCTATTTCCTTATGCAGTAAATTGAAACATCCTGCTTCTTTTCTTGTCCTCTGGAATAACTCTGAATGATTTTGCCCTGTCTGCTACATGATAGACACTTGAAGACAGCTGTCATATTTCTCCGCAGTCTTCTCTTCTTCTGGACTAAACATCAGCCTATATATTGGTTTGCACCAATTCCCTGCTGTAATCTGTAAAGTCTGGGTATCACAATCTCTACCCTAGATTTGAAAACAGCCAGTCCACAACAGGGAGAGAATACCTGTACACGTATTCCTTGAGATTTAGCAGGACAAGTTTCTTTGGGCAGCATGCAATTCGCCTGCAAAGGAATACCCTTCTCATAGAGCAGAGGGACAGAAGGCTACTGAATTGCCTTTCCAACCAGCATATTAGCTTCCTGAGAGGCATGAAGCTGGACATAGATTTAGTGGGCTTTTATTAAAAGGGGGATCATAGGAGTTGATGGACATGTGTGGCCACTGGAGGGCAACAGAGAGTTAAAATCTCTCTCTCTCTCTCTCTCTCTCTCTCTCTCTCTCTCTCTCTCTCTCTCTCTCTCTCTCTCTCTCTCTCTCTCCAACAGCTACACTTTAAAAGGGCATGTGTATCAGAGAAAGAGAGAGAAGAGAAGGAATACAGATGAAAATTAGATGGCAGCAGACATAAAGTTACAAATCTTTGCTGCCAACTACTGGTCATGTATATGTTTGCAGCCCTAGCACAGTCAAATGTGATTTTTTTCATATCATTTTGCAGGTGTGTAAGGATTAACCGGATTGTTGCAACCTTGATCTGGTAGCTGGGATTTAGGTGTGTGGTTTGTGTGTGCTGGAAATGGTTGTTTATTTACCTGTTGCATTTTGGAAATGACTTATCCGTGGCTTATCATCCTTTGTGGATATTTATGTGCTTGTGGGGCTGGAGTAAGGACATCGGTGGGAGCAAGGGGAGGCAAATTATGAAACATGTAGCATATCACGAATCACAAATCAGAATGGAAGAACAAAGGTGGAGTTTACACTTTGGCATCACTCTGTACACATCATTTTGGCACTGTGGTTTGCTGTAGATGCCCGATACGGTGGCGAGGATTCTAAAAAGTACATGCAAAATTCACCCTGCCCGAGAGGTGTTGTGAAAACCTCCAACATTTCCTGTGCTGATGTTTGAGTGTGTGTGCGTGCAAATAAATGATTGACAGACAGACAGACAGACAGACAGACAGACAGACAGACAGACAGACAGACAGACAGACATAGTTCAACATGGGCTATTTTCAAGGCAGAGACATCTCTGAATATATCCCAAAATTTTAAAGACTTTTTCCAGTGAAGTCGGTATATTAGGAGCTCTGCCATTGCTGAAGGCTTTGAGCAGGGGTCCTCAAACTTGGCAACTTTAAGACTTGTGGACTTCAACTCCCAGAATTCACCAGCCAGCTATGGGAGTTGAAGTCCACAAGTCTTAAAGTTGCTAAGTTTGGGGACCCCTGACTTAGACAAAACCACAGTTTAAACTAAATTTATTTACCTGCCAATCACATCATTCCCTTGAGTGGGTAAGCAGTGTGATGCGATGTGCATCAACAAAGACCTCCAAAGCCCCCTTCCCCAAAATAAAAATTCTAAATTAAAGAAAAGGAACTGAGCTCAAAGTAATTTCTAGCAACCCTGTTCGTCCTACTTCTCTATACTGCACCTTTCTATCCTTGAAAACCAAAACTATCTTCTCCTCCCCATATTTTACTTCTGTGAAAGCAGCGGTGAAATCTACTTACCTTCCCTACAGGTTCGTCGTGCGTGCTTTTTCACCTTCTGTGCATGCGCAGAAGACTTTGCGCATGCGCAGAGGGTTAAAAAAAAGAAAATGGCGACGTCCGGGTGGGTGGGCAGAGCCTTGGGCTGCCACTGCTACCGGTTCTCCAAACCACCAGCGGCCGCTGCCACCGGGCCAAACCGGTAGCAACTCTATTACAGAAATCATATTTTTTTACAATCAAGTTTAGAACGATTTACATCGAGTATAAAGCAGTTGTTCACACGTGTATTATTCAGTGATAATATGCAAATTTTTCTGTTATCGGTTCTGTGGGCGTGGCTTGGTGGGTGGGGCTTGGTGGGGCGGCATCTTGCTGTGATTGACATCGAGTTGGCCACACCCACTCAGTCACATGACCCCCCCCCACCAAGCCACACCCACAGAACTGGCAGAAAAGGCAGCTCCTGTAGGCCGAGTGGGTGGGTGGGTGGGGCAAGCAGCGAGTGGGTGGGCGGGACGAGCAGCGAGCGGGCGGGCGGGCGGGGGCAAGCGGTGACCGGGTAACCGGGCGGGCAGGGCGGGGCCAACCAGAGGTGGTATCTGCCAGTTCGGCGAACCAGTCCAAATTTCCACTACCGGTTCGCGCGAACCGATCCGAACCGGCTGAATACCACCTCTGGTATTATTGAGATTAAAACAGAAAAAGTCACGCCGCCCTGAGTCCCTCGGGAGTAGGGCGGCATAGAAGAACCAATAATAAATAAATAAAATAAATAAATTTACAGATAAAACATTGCTACATATAATTTTGTATGCTACACCTAGCTCTGACCGCAAGCGACACAGTTCTAAGTTATCCAAATCAAGATAACCGACAGAAACTGGAAGTAAATGTTGCTTTGTGGCAAAAAATGTGGTTATGTGACCACAGGACAGTGCAAACAGCCATAAAGATGAGCCGGTAACTGAACACCCAAAATGTGATCATGTGACTGCAGGGAGGGGATGCACGGCTATCAGAAATTCAAAACTGGACCACAGTACTTCTGAGGAAGTCCGTCATAACTTCAAAAGTTGCTAAGCAATGGGGTCACAAGTTGAGGACTACCTGTGTCTAGCTTTAGAAGGCCTAGCCTTGGAAGGTCTCGCCTTAGAAGCTAAGAAAAGTCAGGGTATTTTTAACAGGGGACTACGAAGCCTAAATGGCAAGCCGCCTTGCCCAAAATACTGCATAAGAGCACTGTTGCTCAACCTTGGCAACTCTTTAAGATGGGTGGACTTCAACTCCCAGAATTCCCTGGGCTGGGGAATTCTGGGAGTTGAAGTCCACCCATCTTAAGAGTTGCCAAGGTTGAGGAATAGAGGAAGCAGGAAACAAGCTTGAGCCGAAGGTGCCTTTCCTTCTATTTTCTGCAGCATCATTTACTTCTGTAATAACTTCCCTTCAGCTGACAGGACTTGAGAAATGATGTCCTGTCTTCGTACACCTGAGACAGGAAAGGCAGGGATCTCTAAGGGAGACACACTCTCCCAGTCCCACTTCTTTCCATACAACTCAAGGATACCTGATCAATCTCACTTTAGGATGCCAAGGCAGTAGAGGTGAAGGATACGCCACGCATTGCAGCTCGGAGGGGGTGAGGGCTTCATTTTGACTGACGTGAAATCTTCTTGCCTGACCAGCAACACTCGCTAATCCCAGTGTCCTGCCTTCCTTCCTTCCCTCTCCCCACCAAAAATCCTCCCGATAAACCTGAGTCATTTTTAGTGGTTTGCATGGTATTTTCCTGGCTTATTTAAAGGTGCCAAGAAGGGGGGAATCCGTCGCTTGAACCAGCCGCAATCGATTTCCTTAATTAACTGTCAGCCCCTGGGCAGATAAACTATCCATCTTGAGAATTTGCTTAATAGCTTATTTGGCCTCGTTGCTAATTTTTGGTTAAGGCAAACTCCCAGGGCTGCTGTACCAACATTATGTCTTTTTTCTTTTTCTTTTTTGGAAGAGGGTGACTCTTTTTGCTTCCCAAACCTTATATTATCAGGATGAAAGATACCTCAAAGATCATCCAATCCAGCCCCCTGCCACTCTAGAGAATGTCATGTCGCATAGCATCGCCTACCTAGTACGTATTTAAAAATCTTCTAAGGGAGCTAGAAGATTTTGTGGAAGGATGAACTTGCCACCTGGAATGAGCAAGCTATTTTTTTTTCTCCTGGGATCCAGAGTTTCGGTGCTACCCAGAGGTGGGTTCCTGCCAGAGTTGTCGGGTACGCAGCTCCGGTAGGGAGCGGCGGATTTTGCAACCGCTCCGGAGCCCTCTCTGCCGGTCAACCCGGCACGTCGCCATTTTTTTTCCGTGATTTTTGGGCGATTTTGCTTCCGCGCATGCGCGGAAGCAAAATCGCACCAAAATCTTGCGAGCAGACGCGTGCGTGTGCGAGATTTCGGTGAGATTTTGCCTCCGTGCATGCGCGGAAGCAAAATCGCACCAAAATCTCACACACACGCGCCCCCCCCTTGCGAGATTTTAGCACGATTTTGCTTCCGCGCATGCGCAGAAGCAAAATCGTACGAGGGGGTGCGTGCATGTAGCGAGCGCACATGCCCCCGAAGCGTGGAGATGCGCACGCATGGCTCCGGCAGCAAGGTAAGTGAGCAACCCACCCCTGGTGCTACCTGGGAAGAGGGTTGAAACAGCCTCACCCTCTTCTTCATTACAGAGTTTGTTTTATGAAAGGAAGGAAGGAAGGAAGGAAGGAAGGAAGGAAGGAAGGAAGGAAGGAAGGAAGGAAGGAAGGAAAGAAACAAAGAAACAAAGAAACAAAGAAACAAAGAAAGGAAAGAAAGAAATGAAAGAAAGAAAGAAAGAAAGAAAGAAAGAAAGAAAGAAAGAAAGAAAGAAAGAAAGAAAGAAAGAAAGAAAGAAAGAAAGAAATGAAAGTAAGTGTGTGTGGTTGTTTCAAGAAAGGAGTTATGCCAAGAATATTGTCATGTCCCCTTTGGAGCCTGAATCTGCAGAGGAGGACCAGCCGGAGCTAGAGCCACAGAGATCAAAGGGGCGGCTTCATTGGCTTCGGAATGTGGGGAGGAGCAGGCCGAGGCAGCCCAAGGCCCCTCAGGATTGGGACGGCTTGTTAGCAGGGAGGAACAGGGGCAGGATGACCGAGAGTGGGCAAGCAGTGGACAGGAGGAGCGACAGAGCTCAGGTGATGAACAAGGACCACCCCCTCCTGATCCCCGAGCATGGAGAGAAGGCAAGAACAGCGCAGGCCGACCCGACAACTCGGGAGGCGAGCACCCCGCCCCTCTTCACAAGGCATACCTGGGGACTGAGATTTAAGGAGACATTAAGGGGCATTTGTTGGGAACAAACACTGAATTAGTAGAGTTTGGTGTGCCGATACAGACATTTGGAGTTTGCAGCACTGCTTGCTTCTTCCTTACTTGTTGACTCAGTGCCTTCTTTCTGACTTTGTGGACTCATTGTTTGTTCCTTGTTTCGTGGTCTTCTTTCCCTGTTCCTTTGTTTTGCTGGACTGGGCGCAGCCAGAGTGCGTGTTTGTGCGCTTTGCTCTGGGACAGGGGTGTCAAACTCAAGGCCTGTAGGCCTGATCCGGGGTGCTTAGATCTGGCCCGCGGGGCCGGCCTGGAATTATCAAAGGACCGGCCCGCGGTGCCTCTGACGGCCAAAATGGGTTTTAGGCTTTTGAACATCTCTGTTCTGACAATATTATGCACATATTCAGATCTGCTCCTATACGAAAGAGCCAAGCCCCATAGCAGCTGGGGACTCTACATGTCTTTAATCTCCACATTATGGAATTGAGACGATTTGTGCCAGAAAGTAAAACTCCATTTGTCTGGAATAGCTGTTTTGAATGCAAAGGGGGGAAAATGCATCTTGAGCCTGTGTCAAATGCCCACTCCGGTCGCGGCCACACCAGCCCTCCGAGGTCAAACACAACCCTGATGCGGCCCTCAATGAAATCGAGTTTGACACCCCTGCTCTGGGACTTGCCAAGAACGTGGGAGCGTTTGAGGGGACATTTGGAGCATTAAAGGGGAGTTTGAATTCTCAGCTGGTGTTGGGATGAGAATAAAATCTCATAGAGGCGACATTTTGGATCTTTACTTGGAATTCAGACAGTTAGAAATAAAACCGAGATTAAATGTCTAATAGAAAATATTTATTTTCAGTACAAAAACAATAAATTCTGAATAGTTACATCTTTGCTAAGAAACACGACCGTTCAGGTCAAGAGCCAAGGCAGAAGAAGAATTAATGGTGGATTAGGAATGTAGACATGGGTACACATCATATCAGTGTTCTGCTTGTGTTGGAATATACCATAATATTTAGGATAGGGGTGTATCTGTCAGAGTTACGCAATAAATCAGAAGCTTCAAAAGATAACTGCATTTTGCTGATTCAAATAACTTCTTTATAAGTAGAATAAAACATTAACAATACCACACTTTGTTTCAGATCACATGTTGAGATGTTTTCACAGCAAGCTTTAATGGTGGACAGAGTAAACCACTCCCTTCTTCTTGCTAAGTTTCTGGACATGCTCAATTAACACTTCAGCCCAATTGGCTGACTCAATCACATGGCTCTCCCAGTCATGAATATTCCAACACTCCTCCCTTCATTACTGGGAGAGACATCAGACCTATTGGATTTAAACATTTCCTATAATGGATGCCACCCAATGGTTTGGTCATCATGTCTGCTAAATTATCCTCTGAAGAACAATGATGTAAACGTATCAATTTTTCTTTTACAGCTTCCCTGACATTACAATACTTAATGTCCACATGTTTACTTCTGTTCTTCACTCTGTCACCTGTTGCCATTTTTATACAAGCAGCATTATCTTCATAAACAGTTACAGCTTCATTTACATTTACATTTAAATCTTGTAACAACTGTACATACCAAACTACTTCAGAACATAACTCAGACAATGCAATAAACTCTGCTTCTGCAGTTGAAATAGCAACCGTTGTTTGTTTTCTGGACTTCCAACCAATTAAAGCCCCTCCAAACATTATTACAATTCCAGAATTAGACTTTCTGGTTTTTACATCATTTGCATAATCACTATCAACATAACATTTCAATTTTAATTCTTCAGTGACCTGTATTTGAAGACCCAAATTCACAGTTCCCTTCAAATACCTGAGAATTCTTTTCACACCCATCCAATGCAACTTTGTAGGTGTAGCAGTAAAGCGACTTAAGATGCTCACTGCACAAGCTATGTCTGGTCTGGACCACTGTGACAGATATAACAGACTCCCTATTGCAGAGTGATATATCTCCTGATCACAGGCTTCACTTTTATCCTCACCCAAACTATTGTAAAAATCTGTGCTCATAGGTGTAGGAGCAATATTACAATCTTTCATGTTATATTTCTCTAATAATTGTTCAATTTTTCTCCTTTGACTGAGAATATAACCACCTTTTTCAGTTTTTTGTATCTCTACACCGAGATAATTCTTTATTTCTCCCAAATTCTTTAATTCAAATTTCTTTTCTAACTTATTAGCAAATTCTTTAACTTGTGATGCATCCTTTGCAATGAAACAAAGATCATCCACAAATGCTAATAGTAGACAATTCCCACCTTGTAACTTTCCAGTGTATATGCAACCATCAGCTTTGCAACTCTTGAACCCAAGACCTTTCAATGCAGTATCTAAACAGATATTCCAATTTCTGGCTGACTGCTTCAGCCCATAAATAGCCTTGTTCAATTTATACACCATGTTAGGCTTTTTATTTTCATACCCTGGCGCTTGAACCATATAAATTTCTTCCTCTAATTCAGCATTGAGGAATGCAGTGGTTATATCAAAATGCCAAATTCTATGCCTGTATGCTGATGCTAATGCCAGTGCTAGTCTTATGCTCTCAGCTTTTACAGTTGGCGCGAACACCTCATCATAGTGCACATTCTTTAATTGAGAAAAACCTTGTGCCACCAACCTTGCCTTATACTGTACTTCATTATTGGGTAATACCTTTTTCTTATATACCCACTTACATCCTACAGCTTTCGTACCCTGTGGCAAAGTCATAGATGTGAACACTTCATGATCGCCCATGGATTTCATCTCTTTATCCATGGCTTCCTTCCACTTTTCTTGTTCAACTTTTGGTAATGCCAATACTTCCTTATAGTTTCTTGGCTCATACCACACATTACACACTTTAACTTTACTGGCAGAATACCTGTCTGGCGGAACCCCTCTGTTACTACGCTCTGACCTACGTGGCATTGCCTGTACTTGTGTTTCAAGCTTTTCTGTCTTCATATCTTGTTCAGACTCTCCTCCCTGAACATAGACACCTTCAGTAAATGATTCACCATCATTAAATGAGTTATTGTCACTAAGTGGATCGCCGTCGCTAAGTGGATCACCGTCACTAAGTGAGACATTTTCAGAATTTGCATCAATTCTGTTCCAATTTTGTTCTGCAAAACTAGCAGACCTTGAAATCACTATCCTTTTACTTCCATCACTAAAGCGATACCCTTTTGAGCCTGGCTCATAGCCCACAAATCTGAGCTTTCTAGCCTTTTGTTGTCCCTTTCTTCTGATTGCCTTTGGAATATGTACCCAAGCAGTACTTCCAAATATTTTTAAATGTGCTAGAGAAGGCTTTCTCCCATATAGCATTGCATATGGAGTATTATTGATGGATGAACTCCACAGCCTATTTACTAAATAATTGGCAGTCAGTATGGCTTCACCCCAATATGACCTGCTCATACCAGAATCCTCCAGTAATGAGTCTTTCATTGTTTGCAAAACACCATTCCTCCTTTCAGCCACTCCGTTCTCCCCCGGTGTGTAAGGATTTGTGCGCCTGTGTCTTATTCCCAATTGTCTCAACCATTGTTGAAAATTTGTTGACATAAATTCAGAACCTCTGTCAGTTTGCAACTGACATACCTGTTGTTTGTACCTTCTCTCTACAAAACTTAACCATTGCTTAAATTGCTGTAGCACCTCTGTTTTACTCTTAAGTAAGTAGCAAAACCCAAACCTGCTGTAGTCATCCACAATGACCAGCGCATACTTTGCTCCTCCCAAACTGGCTTGCATAGGCCCAATTAAATCAGCATGCACCAGTTCTAGAGCTCTTGTGGTTTGTCTTGTGCTAAACTTGCTCACTGGGAATGCTTTGGATTTCGATGCTTTGCATACTGCACAATCCAAATATGCCTTACATCCCTTCAAATCTAATCCTTCTGCAAATTCTTTCATTTGTTGAACAACCTTAAAATTAGCATGACCAAGTCGTCTGTGCAGAAGATGAACACACGAATTGTGTTCTGCTACATTTTTAAATATCTGGGAACAATGTGGCACCTTTTGTCCCTGCAATACATAAAGATTATCCTCTTTTATGCCCTGTGCACAAACATTCCCATTTTTTTGGATGAGACACTTCCCATTAACAAATGTGGTTTCATAACCTTGCTTGTCTAAACTAGACACACTTAACAAATTATGCTCCATTTCAGGTACACATAACACATCAGTAAACCTGGATTCCAAATATGGAATTTGCACATCGCCTCTTCCAATGATTTTAGCCTTTTGACCATTGGCTAAGGCCACTTCTTCATTGTTTTCTGGGAAAAATCTGGAAAATAAGTCAGAATTATTAACAATTGTTTGACTAGCCCCACTGTCAATCAACCATTTGTCTCTATTGTTATTATAACAAACTTTTGCAACTGCAATCTGTCCTTGCAAATAATGTCTCTTGTCTTGCATATTTCTTCTCTGTGTACAGCTTTTCTGCAGATGATTGGTCTTTCCACAAATGAAACACGCTTTCTTAACTTGCTTGCAGAATTGTTGCTGTGTAACTTGATCTCTCCTGCCTCTGCTTTCCTCTTGTCTGCAGACACCTCGGCTGTTGCTAGAGATAGGCAGCCTGTGGAAAATTTTGCTGGAGACTTGCTAAGTTTCCACTGTACTCCTTGTTGAGCCCCCGCCTGTGGAATTTTCCATCAGCATGGCTGAAAAGCCTTTTCTCATATTCATTCAATAAACACGATTTCAAAGCCTCCAAATTCAAATCTGCTTCTGGCTTACTTTCAAAAATAGCTGATACAGTCTCCCAGCTTTGATCCAAACTGTTTAACACTAATAAAACTTTTTGGGACTCTGGAAACTTTACTCCACGTTGCTCCAATTCTAGAAAATTAGACTGCATTTTCATTAAATGATCTTCCATAGAATCTCCTGTCTGCATAATTGCTCTGAAAAGCTTTCTCGAAAATTGGACCACATTACACGCAGAAACATTGACATGTACTGCTTTCAATTTCTGCCATATTTCTTTTGCAGACTTTAATTCAGCTACATTTAAGAATTGATCATCCCCCAGACTTAAAAGAAGATAAGCCATAGCTTTGTCATGAGCCTTTTGATCTGCTGCTCCAAGCACTTGTGGGGGGTCTGCTACGATGTCCCATAATTCTTTTGCTTTCAAAAAACATTCCATTTTTGCAGCCCAAATTAAATAATTTTTCTTCCCCAATTTAGGTATTGGACTGTCTTTAAATTCCATAGCAGCAGCCATCCTGCTTTACTTTTCTTCTCTGCCTGTTCCTTTAACAACACAGACAGCTTCTTATCAGCTTTAAATTACAATGCAGTTTTAACTTTACTTCTTGAGCGATTCCTGGGCCCATAACCTGTCAGAGTTATGCAATAAATCAGAAGCTTCAAAAGATAACTGCATTTTGCTGATTCAAATAACTTCTTTATAAGTAGAATAAAACATTAACAATACCACACTTTGTTTCAGATCACATGTTGAGATGTTTTCACAGCAAGCTTTAATGGTGGACAGAGTAAACCACACCCTTCTTCTTGCTAAGTTTCTGGACATGCTCAATTAACACTTCAGCCCAATTGGCTGACTCAATCACATGGCTCTCCCAGTCATGAATATTCCAACAGTATCACCCTGCATAGACATACAACTGACAATATTCACATCGTGACAGCTGGCTGTGTGACCTTCGTGCCTTGTCCCGGGTCATCACAAATATAGACACTCAAAGAGAAATTCCAGCCCTAAGACCAGGGACTCAGAAGTTCAGGTAGCCTTGACTTAGAACAGTTCATTTAGTGACCGACGTTACAATGGCACTGAAAAAAGTGACTTCTGACCGTTTTCTACACTTACGGCCATTGCCACGTCCTCATATTCATCTGATCAAAATTCCGACGCTTGGCAACTGAGTCATATTTATGACGGTTGCAGTGTCCCGGGGTCATGTGATCCCCTTTTGCGACCTTCTGGCAAGCAAAGTCAATGGGGAAGCCAGATTCACTTAACAACCGTGTTACTAACTTTACAACTGCAGTGATTCACTTAACAACTGTGGCAAGCAAGGTTGTAAAAGGGGACAAAATTCCCTTAACAAATGTCTCGCTTAACAATAGAAATGTTGGACTCAAATGTGGTCGTAAGTCAAGGACTTAGTGGTCGGCTTACAATCATTTGCTTAGCAACTGTTTGAAGTTGCAATGGCACTGAAAAAAGTGACTTATAGCCAGTCCTCACACTTAAAACCATCACAGCATTCCCCACAGTCACGTGATCAAAATTTAGATGCTTGGCAACTGGCATGTACTTGCGACAGTTGCAGTATCCCCAGGTCTTGTGATGGCTATTTACAGCCTTACCAGACTGATTCTGAGAAGCAAAATCAATGGGGGAAGCTGGATTCGCTTAATGACTGCCTGATTGACATAACAACTGCAACAATTCACTTAATGAAGTGGCAGAAAAAGATAATAAAATCAGGCATGATTCAATTAACAACTGCCTTGCTTAGCAATGGACATTCTGGTCCCAATTCCAGTCGTAAGGCGAGTGCCATGTTAAAAACAAAGTGTAGTCTGTGTATCTGTGTTTTGTACCATATATTTAAAAAAATTCTAACACATTTTTCAAGACCAGCTTCTCCACTGAGGAAAAGACCATCAGGCTAGGAAATTTTTCCTAACAGTTTCTTGTAATCCTTATTTTGATCACTGGAAGTTGTTGGGTTTTGGGTCTTATCTTAAGAAGACAAACTAACATTAAAAATAAAATTAAGATCCTCTTTAAACTCGCTTCTGCCTTTGGGTTATTTATGCGTGTGAGGCTATAATCTATTGTAATGCTCTAATCTAATCAGACTTCCTGCCAGTTAAAACAGTTTACTGTAATGTAATTAAAACCTCCGTTATAAATTTTCATATCAATTACTTCCAAAATAAATTAATAAAAGATGAAGACTTGAAATAAACGGAGTTAGGAAAAAAGTAATCACAGCAGCACAAAACACAACAAAAATACATAGACTTTGCCCACTTTGCCCATCGAATACTGTCCAGAAGAGTTTATGATTTGTATTAATAACTCAAGGTGGCAAACACACACACAATACTCCTTCTCACAACAATCCTGTGAGATGACTTGACTGAGAAGTTGGATGGACTGAGTCTTACTGCAAATGACGGCTCTGAAGTGTCTGAAGTGTCTCTAAGTGTCAAAGCCCTGTAGGATTTATCAGAATAACAGAATAGCAGAGTTGAAAGGGAACTTGGAGGTCTTCTAGTCCAACCCCTGCTCAGGAAGGAAACCTTATATACCATTTCAGACAAATGGTTGCCCCATCTCTTCTTAAAAACTTCCAATTTTGGAGCATTCACAACTTCTGGAGGCAAGTTGTTCCACTGACTGATTGTTCTAACTATCAGGAAATTCAGAGGTGGGCTTCACATAATTTAACAACCAGTTCGGCCAGAATTGAGAATGGGAGCGAGCGTGCATTGCGCACATGCACGCTGCATCAAGCAACACGGCAATTCGCTCGTGCGCACCGTCTGCGCATGCATGCTGCATCAAACACGGCAATTCATTCGTGCGCTACATCCACGCATGCATGCAGCGTCAAAAAACACAGCGATATAGGACGGGCTTGCGTCCAGGCGGGTACACGCAGGTCGCCACTACCGGTTCGCCTGAACTGGTCTGAACCGGTTCCGTGATGTCATCGTGATGTCACCAGCAGGTTGCTACCGGTTCAGGCGAACCGGTCCGAACCGGGAGGAACCCACCTCTGATCCTGATGGTTGTAAAATGGATTGATTAACCTGACCGATTATCAGGTGCGGGTACCCAAGAATGACAGGATGATTTGCAGTTTCTTTCTTGTTGCTCATCTATAGACAGCAATTGTGGCAGCCTAAAGCACAATCTGCATCACTATTAAACATTATCCTGCAAACTAAGGTTAGGGAGGATCCACTCTGGACCTCTTTCTACATACCAAGGATTCCAGACTGATTTTGTTCCTAGGGAAACAGCCTGTAGGAGATGACCAGGCTGAGCCCGAGGGAGAGGTCAAACGAGTCATAAGTCCCGAGTCCCTTCCCACCCGCAGGAGATCTAAGTCCATCCCACCTTGAATTCCTTTCTATTCTAAACTCTGGTGCATTTTTTCTTAAGAGTCACTTGGCTAGATTCTTGTAGAGAACGTAAGCTTGCAATAAATCTTTATACTTATCTGAACTGCCTGATTTCTCGGGAGCATGATATAGCCCAGGGGTGTCAAACTCACGTCCTCACAGCGTTGTCCCGTGATATGTTGTGACTGTTTCCCCTTCACTAAGCCGGGCATGGGCATGGCCAGTGTGTGACGCATCCGGCCCACAGGCAACTAGTTTGACACCCCTGATATAGCCCCTCTCTCCTGCAACTTCACAACTTTTTTTTCCAGGCAGTCATTAAGCAAATACCCCAGTTGTTAAGTGGTTTGCTTTGGGCATGGTTTTGCTGAAAACCAGAATTAACTGAGAAAAATTCTTGTGAAACGCAGCTAAATGACTGCAAGACACTGCAAAATGCTGCAAATGTAGCCCAATGGCCAAAGTTTAGTCATGTAGTTGTGTGTGTGTGTGTGTGTGTGTGTGTATGTGTGTGTGTGTAACCATCAGAACTTTGAATGTGGGTCATAAGTAGGCCCCATTAGGTCCATCATACCTTCAAATGGTCGCTAAGCAACTGCTGGTAAGTCAAAGCCTAGCTGTAGTAATCACGCTGTGAATTAGCCCTTGCTCTAAGTAGAGCTGCAATTGGTGTATCAACCAGATACATTAATTCCTTTCACATATTTATATATTTATATATCTCCTCCTCCTCATTTTAGCCATTATCTATCCTACTGCAGGATGAAGGCCTCTTTCGTTTGTATATGTATAAATATATGTATGGCTGAAGTATGATTTATGGTGTACAGTACAATAAAAATGATACGGCAGCAATTGTGCAAAAAAACAACCCCTATATAAGTTCGTGATTAAAGTGAAAACATTAATAGTAGAAAAGGAAAGTAGGAAAAAGAGAGGAAAGAAGAGCTGGATAATGTCACTATAGTATTAATTCAATCCTTAAGCTTATTAAATAGATACCATATGGAAAAATGTTCCATCTTATTTGTGGAATATAAAAACATCAAAGCTTCGTAACAAAAACATATTTTGAATCCATTTTTTTAACTCAGGGGAAATAAATTTCTTTCCATCTATATCTAATAATTCTCTTCGCTGAGTGCCAAGTTCTGCATCAAATTTCATATTCCATATTTTAGGAGTGTAATGCAATATTGCACTTAACATCTTTAGGTACTAAATTAAGCCAAAACGGGACAATGGCTACACAAGACCAAATTGTATGAGTCAGAGTCCTGCTACTTTTTGCAATGCCAAGAAAGTTATTTAATATCCAACCTTTTAAAAATATTCTTTAAGATTATTTTCTGATGTATTGACTTCATTGTTAAACTATGAGAGATATGTTTACATTTCTTAAAACTTGGACTCGTTGATTTTCCAAAGTTGGATATTCTAATCATGCCCCTGGAGAAGATATTAAACTATGTCACTCAGTTGTGTATATGTTCCATTCTCTTAGAACAACATAGAACGCAGAATATCAGCAGAGTTGGAAGGGACCTTGGAGGTCTTCTAGAGTCTATACAATCACTTACATATGAGCCAGAAGTGTGCTGCAGCTGCCAAAAAAGCGAACACAGTCCTAGGCTGCATAAACAGAGGGATAGAATCAAGATCATGTGAAGTGTTAATACCATTTTATAATGCCTTGGTAAGACCACACTTGGAATACTGCACCCAGTTTTGGTTGCCACGATATAAAAAAGATGTTGAGACTCTAGAAAGAGTGCAGAGAAGAGCAACAAAGATGATTAGGGGACTGGAGGCTAAAGCATATGAAGAACAGTTGCTGGAATTGGTTAATGTCTAGTTTAATGAAAAGAAGGACTGGGGTGACATGATAGCAGTGTTCTGATATCTCAGGGGCTGCCACAAAAAAGAAGGGTTCAAGCTATTCTCCAAAATACCTGAAGGCAATGGATGGACACTAATCAAGGAGAGGAGCAACCTAACACTAAAGAGAATTTACCTGACAATTAGGGCAATCAATCAGTGGAACAACTTGCATCCAGAAGTTGTGAATGCTCCAACACTGGAAGTTTTTAAGAAGAGATTGGACAACCGTTTGTCTGAAATCGTATAGGGGTTCCTGTCTGAGCAGGAGGTTGGATTAGAAGACCTCCAAGGTCCCTTCCAACTCTGTTTTCTATTCTATTCTATTCTATTCTATTCTATTCTATTCTATTCTATTCCATTCCATTCCATTCCATTCCATTCCATTCTTTTATTCCAATCCCCTGCTCAGGTAGGAAACCCTATACCAGGGAGTAGGGCGGCATATAAGAACAGCAAAATAAAATAAATAAATAAATACCAGGGGTCAGCAACCTGCAGCTCTGGAGCCACATGTGGCTCTTTCATCCCTCTGCTGTGGCTCCCTATTGCCAGTTCGCTCCACAATTGATAGGGCTTTTGGTTAGGACAGATAGAGAAAAAAGGATGCCATGCTAGGAGAAGACTCTATGGTGGGGAAACTGGACTTCCGGTTGGCAGAAGAAAAAGGACGCCACGTTAGGAGGAGACTCTATGGCAGGGGAAGTAGACTTCCGGCTGGCTCCAGAATTGAATAGGGGACTTCCGGTTAGGACCCCTTGACCCTTTATAAAGACATTGGGAAATCTTGGTCTTTGTTTGTTAGTTTATCAGAGTTAACACCCACTCCTAATCAAGCAGAACACAAAACAGCCCCCTTGTTAAAGCTTTCCAGCTTAATGAGGACTCATCAATGGAACAGATCAAGCAGTCACCTTAATTAAGAAATGTTTTAGCCTACAGGACTTCTAAAGGAGCTGTTCAAAGTGGCATTTAAAATATCCACTGTGCTCTTCTTCTTCTAAAAAGGATTTATTCAAAGGTGGCATTCAGAATACGGGAAGGACAAGAAACAAACTTTTAAAAATATTGTAAACTTTTCTTGAGGCAGGAAAAAGAACCAACATGTATATTTTTTAAAAAATTAAAAGCCACACTCTAGATCAGGGGTGTTCAACCTTGGCAACTTTAAGATTTGTGGACTTCAACTCCCAGAATTCCTCAATTATCCATGCTGGCTAGGGAATTCTGGGAGTTGAAGTCCACAAGTCTTTAAAGTCGCCAAGGTTGGAGACCTCTGCGTCTAGATCTCATTGCAAAGGGAAGTTTGTAATTTTGTGGACAATGCAGCCACTAAAATTATTGAGCATAAATTCAGCATCTTTGGAATTTTCTTCTCTCCAAATCAATTGCAAAAAATGTTGCCTTTTGCAGTTTCTTTGTTTTATGTCATTTGCAGCGGGCACCTTGCATCAAGCCACAGGCAGCGAGATGGGGCAGGGGGAATAAAATAGTGGCTGCAGCTAACCAAATGAAGATCCAACTTTTTTGCACATGTACATGTAGCCATCTTGACTTTTTTTGACATGGACACATGTGGATGGAATGACTTGCCTCCAGAAGTTGTGGGTGCTCCAACACTGGAAGTTTTTAAGAAGGACAACCATTTGTCTGAAATGGTATAGGGCAGTGGTGGCGAACCCTTTTCGGCTTGCGTGCCAAAAAGGGGGGGTGCGCTTGCGCGCGCTCGCGTGCCCACACCCATTCCCTCCCCCACACACATGCGCACAACACCCCCCCATGCTGCCCCCTGCGCATGCGCACACCCCCCCACCCCCGCACAAAGGCTTACCAGAGCCTGGAACGACGAAACCGGCAAACCGGAAGTGCGAAAAAACGCACTTCCGGTTTGCCGGTGTGCTGTTTTTTGCACTCCGGAGGGTTCAGGGAAGCTCCCTGAAGCTCCGGAATGCAAAAAACTACAAAACGGACAAACCGGAAGTGCGGAAAAGTGCACTTCCGGTTTGTCCGTTTTGTAGTTTTTTGCATTCCGGAGCTTCAGGGAGCTTCCCTGAACCCTCCGGAGTGCAAAAAACAGCACACCGGCAAACCGGAAGTGCGTTTTTTCGCACTTCCGGTTTGCCGGTGGGAACCCTCGCGTGCTGGCTTCTATGGCTCCGCGTGCCACCTCTGGCACGCGTGCCATAGGTTCACCACCACGGGTATAGGGTCTCCTGCTTGAGCAGGGGGTTGGACTAGAAGATCTCTAAGGTCCCTTCCAACTCTGTTATTCTATTCTATTCAGATTCTGAAGACTGTGAATTCTTCTCCCGCCTTAAGCATGAAAGCCGGTTGGGTGACTTTGGACCAATCACCAAGAGACTGTAAGTTCTAGTCCCGCCTGGAGCATGAAAACTAGCTGAATGTCTTTGAGCCAATCACCAGGAGACGGTGAGTTCTATTCCTGCCTGAAGCAGGAAAGCCAGTTGGGTGACTTTGGGCCAATCACCAAGAGACAGTAAGTTCTAGTCCCGCCTGGGGCATGAAAGCCGGTTGGGTGACTTTGGACCAATCACCAAGAGACTGTAAGTTCTAGTCCCGCCTGGGGCATGAAAACTGGCTGAATGTCTTTGAGCCAATCACCAAGAGACAGTAAGTTCTAGTCCCGCCTGGGGCATGAAAGCCAGTTGGGTGACTTTGGGCCAATCACCAAGAGACGGTAAGTTCTAGTCCCACCTGGGGCATGAAAGGCGGTTGGGTGTCTTTGGGCCAATTACCAGGAGACTGTGAGTTCTACTCCTGCCTTAGGCATGAAAGCTGACTGGATGACTTTGGATCAATCATCAAGAGGCTGACTTCTACCTGCTGTAGGTATGTAAGCCAGCTGGGTGACTGGACCAGTCCCTCTCTTCTCCACCCAACCTACCTCACAGGGTTGTTGTTGTGGGGAAAACAGGAAGAGGAGGAATGAGCATTAGGTAACTTCACTGTCTTCTGTCAACTCTGAAACTGACCTGACCGAAGCATCTTGGAGCTTCAGTACTGCCACACTGGAGCTGAGGGATAGGGAGGAGGGAATTAAGAGCTGCGGTGGCTCAGTGGTTAGAGTGCAGTACTGCAGGCTACTTCTGCTAATCACCGGCTGCCAGCAGTTCGGCAGTTCAAATCTCACCAGGCTCAAGTTTGACTCAGCCTTCTTTCCTTCTGAGGTGGGTAAAATGAGGACCCAAATTGTTGGGGGTAATATGCTGACTCTGTAAACCGCTTAGAGAGGGCTGTAAAGCACTGTGAAGCGGAAGAAGTGAGGAGGAAATGTCGGGACAGAGAAATATTGATAAGTTGAGAGTTGAAAAATATTATTATAGCATTGTGTGATATGCAGGAATTGTATTTGTACTGAAAGTAATTTGTACATATGAAGGGATATATGTGTTTGAAGCTTGATAGATTGTAGATATTTAAACATCGGGTATGAATGGTACTTGTCGTTAGGTAAAACTTTATGGAAATATTTGAACCAGAAAAGTCACACCATGTCCAATGTTTTTAATTGTTTGTTCAATAAAAAACTTAGTTTAAAAAAAGCACTGAAGTGAAGTGGTATATAAGTCTAAGTGCTATTGCTATTGGAACTTTGTAGCCAAAACAAAATACTTTCTCTTGAGAACCAAGGTCATTCTCACACCTGGTCCCTGGAAGGAGGAGTGATGTTACCGGATAGAGCCGTGATTGGACCATGTGACTGATCGTTTTGAGAAAGTGAAAAATGGTTGCTTTTAATTAGGTGAAATCCGCGGGAACCCTCAGATTTGGTTTTCACCAGATATGTGTCAATATGATATTTCCAATAAAGCTACCCTTTGAGGAATCCAATTGCCTCGGAGTTTTGCTTGTTATGGGTCTATTACTTGAAACCCTGACATCTTCTACATGAATAAGAAAGACTGGATAAAAATAAATAATAAGAATAATAAATAGCTCTATGAGCTTGGCTGAAAAAATATTGGTCCAGGACCACTCATTCAGTTTCATGGGTCAGAAATTTGGAGTTTGCTCCTCCCTCCAAAGTCAGTAGAGTTTTCCCTCTTTCTAATTTATTCTACCACCCTTGAGATGTTTAGGAACCTTTGAAAGGGCCTATCGGGGTTTATCTCCCTTCAGGCTTCTTCCCTCCACGATTTTTGGATCTCTGCCATCCCGATGTCTGAAAAACAATTTGGGATGCTTTCAAGGTAAACACCAGAAAGCTGAAATACGCTGTCCTTCACGGACATTAATTCTTCAAATGGCAATCGGTTCTCGCTAGCTTTTATTCGCCCGTGTTTAAATAAAACAGAAGGGCTTTATATAAAAATAAAAAAGGATTTTTTTATGTAAAAATAAAAGGGGCTTCCATCTAATAAAATTGTTGAGTTCATGATAGATAGAAAAATAGACCAGGACCTCTAACAGCAAATGCCGAATGTGTTTATACAATCACATCAGGGGCGGGTTCCTAATTTTTTTACTACCACTCTGTGGGCGTGGCTTATTTTGTGGGTGTGGCTTGCCAGCCACGTGACTGGGTGGGCGTGGCTTGCCAGCCATGTGACCAGGTGGGCATGGCTTCTAAGACTGCTGAAGGGAGGGGAACTGAGATAGGTCCTGCCGCCCATTCCCCCTCCCCTCAGCAGCTCGAGAAGCCTCAAACGTGTGAAAATGCTTAGGATCATCACCGCACGTTCGTAGCTTCTCGGACTGCTGAAGGGAGGGGAATGGAGATAGCTCCTACCGCCCATTCTTTCAGCGTCTCACACGCTCCCTCAGCCATCCTCCCCTGCTTGGATTCACTGTGGGGTAGGAAGGCAGTGCTTGCGCAGAGCCGGAAGCTCGGCTTCTGGGCATGCGCAGAAGATATTTTTTAAAAAAAATGTAAAAAAAATTTTTTTTAATGGCGGCGCCCAGGCACTGGCAACCAACCGCACCAGTACTGTGATGTCACCAGCGGGCCGCTACCGGTGCTATAGAGTGGACCACACCGGTAGGAACCCACCACTGAATCACACACTGAGAAGAAAATGCTAAAGGTCATCTAGTCCAGCTATTTGCTGACATAGGACACTTGCTGCCCCGGCCTTTGTGGTTGGTGGACATCCAAACTCCGGTTAAAGATCTTCAAGAAAAAAGAATCCACTACTTCCTACTTCAAAAGAATTCATACTATGCATGCAATTGCAACTCTTCACCTCACAAAGAAATTCCTTCTAATATTTAACCCAAATTCTCTTTCATCAGCCAGCATTTTTTCGCTCAACAATTCCATGTATATTCCAATTCGGGATTAAAATGTATGGAAATCCCAATTTCAAAAGAATTTAGCTTTCAAACAAATTAAGGTTTCTAACCCATGTAAGAATATTTTTATGATATGGAATTAGAATATTTTATTTGAGCATTTACGCTTTTATCAAGGCTCAGAAAGCATGCCTCCTTTTGTTTTACTGTAAGATTAGTTGTCTGTCTTATACTTCATTGTTCACAGAACTTAGTATTTTATCCAGGGAAGGGAGATAATGATTCTCCTTAGATAATTATTCTCAGAAAACCTAAAGGCCATGGCAAGAAAGAAAATTCGTTATAGAGGTCATCCTTGAATTACAATCACTCATTTAGCAACCATTCAAAGTTACAATGGCACTGAAAAAAATTACTTGCAGTCCTCGCACTAATGACCATCACAGCATTCCCAGGATCATGTGATCAAAATTCAAGTGGTTGGCAGCCTGTATTTACAAGGGTTAGTGGTGAAATCCGCATTTTTTTTACTATCGGTTCTGTGGGCGTGGCTTGGTGGGAGTGGCTTGGTGGGTGTGGCAGGGGAAGGATACTGCAAAATCTCCATTCCCATCCCACTCTGGGGCCAGCCAGAGGTGATATTTGCCGGTTCTCCGAACTACTCAAAATTTCCACTACCGGTTCTCCGAAATACTCAAAATTTCCGCTACCGGTTCTCCGAAATACTCAAAATTTCCGCTACCGGTTCTCCAGAACCTGTCAGAACCTGCTGGATTTCACCCTTGGTTACAGCATCCTAAGGTCATGTGAGCCACATATGTGACTTTCCCAGCTATATATAACTTTCCCAGCCTCCCAACAAAATTAGGCGTGATTCACTTAACAACCACTGTGCTTAGCATCAGAAATGTTTTTTTCCCAATTGTGGCTGTAAGTTGAGAACTACCTGTTTATTACAAGACATCACCATCACCTCTTCTATCTGTAGCAGCTGGTGATAAAGGATGCTAAATAGCTTTTATCCTTCCTCCTATAGGCTGCAGTTTATTTTCCTCCTTTTTCTCCATCTAATGCAAAATTTTAAGATTGGCGTGCATGAAAGCATGTGGAAGGAAAGATGTAACCTAAAGATAATAAGTAAAGAAATGAAAACATTTTGCAAAATCTATGAAACTCAAGTACAAGAAAAATAATAATACATTAGCAGAAGGTAAAGGAATGCTGTGGATATAATTTACTTGGACTTCAGTAAAGCATTTGATAAAGTAGACCATAACCTACTACTTGATAAGATAGAAAAATGTGGGTTGGACAGCATCACCACTAGATGGATTCGTAACTGGCTGACCAATCTCACTCAACATATAGTCCGCAATGGAACTGCATCTACATGGAGTATACAATGGGGTACCCCAATTGTATAGGACCAGTACTCTTCAACATCTTCGTCAATGATTTGGAGGGGATAGATAGGGAACTCTATCTAGGCGGTATATAAATCTCACAAGTAAATAAATAAATAAATAAATAAATAAATAAACTCATCAAATTTGCAGTCGACACAAAGCTGGCAGGAATACCCAACACTCCACAAGATAGGCTTAAGATACAGAAGGATCTTGACAGATTTCAACATTGGCGCTATCTAACAAAATGAAATTCAATGGTGAAAAAACTAAGGTTCTACATTTAGGTAAGAAAAACCAAATGCACAGGTATAGTATAGGTGGTACCTGGCTCAATAGTAATAACTTTGAGACAGATCTTGCAGTTCTAATGGACAATCACTTAAATATGAGCCAGCAGTGTGCTGCAGCTGCCAAAAAAGCCAACAGAGTTCTAGGCTTCACTAACAAAGAAATACAATTAAGAGCACGTGAAGTGTTAATACCACTTTATAATGCCTTGGTAAGATCACATTTGGAATACTGCATCTAGTTTTGGTCACCACAATGTAAAAAAGAAAGAGTGCAGAGAAGAGCAACAAAGAGGATTAGGGAACTGGAGGCTAAAACATATAAAGAACGGTTGCTGGAATTGGAAATGTCTAGTTTGATGAAAAGAAGGACATGATAGAGATGACATGATAGCAGTGTTCCAATATCTCAGGGGTTGCCACAAAGAAGAGGGAGTCAAACTTTTCTCCAAGGCACCTGAGGGTAGGACAAGAAGCAATGGGTGGAAACTAATCAAGGAGAGAAGCAACCTAGAACTAAGGAGAAATTTCCTGACAGTTCAAACAATTAATCAGTGGAACAACTTGCCTCCAGAACTTGTGAATGCTCCAACACTGGACGTTTTTAAGAAGATGTTGGACAACCACTTGTCTGAAATGTTATAGGGTTTCCTGCCTAAGCAAGGGGTTGGATTAGAAGACCTCCAAGGTCCCTTCCAACTCTGTTATTCTGTTAAAGGAGGAGGTAAAGGAGTCCCTGCGGATTTTATTCCGGTAGATGTTGCCGACTATAGGGGGCGCTGCTCATCTCCATTTCAAAGCCATTGAGCCAGCGCTGTCTGAAGACATTTCCATAATCATGTGGCCAGCATGACATCACGGAGCATTGTTACCTTCTCACCAAAGTGGTATCTATTTATCTACTCGCATTTGCATGCTTTCGAACTGTTAGGTTAGCAGGAGCTGAAACTCGCCCCATCACGTGACTCTCAGGGTCTCGAACCTGGGCTGCTGGCTTTCTAGTCAACAAGCCAGCATCTTAATCACTTAGCCACCACAAAATAAGAAACTTCCGAACAAAGTTATGTAGTTGCAACCCTCCTTGGTTCGGTCTTCAGTCTTTGACTGTGTCATAAATATCTGAAAAATATGAGTGCAAAATTCAGCAGTAAGACAATTAGGAGGATCTTTATCTAGCTTTCTAGCCATTAAGATGATGGAAGAAAATTATACGTGTTTGCTTTTTTGAGAAACTTGCTCCCATTTGAGAAATTCTGGCATTAACTACCGGTAGAAGATTTTCTGAAATAATATTCAGACTTACCGTATTTTTCAGAGTATAAGACGCACCTTAGTTTTGGGGGAGGAAAACAAGGGGAAAAATTCTGCCTCTGCCTCCCAGCAAACAGCAAACAGCACAGATGATATACACTGTTTGCTGTGTATTTCTGTGCATGTGTGCCTGACCTATAGAAATAGCAAAGAATTGAAGAAATGTACATTATGGCAATATATTAATGTCAGAAAGTTTTCTTAAATGTAATAACTCCTCCCAATTATTTAAATAGATCTACTCCAAACATGACTAAGTCAGGGTTTAACTCAGCTGCCTTATCTTAATGCTAAAACAGGACACTATTACATTTCAGACTATACTTGTACAGATACTGTTAAAATTGATGTGGCTTTATTATTATTATTATTATTATTATTATTATTATTATTATTATTATTATTATTATTATTATTATTATTATTATTATTATTATTATTATTATTATTATTATTATTATTATTATTATTATTATTATTATTATTATTATTATTATTATTATTAACAACAACAACAACAACAACAACAACTTTCTGGAAGTATATATTATTCTCTGCTATTTAAAAGAAGATACAAAAGCACTGGGCCTCTTCAGAGCAAGCATTTATTTTAATAAGCATCTTCATTTTGTTAAGTTGTCTAGAACAATAATACAGTCTTTAAAAAATAAGTCTAATAATTTGAACATTCTACAGGCATTTATAGTTATTGACTTACCTCCTTGCATCCAGTCTGATTAGCACAAGAAAATAAAATTCTGCCTCTGCCACTCCCTTCCAGCAATTTGCCTCCTTGCAGCTAGCCTAGTTTCAGTTTCATTTTACCACCTGGCCTGCAAGCCTCAGTCAGCTGTGGGTCGGGAGGCAGATAATCACTTTCTTGTGCTAATCAGGCTCTGTGCTGTTTGCTGCAAGGAGGTAAATTGCTGGGAGGCAGAGGCCAAAGGGTGGGAGTGGCTGGGTGGGGCTACATTCAGTGTATAAGACGCACCCAAGTTTTCACCCTCTTTGGGGGGGGAAAGGTGCATCTTATACTCTGAAAAATACGGTAATTTGCCAGCATGTGATTAGCAACATTTGACTTCAATGTGTTTTTCTCCTCAGTCTTATACTGTCAAAGAGGAAAGCAATGAAAAATGTTGTTTAAGATTCTTTTTGTAGGTTGATGAAGGAGTTGGCTTTAATAATCTCTAGGAGCTCTCCAGGTATTATCCATTAACTGAAGTAATTTGAAAGCATTTGTAAAATATTTAAAAGTGGTACAGAAAAATCAGAATTCTCCATATGCTACCTCGATGCTTCCAGGAAGTTCCATTAATCAGAGGAGCAAAGCAACATTGAGAAGTAGATACTATAACTCTGTTCTTGGTGTTCTGAGCCTGTTTAGCCTAGTGATTCAAAGCACTGGACTGGAAGCTGAGAGATTGCAAGTTTTAATCCTGCCTTAGGCACAATAGCCAGCTCTGGGTGACCTTGAGCCAGTCCCCCTCTCTCTCTCAGCCCTAGAAAGATGACAGCAAGGGCAAGTCTCTTCCGGAAACGTGCCTAGAAAACATCACAGTTATCCGTGTACTCGCCAGGAGTCAAGACTCATTTGAAAACACACACACTGAGTTTCATTTGCAAGATTAAACACAATTTAATTTAGCAACTGGTCACTCACCTGCTTCTGAACCCCACAGAGGGAAGCAGATTGGAACTCTCAGCATTGCTCTACAATGGTAGTTCTCAAAATGTGGGGAACGGGGACCCCTGGAGGTCCCTGAGAGACTCTTTCGGGGTATTCACAAAGTCAAATTTTAAAAAATCCAGTTAGTCCTCAATTTACGACTGGATGCTTAGGGGCCGCGCAGCTTAGAAGGAACAGTGCTGGGGGTACTTATGAAATTCCCGGTTCTGAAGTTCCAATGGCCGCCTCACCCACTCACGTAGTCACATGACTGCATGCTGGGCGCTCAACAGCTGGCCCACATTTACAGATGTTTGCAGCGTTCCCCGCAGTCACGTGACCACGTTTTATGATGGCTTTACCCCAAACTGGCATTTACTTCCAGTTTTCAGCGAAACCAGTCCACAGTAAATTGGTTTGCTTAACGACTGCCACAAAAAAAGATTGTAAAATTGGGTCGGTCATTTCATAACCATTATGACTATGATGGGCAGGCTCCATTACAGTCATAAATTGAGGACTATCTGTATTTTAATCTGTCTCCATTTAATTTCTAATACGATAAACACAGAGAGATAAAACCCATATAAACCAAAGCTCTTTGAGGTCCTCAGTCATTTTTAAGGAGATAAAAACGTCCTGAGGTAAAAATGTTTGAGAACTGCTGCTTTACAGGAACCAGTGTACCAAGGTAGACTGCCTCTGAACTTGATGTTTCCATTTAGTTATCCTATTTAACAACTGCTGCTAAGCTCATCTTCTCCTTCATCAATTTCCAAGGAGTTTTGTTTTGTCCCCCACCCCCACTAGTAATCAAAGCTAATTTAGAAAGGCTTTAATCTTTTAGTGGCTTGTTCTCTCAGCCCCCACCCGTTTTAAAAGAAAAGCAAATTTTTCCATGCTGAAGAGGAAGAAATTCATTAGCTCATTGTAACTCTCATTACATTTGCCTGTGGGATGATCAATAGTTTTCAGCAGTTGGTACTTGGCAATTTTTATTAATTTCCCTCTTCCCTCCCCAAGCAGCTATTATTGTAATTGATTTTCCTTTTGCAGGAGCAGCTGGTGGTTAATTTTTATTTTTTTCCCCCGCAATGATAGCAGGAGAGACGGGGAAGAGTTAGGGAGGGAAGGGAATATCCTATATATTTATGTCCCCTACTCAAAATCCCTGCATTGAAAAATTATGCGTGGTCATCATCAGCTCTTGGATCTCACCAGATTGGCATCCCTAATCTATGAAACTCACTGCAAATCAGTGATTTTCATGGCTCTGTATAAAAAGGCAAAGGCAAATCCATTGGCCCGAATTTATATTAGTTGAGGGACTGCTTCCACCGGATTACAGGTAGTCCTTGACTTATGACCACAATTGAGCCCAAAATTTCTATTGCTTTTGTTGAGACAGTTGTTCAATGAGTTTCACCCCATTTTATGACCTTTCTTGCCACAGTTGTTAAGTGAACCACTGCAGTGGTCGAGTTAGTAACATGGTTAAGTCAATCTGACTTCCCCATTGACTTTGCTTGCCAGGTCACAAAATGTGATCAGGGGTGGGTTCCTCCTGGTTCGGACTGGATCGCCTGAACCGGTAGCGACCCGCTGGTGACGTCACTGTCGGTGCCGTTCCGTGCGCGCCACCATCTTTTTTTTGGATTTTGTGCTAATTTTTCCCCTTCCGCGGCTTGAAAAAGGGCCCGCCCACCCGCCCGCGGGTGAATTCTGACCTTTATTTCTTCACCGAAGCACAGCTGATGAGCTCCTCAGCTGTGTTTCGGGCTAATTCCTGCTTCTGAGCATGCGCGGAAGCCAAATCGCACGAGGGGACGTCGTGAAACGTCGCGATGTGAACTGGTGGCGAAGGTAAGTGGAACCCACCCCTGAATGTGATCACATGATTCCAGAATGTCTCTGGAGATTCTCAGTCATCCAGGTCATGGTTGTCCCGAAGGTGCTTTCTTTCAAGAGGCAACAGGACCTTCTGGTTTTTCTTTGAAGATGTTTCGCTTCTCATCCAAGAAGCTTCTTCGGCTCTGAAGAAAAACCAGGAAGTCTAGTTGCCTCTTGAAAAAAAAGCACCTTTGGGACATGATTCCAGGAGACTGCAACCATCATAAATATGAACCAGGTGCCAAGCGTCCAAATGGTGATCACGTGACCATGGAAATATTGCAATGGACATAAGTGTGAAAAATGGTCATAAGTCACTTTTTTCAGTGCCATTGTAACTTTGAACGGTCACTAAACAAATGGTTGTAAATCCAGGGCTCTCTGTACATCTGCCTATCCCATTAGGTCTGGCAGAAGAGACATGCTAGGGGTCCCATCTGTGAAAGAATTACTTCTGGCATGTAATGGTATGTGGGAAAGACCTTGTGTGATTGTAAAGGGATGCTGCCTAGGGAACAGATAAGAGTCAGCATAGCCAGCAGCTGCATAGTGGATGGGGCAAGTTTCCTGGACTATAAAGCAGAGAATGGAATGGAATGGAATGGAATGGAGTGGAGTGGAGTGGAGTGGAGTGGAGTGGAGTGGAGTAGAGTAGAGTAGAGTAGAGTAGAGTAGAGTAGAGTAGAGCAGAGCAGAGCAGAGCAGAGCAGAGCAGAGCAGAATAGAATAGAATAACTTTATTGTCACTTTCGTTGAAATTTCGTTGAAATTTCATTCTTTACAACTCTCAAAGGGTCACCACCTCCAATATACACTACATAAACATGACAAAATAAATACAAAATTATGCATATATCCACATATATTATATGGCACAGAGTAACAACACAGTCTAGTTTGTATGTATACATGTACATGGTGAGAAAAACAAATCTTGCTAGTTTACCAGACGGATGGCCTAGGGAACAAAGCTGTTACAGACTCTGGTAGTCCTGCTAGAAATACTTCAAAACCTCCTCCTAGAGGGGAGCAACAGAAACAGACCATAAAGTAGGTGTATGGGTCTCTAACAATGCTTTCAGCTGTAAGAACGTAGCGTTTATAAGCAGTATCCTGAATAACAGGAAGCATTCTTCCTATAATCTTCTCAGCTGTCCTTACCACTCTCTGCATGGACTTTCTATCTGAGGGGAGAATAGTTTTGTTGTTGTTCAGTTGCTAAGTCTTGTCCTACTCTTTGCAATCCCATGGACCAAAGCACACCAGGCCTCCCTATCCTTCACTGTCTCCTGGAGTTTGCCCAAATCCATGTTCATTGTGTTGAGGACACTATCTAACTATCTCCTCCTCTGCTGTCCCCTTCTCCTTTTGCCTTCCATCATTCCCAACATCATTCCCAACTTCTCCAAGGAGTCCTCTCTTCTCATTTGGTGACCAAAGTATTTGAGCTTCAGCTTCAGTATCTGTCCTTCCAAAGGACAGTCAGGGTTGATTTCTTTTAGGGTTGACTGATTTCATCTCCTTGCAGTCCAGGGGACACTCAAGAGTCTTCTCCAACACCACAATTCAAAAGCATCAATTGTTTAGTGCTCAACCTTCCTTATGGTCCAACTGTCACAGCCATACATTACTACTGGGAAAACCATAGATTTGACTATACGGACCTTTGTCGGCAAGGTGATGTCTCTGTTTTTTTTAATATTGTCACGTAGTGAATATTGTCAATTGTATGTCTATGCAGGGTGATGCACCCCTATCTAATATTATGGTACATTCCAATATAAGCAGAACACGTGACATGATGTTCTTTGCGCATGTGTGCATTCCTAAACCACCATTTATTTCTCTTCTGATTTAGCTCTTGACCTGAACGGTCGTGTTTTCTTAGCAAAGATGTAATTATTCAGGATTTATTGTTTTTGTACTGAAATAAATATTTTCTATTAGACTTTAATCTCGGTTTTATTTCAAACTGTCTGAATTCCAAGAAAAGATCTAAATCGCCTCTATGAGATTTTATTCTCACCTCAACAAATATGCTGTCTAGGTTTGCCATAACTTTCCTCTCAAGGAGCAAGCGTCTTTTAATTTTGGAGAAAATATACTTTATTGTAAACATTAACAGAAACTTGCAAGTCTGAACGTACAATTCTCCTTCCCAGAGTCTCATTCTGTGACTTGGTTGGCTATATAAATGTGATAAATAAATAATGATTTGTCCTTAGGCAGCATTTTGCCTTGTGTTCCCAAGATGCTAAAGGCAAGTGAGGCAGGAAGAGATGTTGGTAGATTTCCAGACTGCATCTACCTTGCCCCTGGAAATAGAGTGTTGGGCTCAATTAAACTTACTTTGATCCCAACAGGCCATTTCTGAGGCTCTATAAGATGAGGAAACAATAGCATTTGGCTTGGTTAAGCCATTACTTTGAGCTACTGTTCACTAAAACAGGACTCAGTCAGTTCTTCTCTCTCAGCCCAAATAGTGATGTCATGGGTGAAGATGCTGGACTAAAAGCAGGGAAGGAAATTCCCTGGAGGATTCTGGGCCATGATAGCAGTGTTCCAATATCTCAGGGGTTGCCACAAAGAAGAGGGAGTCAAACTATTCTCCAAAGCACCTGAGGGCAGGACAAGAAGCAATGGGTGGAAACTAATCAAGGAGAGAAGCAACTTAGAACTAAGGAGAAATTTCCTGACAGCTAGAACAATTAATCAGTGGAACGGCTTGCCTCCAGAAGTTGTGAATGCTCCAACACTGGAAGCTTTTAAGAAGATGTTGGGTAACCATTTGTCTCAAGTGGTGTAGGAACTCCTGCTTGAGCAGGGGGTTGGACTAGATGACCTACAAGGTCTCTTCCAACTCTAATAATAAATCTAAAATCTAAACCTCCAAGGTCCCTTCCAACTCTGTTGTTGTTGTTGTTGTTGTTGTTGTTGTTGTTGTTGTTGTTGTTGTTGTTATTATTATTATTATTATTATTATTATTATTATTATTATTATTATTATTATTATTATTATTATTATTATTATTATTATCCTTCTCCCTCAGCCCTGGAGACAGTTGTGTCTACAGTAGAAGAGCATAGAATAGAATAATAGGGATGGAAGGGACTTGGAGATCTTCTAGTCTGACCTCAAGGAGAGCGTATACCATTCGGGACAAATGGCAGTCCAGTCTCTTCCTGAACATCTCCAGTGATGGAGCACCCACAATTTCTGGACGCAAGCAGCTCCACTGATTAATTGATCTTACTGTCAAGAAATTTCTCCTTAGTTCTAGGTTGGATCATTCTTTAATTATGTTCTACCCAGGACTTCCTGTCCTACCCTGAGTTGCTTTGGAGAATAAATTGACTCCTTTTCTCTGTGACAGTCCATCAAGTACTGTAAAATTGCTATCATATCACCCCTATTCCTTCTTAGACTAGACATCCTCAATTCCTGCAATTGTTCGTCATATGTTTGAGACTCCATTTTAGCCTCCATTCCCCTAATCATCATTGTTGCTCTTCTCTGCACTCTTTCTGGAATTTCAACATCTTTTTTGCATTCTGATGACCAGAATTGGATGCAGTACAGGTAGTCCTCAAGTTACGACTATAATTGAGCCCAAAATTTATGCTGGTAAGAGAAACATTTGTTAAGTGAGTTTTGCCCCGTTTTACAACTTTTCTTGCCACCGTTGTTAAGCGAATCATTGCATTTGTTAAGTTAATCACATGGTTGCTAAGTGAATCTGGATTCCCCATTGACTTTGCTTATCAGAAGGTTGCAAAAGGGGATCACAGGACCTCAGGACACTGCAACCGTCATAAATATGAACCAGTTGCAAAGTGTCTGAATTTTGATCATGTAACATGGGAATGCTACAACGGTTGTAAGTGTGAAAAATGGTCATAACTTTTTTTAGTGCCATTGTAACTTTGAACCGTCACTAAATGTTGTAAGTCGAAGACTACCTGTATTCCAAGTATGGCTCACTAGTGCAGTATAAAGAGGTACTATCCAGTGGTGGGTTCCTACCAGTGCAGTCCACTCTATAGCACCGGTAGCGGCCCGCTGGTGACGTCACAGTACTAGTGCAGTCGGTTGCCGGTGCCTGGGAGCCAACATTTTTTTTTAAAAAAAAAAAATTTATTTTTAAAAAAATTTTCTTCTGCGCATGCCCAGAAGCCGAGCTTCCGGCACTGCGCATGTGCTGCCTTCCTACCCCACAGTGAGTCCAAGCAGGGGAGGATGGCTGAGGGGAGCGCGTGAGACGCTGAAAGAATGGGCGGCAGGAGCTATCACCATTCCCCTCCCTTCAGCAGTCCGAGAAGCCACGAACGCGCGGTGATGATCCTAGGCATTTTCGCACGTTTGAGGCTTCTCGAGCTGCTGAGGGGAGGGGGAATGGGCGGCAGGAGCCTAGGATCATCAAATGGGGAGAAGCATTCAGGCCAGACGGAGCCTCCTAGAAGAACCGCTGCCGCGATCTTGCTGCTCTCGCTGTGGGGGGCTGCGTTGCGGGTGGGCAATGCCCCCTGCTTCTCTGGCCGCTGCCAAGCTCCCGAGGCCCACGCCCACCTGGTCACATGGCTGGCAAGCCACACCCTCAAAATAAGCCACGCCCACAGAGTGGTAGTAAAAAAAATTGGAACCAGCCCCTGGTATTATCACTCCTAGATGGGCCAGGTGGGGGAAGGGTTCTAGACCCAGGTTCTAGTCTGCCTCAGCCACAGGAGCTCATTGGCTGACTTTGACCCACTCCCTCCTTTCTGCCAAAGAGCCAATCATCTCTGGGAAGAGATGAGGAGTAGAGAGACCCTGTTTCTAACTCTGTTAAAACTGAAAATATGTTGATAGGAACCAGCTATATATCAACCTGTAAAAATATATTTATATGAGCCACTGTATGTGAAGCTTCCTACAAACATTGCGATAGGATAGGGTTGAAACAGGAGATGAGTAGTATGGATCAGGGGTGGGTTCCTACAGGTGTTGTCCAGTGCGCCGTTCTGGTAGGGAGCCGCCAATTGCGCAATTTGCGCGTGACGGCTCCGGTGCCGTCTTCGCCGGACCGTCACGCGGCGCCATCTTTTTTCTGGAATTTTTGGGCTTTTTCTGCTTCCTACGCATGCGCGGAAGCAAAATCTCATGAGGAGACGCGTGTGCGTGCGAGATTTTGGTGATTTTTTGCTTCTGCGCATGCGCAGAAGCAAAAACTGCTGAAATCTCGCGCGTGCCCCCTCACGAGATTTTGCTTCCGCGCATGCGTAGGAAGTAAAAAACCCCAGAAAAAAGATGGTGCCATGCGACGGACCGCCAAAGGGGACGCGCGCATGTAGTGAGCGTGCGTGCGCACGAAATGAGATGATGTGCGGTAAGAGGAACCCGCCCCTGGTATGGATGGATTAGCAGTAGGAAGGATCTGTTCTGTATTTAGCTTGTTCGATTAGTTGTTGGGAGCCACCTAGGATCATTATGTGAGATAGACAGCCAAGTAAGTTCTATCAATCAATCAATCAATCAATCAATCAATCAATCAATCAATCAATCAATATCCACTGGCCACAACTTAGTGTCCCCTAATCAGTGTCCCCTTTTACACTTAAGCAAGAAAAACCAAATACACAGATATAGAATAAGTCCGTGATGGCAAACGTATGGCACGTGTGCCAGAGGTAGCACGCAGAGCCCTCTCTGTGGGCACACGCACCAATGCCAGCTGCGCTTCTGGTTTCTGGCACCAGAGGGCCAGAAAACAGCCTGAAAATGGCCAAAAATCAAGCTGTTTTCCAGGCCTTTTCCCGGCTGTTTTTGGCTCAGAAAACGGCCTGGAAAACAGCCCAGAAAACGGCCAAAAACCAGGCATACGCGCACCGGCCAGCTGGTCTTCGGGTTGCCGGTGCTCCGGCGCGTGCACATGCACGCAGGTTCCGGTTTGGGCACTCGGTCCCGAAAAGGTTTGCCATCACTGGAATAGGTGGTACCTGGTTCAACAGCAGTAACTGTGAGAGGAATCTAAGAGTCCTAGTGCACAACCACATATGTATGAGCTGGCAGCGTGTTGCAGCTGCCAAAAAAGCAAATGCAGTCCTAGGCTGCATTAACAGGGATAATTTCAAGATCACATGAAGTCTTAACGCCACTATTGTGTCCAGTTTTGGTCACCACAATACCAAAAAGACGTTGAGACTCTAGAAAGTGTACTGTACAGAGAAGAGCAACAAAGATAGGGGACTGGAGGATAAAATAAACTCATGGTTGCAGGAATTAGGTATGTTTAGTCTAATAAAGAGAAGGACTAGAGGTGACTTGATAGCAGTCTTGCAATATTTGAGCCGAGGTGGCGCAGTGGTTAAAAGCAGCACTGCGACCTTCAGCTGATTGCTAGTTCAGCAGTTCAGCAGTTCAAATCTCACCAGGCTCAAGGTTGACTCAGCCTTCCATCCTTCCGAGGTCGGTAAAATGAGGACCCAGATTGTTGGGGGCAATATGCTGAACTCTGTAAACCACTTAGAGAGGGCTGTAAAGCACTATGAAGCGGTATATAAGTCTAAGTGCTATTGCTATTGCTATAAGTGCTAATATTTGAAGGGCAGCCACAGAGGAGGGGGCAGCGGCGGGTTGCTCCCTTACCAGTGCCGGTGCACTATGCGCGCATCTCCAAGTTTTGGGCTCGCTTGCTCGCTACGCGCACGCCCCCTCATGCGATTTTGCTTCTGCGCATGCGCGGAAGCAAAATAACACCGAAATCTTGCGATGGGACGCACGCGCACGCGAGATTTCGGCGTGATTTTGCTTCCACGCAATGCGCAGAAGCAAAATCTCACCAAAATCTAGCACACGCGCACGTTCCCTCGCGAGATTTTGGCGCGATTTTGCTTCCACACATGCGCAGAAGCAAAATCAGCCAAAAATTCACAAAAAAAAATGGCGATGCGCGCGGTGGACCGGCAGAGAGGGCTCCAGAGAGGTCGCGCACAAATTGCACAATCGGCCACTCCCTACCGGAGTTGCACACCGGGCAGCTCCACCAGGAACCCACCTCTGGGGTAGACCTATTATCCAAAGCATCTAAAGGCAGGATAAGAAGTAATGAATGGAAACTTATCACCGAGAGATCCAGTCTAGAATTAAGGAGAAACTTCTTGACAGTGAGAACAATTAATCAGTGGAATGGCTTGCATTCAGAAGTTGCGGGTGCTCCATCACTGGAGATTTTTAAGAAGAGATTGGACAGCCATTTGTCCAGAATGGGGTCTCCTGTTTTAGTAGGGGGTTGGACTAGAAGACCTCCAAGGTTCCTTCCCACTGAAAACTGGACTTGGAGGAGGGGCTTAAATGTATTTCAAGGAGTTTTGGATTGAAACTTAGCAGCCAGGTATGTAATTGTTGATTTCTCCTGGCGAATGAGCAGGCTGAAAAATGGGGACCAAAAGTGTTGAAGGGAAGCATGTTAGCCACCACCCAAAATAGCTAAGGGTCAAAAGAGATAACTCACACATGCAACATCCCTGTATGTTGCAAACCTCCAAGGGGAATCGAGCATCAGTGAAGAACATAACTTAGCACCGAGATGGCGAACCTATGGCACGGATGCCACAAGTGGCACGCGGAGCCATATCGGTGGGCACGCAAGCTCAGGTCCGGCGTACATGTGTGCACCAGCCGGCTGATTTTCGGGCCTTCTGGGCCCACTGGGAGTCAGGAAACAGGCTGTTTCCAGCCTCCAGAGGGGGTGGGGAAGGCCGTTTTCGCCCTCCCCAGGCTCCTAGAAAGGCTCTGGAGCCTGGGGAGAGCGAAAAATGGGCGTGCCATTGCATGCTGGGAGCAGGGGGGGTCATGCGTGCATGTGCGGGGGTGCATGGAATTATGAGTGTGGGCACGCACACACATGATCCCCCGCATTCCCCCCCCTTTTGGCACGTGAACCAAAAAAGGTTTGCCATCACTGACTTAGCACATACTCAGAGATGCCCTTTTAACTCCCACAATTGCCAAGACTATGCAATTAAAACAGGATGGGTTTGAATTGCAATGAGCTTTTTAAATTAAGCTCTTTTTCCCAGCAAATCATTATGCACAAAAGAGGTCTGCGATGTTATTTTGGGATTGAGTTCTTTGACTACAGTCAAGGGGATAAATCCTCTTTTTTTCCCCCTGCATTCTTTTTATGGGAGCCAGGACTTAAATAGATAACAGTTTGTGAAAGGTTTATCGATCCCCCGGGCAGGATACAACAAAAAAAGAAACTTCTTTTATTCTCGAAAATTAACTTATACATAAAGTGTTCGTCTGACTCATGCGCAAGATTTCCCCTTTGGCAACTACTTAAAAGCGATTGGAGCAGGGGGCGGGTTCCTTTTACCTTTTCCTACCGGTGCGCATTGTGACGTTGCACGCTCATGCGCTCGCTATGCTCACGCGCACAGGTGCATCCCAGTGGACAATTTTAGTTCCACGCATGCGCAGAGGGACGATTTTAGTTCCGCACATGCTCAGAGAGCCAAAAAATTGCCAAAAATTAGGAAAAGAATATGGCGGCGCGCACGAACCAGCACAGACAGCACCAGAGCCATCATGCCTAAATTACGTCATCAGCAGGCTACTACCGGAGCGCCCGCACTGGACTGCACCGGTAGGAACCCACCTCTGGGTCACTGGAGAGACCAACGAGAAGCTATACAGGTTGGATTTCTGCCTGTTGGAAAGATATTAAAAGTATTGCTTCCCTGTCAGGAGATAATTTGCCCTTTTATGGAAAAGCAAGAAGGACATGCAAAGAGAGGAAGAAACCCCCCCATCCCCAATCTTTGGGGCAGGTAGGTACATTTTGAATTTGGAGCAGATTGTAATTTTCAACAAATATGGATGGGACTCATCACAGAGACCCCTGTACAAGAAGGTAAACCAGTGAGTGTGTTCCTACTACCCCCTTTCAAGCTGCTTAGATGCCCCTCACTCCCTCAGGGTCTGTTTCCGTTTGTTTTTCTGAGCAAGAGAACTCACTTCCAATGCAATAAAAATCTGAAATTGCTACAGGCAATCCTCGACTTACAACAGTTCGTTTAGCGACCATTCAGACTTACAACGGTACTGAAAAATGTGACTTATGACCATTTTTTGTACCTACGACCTTTGCAGCATCTCCATGATCATGTGATCAGAATTCAGATGTTTGGCAACTGGTTCATATTTATGACTGTTGCTGTGTCCCGGGATCATGTGATCCCCTTTTGCGACCTTCTGACAAGCAAAGTCAATGGGAGAAGTCAGATTCACTTAACAGAATAACAGAGTTAGAAGGGACCTTGGAGGTCTTCTAGTCCAACCCCCTGCACAGGCAGGAAGCCCTATACCAGTGATGGCGAACCTATGGCACGGGTGCCACAGGTGGCACGCGGAGCCATATCTGCCGGCACGCGAGCTGTTGCCCTAGCTCAGCTCCAGCGTGCATGTGCATGCCCGCCAGCTGATTTTTGGCTCGCGCAGAGGCTCTGGGAGGGTGATTTCAGCTTCCAGAGGGCCTCTGGGGTGGCAGGGGGGAGCATTTTTGCCCTCCCCAAGCTCCAGGAAAGCCTCTGGAGCCTGGGGAGGGCGAAAAATGGGCCTATCGGGCCCACTGGAAGTCATGAAATGGGGGAGTGGGGGGGGTCACACACGCATGCGCAGGGGGTGGGGTGAGTGGGGGGCTTTGAATTATGGGTGTGGGCACGCACGTGTGTGTGATAGCGCGCACAGACACTATTTCGGCACCCGAGGAAAAAAAGGTTCGCCATCACTGCCCTATACCATTTGAGACAAATGACTGCATGATTCACTTCACAACTGTAACGATTCGCTTAACAGCTGTGGCCAAAAAGGTCGTAAAATGAGATGCAACTCACTTAATAATTGCCTTACTTAGCAACAAAAATGTGGGGGTCAATTGAGAATTACCTATATCACTTTTTAGCACCTTACAATTGTTAATTGATAAAGGCATATGTTATCTGTCTCATATGGAACCTGCATAATCACTCTGTGATCTCCTTTCTTTCCTACTCACCCCCCACTGCCCCAACTTCATCCCAGGGGTGAAATCCCCCCGGTTCGCTCTTACCTGCTGGTCACCGCAGAGCCGATGGAGCTGGTGGCGTTCGCGGCGCGGGGCTGCCCCTGCCTGCTTCCCCCGCCCGCCTGGACGCCACCATTTGAGTTCTTTTGCCCTCTGCGCATGCGCAAAGCGTTCTGCATGTGCAGAGGACAAAAAAACTCAAATGGCGGCATCCAGGCGGGCGGGGGAAGCGGGCGGGGGCAGCCCCGTGCCGCGACCGCCACCGGCTCCATCGGCTCTGTGGCGACCGACAGGTAAGAGCGAACCGGGAGGATTTCACCCCTGCTTCATCCCTACTGGTATTTAAATTTTACCTCAAATTAACTATAGTTACAGTAGTCCTCAAATTACAACCATTTGCTCAACAACAGTTGGAAATGGCAACAATGCTGAACAAAGCCACTAAGGCCTGTATCTGAAGGTACAGCTGCTTTACCTGTCGTCATGTGATCACAATTTGGGCACTTGACAATCCACTCACCTTTCACTATCTAAGGCAGGGGTGTCAAACTCGATTTCATTGAGGGCCACATCAGGGTTGTGTTTGACCTCAGGGGGCCAGGGTGGGCATGGCCAGGTTGCACATGGCCAGCTCGATGTCACTCATGTTGGGGGCACCTGTGGTGCCCAAGCACTCTGCCAGCGAAAACTGGCTTCCGAGTTCCGTTTTCGGTTGCGATGGCCACCTGCAATCCTCTGCCAACGAAAACAGAGCTCCGTTTTCGCTGGGAGAGGCACCGCGGGCCGGTCCCTTGCTGTTTCCGGGGTGGCCCCAC
The DNA here is from genome assembly GCA_023053685.1 of Diadophis punctatus similis. Taxonomy (NCBI): domain Eukaryota; kingdom Metazoa; phylum Chordata; class Lepidosauria; order Squamata; family Dipsadidae; genus Diadophis; species Diadophis punctatus. The sequence continues at coordinate 314,511,694 of JALIGW010000001.1, forward strand.
GGACAAAGATCTAAGCCTCCCCGCAGGCTGGATCCAGCCCCGGGCCTTGAGTTTGACTCCCCTGATCTAAGGGGTTGCTATAAAGAAGAGGGGGCCAACCTATTCTCCAAAGCACCTGAAGGCAGGATAAGAAGCAATGGATGGAAACTAATCAAGGAGAGAACCAACCTACAACTAAAGAGGAATTTCTTGACAATTAAAACAATTAATCATTGGCCCCCAGTCATGCCTCCACAAGTTGTGGGTGCTCCATCACTGGAGGTTTTTAAGAAGAGACTGGACAACCATTTGTCTGAAATAGTATAGGGTTTGTAACTTTGTGGACAATGCTGCCACTAAGATTAACAAGCATAAATTCAACGTCTTTGGGATTTTCTTCTCTCCAAATCAACTGCAAAAAAGTTGCCTTTTGCAGTTTCTTTGTTTTATATCATTCGCAGTGGGCACCATACATCAAGCCAGGGGCAGCAAGATGGGGCAGGGGGAGTAAAATGGCGGCTGCAGCCAACCAAGTGAAGATCAGGAGTGAAATTCAGCAGGTTCGGACAGGTTCTATAGAACCGGTAAATCACACCACTGACTGGCCCAGGGGTGGGTTCTAACTTACCTCGCTGCTGATTTGCTTCCTCCTGCGCTGTGTGGCCGTGCCTCATGGGCGCGTGCGCTTTGCACGCACGCGCATGCACACAGGCAAAAAATCCAAAAAATCCCCCCCAAAAAAGCCAAAAACAAGATGGCGACCGCATGCACATAAACTACTTAGACTGGCTGAAGAAAAGTGGGATATAAATGTAACAAAAGAAAAACATTATTACAATTCCAGAACCCCACTGATTGTGAAGATAGAGACATCCCATAAATAAATTGCAAATTCTAATTTATTCTTTGCCTCTTTTTCGCACCCTGAAATGTCAAATCGGGGTTTGACAGGTCATAAATTGGAAAACCAAATCATTTGGCTTGAACCAGTTGGATCAATTCAAACCATGCAAATTTGTTTTCGTGAGTGATAAATTGTTAAAGTTTATCTTTCTTTCAATCTGTGTTGTGTCAATCTAACTCCCAGGAACCATAAATTCCTTCACCTATGATTTCCTTTTTTGATTTAGATTTGTTTTTACAGTTTTTAATGCTTTTTAATAATTAATGGCTTTATATAATGTATAAATATTCTGTTTTATATTTTTACTCTTTTACTGGACTACTGTACGCCACCCAAGGTCACTTTCGAGAAAGGCGGCCTTATAAATTTGATTAATTAATAAATAACAAAATAAAAATATTACACAGGCACTGTCATAGCATGCAGGATTAATCTCCCCCTAACTTGGATTGTTCTCATTAAATATTTTATTGCCCCAAGAAGGAAACATCTTTCTCACACAGCATTAGCTAATGTAACACAATATACTTTATTATTACTAAGAATCCTTCACCAGATCTTTCAATATAGTTATAGAATAGAATAGAATAGAATAGAATAGAATAGAATAGAATAGAATAGAATAGAATAGAATAGAATTCTTTATTGGCCAAGTGTGATTGGACACACAAGGAATTTGTCTTTGGTGCATATGCTCTCAGTGTACATAAAAGAAAAGATACATTTGTCAAGAATCATGAGGTACAACACTTAATGATTGTCATAGGGTTCAAATAAGCAATCAGGAAACAATCAATATTAATATAAATCGTAAGGATACAAGCAACAAGTTACAGTCATACAGTCATAAGTGGGAGGAGATGGGTGATAGGAACGATGAGAAGACTAATAGTAATAGTAATGCAGCCTTAGTGAACAGTTTGACAGTGGTGAGGGAATTATTTGTTTAGCAGAGTGATGGCATTCGGGGAAAAAACTGTTCTTGTGTCTAGTTGTCTTGGTGTGCAGTGCTCTCTAGCATCGTTTTGAGGGTAGGAGTTGAAATAATTTATGTCCAGGATACAAGGGGTCAGTAAATATTTTCACGGCCCTCTTTTTGACTCGTGCAGTATACAGGTCCTCAATGGAAGGCAGGTTGGCAGTAATTGTTTTTTCTGCAGTTCTGATTATCCTCTGAAGTCTGTGTCTGTCTTGTTGGGTTGCAGAACTGAACCAGACAGTTATAGAGGTGCAGATGACAGATTCAATAATCCCTCTGTAGAACTGGATCAGCAGCTCCCTGGGCAGTTTGAGCTTCCTGAATTGGTGCAGAAAGAACATTCTTTGTTGTGCTTTTTTTATGACGTTTTTGATGTTAGGTGACCATTTTAGGTCTTGAGATATGATAGAACCTAGAAATTTTTAAGGTCTCTTACTGTTGATACTGTATTGTCTAGTATTGTAAGATGTGGTAAAATGGGAGAGTTTCTCCTAAAGTCTACCACCATTTCTACGGTTTTGAGTGTGTTCAGTTCCAGATTGTTCTGGTCGCACCACGAGGCTAGTTATTCAACCTCCCGTCTGTATGCGGTTTCATCATTGTCTCGAATGAGACCAATCACTGTTGTATCATCTGCAAACTTCAGTAGTTTAACAGATGGATCGTTAGAGATGCAGTCATTGGTATAGAGAGAGAAGAGAAGTGGTGAGAGTACACAGCCTTGGGGGGCCCCTGTGCTAATTGTACAGGTATCTGATGTGATTTTGCCTAGCTTCACTTGCTGCTTCCTGTCTGTTAGGAATATTATAGATTTTTTGAGACAGATGAATGGCTAATGATTCATACAGAAAAGAATACATGTAGTCCTTGAATTACGAGCACAGTTGGGTCTAAAGTTTCTGTTACTAAGCGAGACATTTCTTAAGTGACTTTACGACCTTTCTTGCCACCGTTGTTAAATGAATCACTGCAGTTGTTAAGTTAGTAACCCGGTTGTTAAGTGAATCTGGCTTCCCAGTTGATTTTGCTTGTCAAATGGTTGCAAAAGTTGATTATATGTCTTGGGATACAGCAATGGTCATTTAAGTATAAACCAGTTGCCAAGCATCTGAATTTTGATCACATGATCATGGGGGGAGGGTACTACAAAGGTTGTAACTGTGAAAAATGGTCATAACTCACTGTTTGAACGGTCATTAAACTTTGAACGGTCACTAAATGAACTGTTGTAAGTTGAGGACTACCAGTACCTCACCAGTCTCATTGATTAGACAAATTGAAATTATTTTTTGTGATATTCACTGTAGTCGATTCCACTTTATAGGGGTACACACACACACACACACACACACACACACACACACACACACACACACACACACACATCATACTACTCGATTTTGGGTTAAGCAGCATTAAGCAAAGTGATGAAAAAAAGAAGTAAGGATTAGGAAGCTAAAGAAATTGGACTTTGAGATGAGAAAAAGAAATAGAACGAAACCTTAATTTAATAGACAACCCACAGAACAGACTTTGCCAGTGGATCCAATTTCATTCCAGACATTTCCATAAAGCAGCAAACAGAAGCCATCCAGTTAAATGTTATGGTAATTTTGCATTAATTTTGCCTTTGCATAATAGCGTCATTACATAAAAACACACATACAAAGTTACATCAGTCCCAGGGATTTGAGTTATTCGCCTATGCAACCAATGGACACCGATGCAAATGATGCCATTTGCATCCCTTGTGTAACCGCCTCATTATGCAAAGGAAATACATAACTGCAAATGACAAAATTTGCAATTTAACAGGCATTGGGAAGCGGCCTTCCACCCCTTCCACCCCCCCTCCAAGTGGTCTCTTCAACTGAGGTTTCAAGGTAATCCAACTGAGAGGACTGTCCTTGCCGTCAATCCAAGCTTGCTTCCACCCACTTCTTCCCACGCTGCCTGCCTACGCTTATATTTCTCTCTTTTTTTCCCCAGCATCTCATTAACTCCATCCATCCATGTCTGCCTCGCTTTTTCAATCCTCCTGTCATGTCAGTCACTTTTCCTTCATGTTTGTTTTGCAATTACATGACTAAACTGCACAATGCTCTTTGGTCCCCCCTCCCCCCCCCCCCCCCCCGGTCACTGGATTTGCATTTGAGGCACGTCCATTCAGCACCCCTTCATCCTCGCCCTTCGTTCCTCTTTCATCACAGAGCACCTCTTAAGTACCCATTCTACACACGGCCCTCAATTTACTTTACTTTACTTTACTTTACTGATATACCGCTTCATAGTGCTTTACAGCCCTCTCTAAGCGGTTTACAGAGTTCAGCCTATTGCCCCCAACAATCTGGGTCCTCATTTTACCGACCTCAGAAGGATGGAAGGCTGAGTCAACCTTGAGCCGGTGAGATTTGAACAGCTGAACTGCTGAACTAGCAGTCAGCCTGCAGTCGCAGCATTTAACCACTGCACCACCTCAGCTTGTAGACTGTCATATAAGACAGAAGGCCAACTCTTCCATGCAGCCGTTTTGACTTCTGGCAACAACTACAGGTAGTCCTCGATGTACGGCCACAATTGAGCCCCAAATTTATGTTGTGAAGGGAGACATTTGTTAAGTGAGTTTTGCCCCGTCTTACGACCTTTCTTGCCGCAGTTGTGAAGTGAATCACTGCAGTTGGTAACCCGGTGGTTAAGTGAATCTGGCGTCCCCGTTGACTTTGTTTGTTAGAAGGTCGCAAAAGGGGATCGCGTAATCTTGGGACGCAGCAATTGTCATAAGTCTGAATCTGTTGCCAAGCGTTTGAATTTTGATCACGTGACCATGGGGATGCTGCAGCGGCCGTAAGTGTGAAAAATGGTCATCAGTCACTTTTTTCAGTGCCGTTCTAATTTTGAACGGTCACGAAAAGAACTGTTGTAAGTCGAGGACTACCTGTATTCGTTTCTTGCAACGGATCATATGCAGGTAGTCCTCGACCTTAGACCACAATTGAGCCCAAAATTTACATCGCTAAGTGAGACATTTCCTAAGTGAGTTTTGCCCCATTTTACGACTTTTCTTGCCACAGTTCTTAAGTGAATCCCTGCAGTTCTTAAATTAGTAGCATGGTTGTTAAGTAAAACTGGCTTCTCCATTTTCTTTGCTTGTCACAAGGTCACAAAAGGGGATCACGTGACCCCGGGACACTGCAACCGTCATAAATGTGAATCAGTTGTCAAGCATCTGAATTTTGATCGCCTGATCATGGGGATGCTGCAACAGTCATAAGTGTAAAAACACGGTCATAAGTCACTTTTTTCAATGCCATTGTAACTTTGAATGGTCACTAAATGAATCATTGTAAGTCAAGGACTACTTGTACTGTGGATTCATTGGTTTGCTGCTGCAAGCTGGTCCAGACAATTAATTTAATTTAATTAAATTAAATGGATTTGTATGCCGCCCAACTCCCTAGGGACTCTGGGCGGCTCACAACATATTCAGATCCATTACAACAATATAAAATACAATAAAATACAATAATTAAAAACATACAAAAGTTAAAAGAGTATCGTCTCGCAAGAACCACAATCAGGAATACAGGTAGTTCTCGACTTACGACCATAATTGAGCCCAAAACGTCTGTTGCTAAGCAAGACAATTGTTAAGTGAGTTTCAGAAGTAGTCTCGGTGGCGCAGTGGTTAGAGTGCAGTACTGCAGGCTACTTCTGCTGACTGCTGGTTGCCTGCAATTTGGCAGTTCGATTCTCACCAGGCTCAAAGTTGACTCAGCCTTTCGTCCTTCTGAGGTGGGTAAAATGAGGAGCCAGATTGTTGGGGGCAAAAGGCTGACTCTGTAAACCACTTAGAGAGGGCTGTAAAGCAGTGGTGGGTTTCAAAGATTTTAGCTACCGGTTCGGTGGGCGTGGCTAGGTGGGGGCATGTGACTGAGTCACTCATGCCCATGCCCACTCAGTCACATGACCTCCCATTAGCCACGCCCACAGGAAAAGGTAGGAAATTTTTTGGAATTTCCACCTATCTACCCCCGCCCTCCCTTTGTCATTTGCCCCCATTTCCCCTCCTTTAGCAGTCCCGGCCCTAGCCCAGCTTCCTCCCCCACCACCGGCTCTTTGTTCGGGCTGCTTACCTTCTGTGGCGGCTGGTCCAGAGTCCGGAAGGCAAGCTGATTGGAGTTTTCGGCGGCCACCAGTCAGCCGCTGCTGCTGGAAAGCGGCTGGCAAAGAAGCCTCTCAAAAGGCCGCCAAAAAGTACCGGAGGTTGCGGAAAAAGCTGCTGCCGTGCCATTGCTGCCATGTTCTTCGCGCATGCACATCCCATTGGACTTGCAAGGCAATGGGATGCGCGTGCGTGAAGAACATGGTGGTGACGAACATGGCGGGCAGGGCAAGCAAGCGGTGACTGGGGGACCGGTTTGGGGGTGTAGCCAGCCAGCCATTGCTATCAGTTCGGCGACCTTGGCCAAATTTCCGCCAATGGTTCGCGCAAACCGGTGCGAATCGGCTGAATACCACCTCTGCTGTAAAGCACTGTGAAGCAGTATAGAAGTCTAAGTGCTATTGCTATTGCTAACCACTGCGCCCCCACGGCTCTTAATGTACCCTATTCCCCACGGAAAGAGAAATTCCCAATAGTTTGTGGTCACTAAGATCTATACACTGTGAAATTTTTTTTGCAAAGTTAGAAATAAACAATGTATATGGTTTCCCTTTCAAACAAGGCAGTTATCTACAGCCCACTATTGTCCTCCACTTGTATCGCCTACAGGTATCCTTGACTTAAAACCATTCATTTAGCGGCCGTTCAAAGTTACAATGTCATTGAAAAAAGTGACTCACCACCATTTTTCACACAACCGTTGCAGCATCCCTGTGATCACACGATCGAAATTCGGACGCTTGGCAACCGACTCATATTTATGACGGTTGCAGTATCCCGGGATCACGTGATCGCCTTTTGCGACCTTCTGACAAGCAAAGTCAAGGGGGAAGCCAGATCCACTTAACAACCGTGTTAATTTAACCACCTGCAGCGATGCACTTAACAACTGTGGCAAGAAAGGTCGTAAAATGGGACAAAGCTCACTTAACAACTCCTCTTGCTTCGCAACGGAAATTTTGGGCTCAATTGTGGCCGTACGTTGAGGACTACCTGCACTCGTGTTACATCTCTGATCTGTTTCTTAAATTCTTTCTCACAACGTACACACTTTCTGCTCTCGATGGTTGCAGCTAAGCCATTTGGATGGTCATTGTTATGATTACTGCATTAGCCGAAACTCAACTGTTATTGGGTTGTAATATATGACTCACCATTATGGGCTCCCTTAGGGGGGGGGGAAACTGTATACAAATATACACTGACTGCCATCAGTGGCTATTTTCTCTTCTCCAGCTATCTCTATCTTATGACCCCTGCAGGGTGATTAAATGCCACTTTATTCTCAAGGTCAATTTGACTCCCCGGAGTAATTATTCCTAGAAATTGATTTGGAAGTGTAGTCATTATGCAATTGCTTGCTCCTAACTTTACTGCGTGGGACCAAAGTTGCCAAGAGTGCCAGAGACTTATCTGTAAGCTTTGTGTGTGCACATTTGGAGAAAAATCACTCTCTTTCTCCCTGTGCCTATCATTTTAAGTAACAATCAAATTCTTCTCCGAGTGAATTCTAAATAAGCCAAATGGCCCTGCAATCTATATATATAAAAGCCAAATACCACTCACTCATCACGAAATCTCCAGAACTGTAGAGCCTACAAACTTGAAACTTGGCACGTATGTTCCTCTTGGCTTCTAGGAGCTTGCTAAGAAAGGGTTTTTCTAAATGACCATCAGATCATTAGTGTTTCTTATACAATATTATATTAATTAGCACGCTCTGATGCTAAGGAGTAAGATATTCTACTCCCCCTCCCCACCTGAAAAGAACTTTGTTCCAACTGCCAGTTGCCTTATATTAACACGCTCTGATGTGACCCTTCGCTAAACCGGGTGTGGGCATGGCCAGCGCGTGACTCATCCAGCCTGCGGGCTGGGAGTTTAGACATTCTACTCCCCCTCCCCATCTGAAAACAACTCTGTTCCAACTGCAAGTTGCCTTATATTAATACGCTCTGATGCTAAGGAGTTACACATTCTACATAAATTTTCAAGCTTTAGGTGTCAATGTATCAAGCCCGATCGTAACTACTCATTAATTTTCAAGCTTTAACTGTCAATTTATCAAGCCCAATCACATATTTTCGTAGCGAAGCACGGGTATCCAGCTACTAGTAGATTGATATAGCTATCATGAAATACTGCAATTTTTAAAAAAGAATTGCTTAGAGTGGTGCGGAGAGAGGAGTCAGAAGCAAAGATAAATGGGGAGTGGAAAACCCTGAAACTCAAAATGCTGAGCTTGTCAGCTGGAAAGTTGGCAGCCTGGCAGCCTTCGAGACCCAAGCTCCCGACAGCCTGTGTTTGAGACCAGTGCAATAGGGTGAGCTCCCGTTCCTTGCTGTAGCTCCTGCCAATCTAGCAGTTCAAACGCATGCAAATTCAAGTAGATTAATTTTAAAGTATCACTTCAGTGGGAAAATAACAGTGTTCTGTGCGCCTTTAGCATACAGCTATGCTGGCTACATGACCACGGAAAATATCTTCGGACAATGCTGGCTCCCTTGGCACCATGCCCTAGAGTCGGACATGATTGACAGGGAAAACTTTATCTTTACCATAATGTTTGAACATTCTTTTTGCTTGCCTATAAAATTTAATTGGGAATTCAGCAGCAGTAGTGGTTAACCTGTGCTCTTTTCTCCATAAATCTCCGGCTGAAATAGTTCTCGCAAGGGTCCAATACCTGTCAAGATGGCAACCATAACTGCTGGATCAAAGCTCTCCCTTTTTACGACCCTGTAATCCCTGAATTTGTGGTAGAGTTGGGGTGACTGGATGGAGCTGAGCATTTACTGGCCAGATGCCCTTCCTGATGCCTACATAGAGTTCACAGTGCTAGATCTAAATTCTGCCCCTTTTATTTTAGGTTTCGGGTAGTGTAGAACTTTGAGGGCATAGCCACAACTCTCATCTTGAATTTTTTTGATCTTCACCAAACAATGCTTCTGCTTGTCTCACCTTTTCCTGCTTTCTTAGCACCAACTAGACAGAATTAGTCAAAATCAGACAAGAGCCAAAAGACACCATCCAAAGAAATGAACATTATGGCAAATTATTCATCGATGAGATATTTATTTATTTCATACATTTATGTGGCCGCCTATAACCCATGTATGACTCTGCGCAGGTAATGGTTAAAAACAGGATAAGAATGTACTGTAATTTAAAACATCCAAGTTTACGAACAATAGAAATAACATGAAGTAACGTAGCAACTGAAAACATTCAGTTAACACATCCAAGGTCAAGAAATGGGCTCACCCATACTATCAGAGCCCCAGATGGCAAAACCACATTTTCAGTGCCTTGTGAAAGGCCAGTAGAATTGGCGCAGATCTAATCTCTGGTGGGTCACAGCAGACGATGCTCTCTTGTTGATGGAACCTGGAGCATGCCTCTCCTGCTGGATCTTGGAGCTGAAGTGGTGCAGTGGTTAAATGCAGCCATTGCAAGCTGACTGCTAGTTCAGCAGTTCGGCTGTTCAAATCTCACCAGGCTCAAGGTTGACTCAGCCTTCCATCCTTCCGAGGTCGGTAAAATGAGGACCCAGATTGTTGGGGGCAATATGCTGAACTCTGTAAACCGCTTAGAGAGGGCTGTAAAGCACTATGAAGCGGTATATAAGAAAAGTGCTATTGCTATTACAGGACAGTAAACATTATTGGGGAGAGCCTATGTCCCATAGGTAACCCTGCTCTAAGCCACTAAGGACTTTAAGCAGAACATCCAGATTCAGCCACAGTTTTGTTCCATACAGTATCAACCTTGTGAATTCTCAAGCTTCCTCTTTCCGTCATGTATTCAAGATGGACAGTGATTAATGATTAGATTAGATTAGATTAGATTAGATCAGATCAGATTAGATTAAACAGAGTTGGAAGGGACCTTGTAGGTCATCTAGTCCAACCCCCCCACCCAAGCAGGAGACCCTACACCACTTCTGACAAATGGCAGTCCAATCTCTTCTTGAAAGCCTCCAGTGATCAAGCTCCCACAACTTCTGAAGGCAACTTCTGTTCCATTGGTTGATTCTTCTCACTGTCAGAAAGTTCCTCCTTATTTCTAGGTTGAATTTCTCCTTGTTCAGTTTCCATCCATTATTCCTTGTCTGGCCTTCGGGTGTTTTGGAAAATAGCTTGCCTCCCTCCTCTCTGTGGCAGCCCCTCAAATATTGGAAGACTGCTATCATGTCTCCCCTGGTCCTTCTCTTCCCTAGACTAGCCATGTCCAGTTCCTGTAACCGTTCTTCATACGGTATGTTTTAGTCTCCAGTCCCCTAATCATTCTGGTTGCTCTCCTCTGCACTTTTTCTAGAGTCTCAACATCTTTTTTATAGTATATGTTAGGATGTAGGTATATACACATGTATGTATAAAACATATATGTGTGTGTGTGTGTGTGTGTTATGTATGTGTACACTGTTAAGAGCAGGCAACATAATTTCATTTTTAATGTGTGCCAGAGTGCCCACAGAAAAAAAATGACAATAATTATCTTATTTACAACATACTGTATTTTTCAGAGTATAAGACGCACCTTTTTCCTCCCTAAAAGTGGCTGAAAATTTGGGTACGTCTTATACTTCGAATGTAGCTTTTTTTCCAGCCCTAACTAGGTGCTAACAGATCTTCCAAGCTCTTACCTTGCAGGCTTTTTCATTGTTACTCTCTCCAAAGAATGTTTTTCCAGCCCTAAGTCTTTGCAGGGTTTTTTTCATTGCTCTACTTGCTCCAAATAAGTTTTTTTCTAGCCCTAACCAGGTGCTATCTATCTTCCCAGCTCTTACTGGCTTGCAGGCTCTTTCATTGTTACTCTCTCCGAAGAAGGTTTTTTTAAGTCCTAACCAGGGGATAAAATAATGTGCTGAAGCTGACCAGACTAAGGACGCTAGCCAGATGAATACCTGGTAGGCAGATTCCCCCCCCCCCTATTTTCCTCCCCCAAAACTAAGGTGCGTCTTATACTCCGGTGCTTCTTATACTCCGAAAAATACAGTAACTAATTTATAAGATAAGTTATCTTATATTTAAAAGTAATCCCCATGTATTGCACCCAGAAGCATACTGGTAGCCAACGCAGCTCATGGTGCAGAAATCTTCCAAGTGTCTGCTCACCATAACTATCAATGCCACGAAATTTTGCATGAACTGAAGCTTCCAACTACACTTCAACTACTTGCAACTTCTCTTATGTAGAGTAAATTGTAGTAATACAAGCTGGAGAAGATTAAGGCATGGGTGGGTTCCGGATTCTGCTACTGCTGGTTCGCTCAGGGACATCCCATGCGGGTGGGCATGCATTGCGCGCCGTGCGAGCATGTGCAGTACTAAAAAAACTTCTGCGCATGTGCAGAAGCAAAAAAACAAGATGGCGGCACCATAGGCACCGCCGAGAGAACTGGCTCGGGGGCGTGGCAGGCCTGGGTCGCTGCCGGTTCCAGCGACCCATGCCGCTGTTACTAATGGTTCTATAGAACCGGTCCAAACCAGTAGGAACCCACCTCTGACTGATTGAGAGCAGAGCCTCCCAATCCAGGAACAGGGACAATGAAGCTGTCCTCGTGGCCATGGCTACCTCCTTCTCTTTGAGAACAAGTCATGAATCCAGAGGACCCCAAAATTTCTCATGGTACAACCCCATTCAGAACAAAAGATGGGAGGTCCACAGAACCAGGTCTTCCAAAACTCAGAGCCACTTGGCCTTACTAGGAATGACTGTTGGTCCCAATCCAGACCCATAGATTCAAGATACAGATAGTCCTCAGGTTATGACCACAATTGAGCCGAAAATTTATGTTGCTAAGTGAGAAATTTGTTAAGTTAAAAATGAGTTTTACTGCATTTTATGGCCTTCCTTGCCACATTTGTTAAGTGACTTGCTGCAGTTGTTAAATTAGTCACACGGCCGTTAAGTGAATCTGTCTTCCCCCATTGACTTGTCAGAAGGTTACAAAAGCTTATCAGGTCACTAAATTAACTATTGTAAGTCAAGGACTACCTGTCTATGACCACAGCACACTGAACTGTTGGAAATACATGGCAGTTGTCAAGCATCTGAATTTTGATCACACGACCGTGGGGGTGCTGCCAGGCAGTTTTTAAGTGAATTTTACCCCATTTTACAAACTTTTTTTCGCCACAATTGTTAAGCGAGTCACTGCAGTTGTTAAGTGAATCGTGAAGTCGTTAAGCCAATCTGCCTTGCCCATTGACTTTGCTTGTCAGAAGCCAGCTGGGAAATTTAGAAATGCTGGTCACATGACACCAGGACAGTACAACTGTCCTAAATACATGCCAGTTGCCAAGCGTCCACCCGCCTGGATGCTGCCATTTGAGTCCTTCTACGCTCTGTGCATGCGCAGAACGCTTTGCGCATGCGCAGAGGGCAAAATAACCCAAATGGCGGCGTCCAGCCGGGCGGGGGAAGCGGGTGGGAGAAGCCCCGCGCCGCAACCACCGCCAGCTCCATCGGCTCTGCAACGAACAACTAGCCCGCCCGAACTGGCAGCATTTCACCACTGGGCTGCAGGCTGGATCTCTCCTCCCCTATCCGCTCCAATTATTTATGTACCAAAAAGATAAATATTTTTTCTTTTAAAAAAACAGCCTAATAAAGAATATTTAAAGTGGTTTCATTTGGGGGGGAAAAGAGGTCTACAATTCAGAATTCTAAATTCCTGGGAGAAATCTCCCAAATATACACAGTTGTCGATGGGCAAAAATACACGTATACTTGTTTGTATTATCTAATTTCCAAAACATAATCCCAGACAATCTAAGCTCTATTATTTCTAGCAATAATGAAGGCTCGAAGGCTTTCTGGAACAAACATCATCTCTTAACCCTTCCTTCCTCTTTACCGCTTCTACTGCTTGTTCCTTCCCCTCTCCCCCCCCCCCACACCCCCAAAATGGAAAGGCAAAAAATCTCAGTGCTTAGATTTTGAATTCTGGTCACACATACAGTGAAGCATGACTGGAGGGAAAAAAACAGTAGAGAGTGATGATAACATAACGCCTTGTTCTGGTTACTAAAAAGGCAGAAGGAATTGGTCTAGATTTCACATTGGTCTGCTTCTTGTACACTTGTCTTCCTGCTGCCTGCCTTCCTCCCTCTCTCTCTTTTTCCTTTCCTCTTTTTCCTTTCCTCTCTCCCTTTCTTTTTCCTTTTCTTTCCTCCCTCCCTCTTTTCCTTTCCTTTCCTGCCACCCTTTTCTTCCTCACTTTTTCTTTTCTTTTTCTTTCTTGCCATCCTTCTCTTCCTCCCTTTTTCTTTTCCTTTCCTTCCCTTTCCTCTCCTCCCTTCTTTCCTTCTTTCCTTCCTCGAACAGATACAGTTCTTAAGTCACATGGATTAAAGCTGTGCAAACATTCAGGACTTGGCAATGGAACCTGGATGGAGAATCATCTTTTGCTGAGTGAAACCTCAGACTCGGCTGGCTGTACACACACACACACACACACACACACACACACACACACACACACACACACAATCTAGGCAGGACATGATTGAGATGCATGGCATTTGCATTAGCAGCGGGTATCCCCTGTTCTAGACCCCAATGGGCTGGGGCAGAGAGGCAGGTAGAACAGAGAAATATAAACGAAGGCAGCCGTTAACCTCTAGACCAGTGTTTCCCAACCTTGGCAAGTTGAAGATGTCTGGACTTCAACTCCCAGAATTCCCCAGCCAGCGAATGCTGGCTGGGGAATTCTGGGAGTTGAAGTCCAGACATCTTCAACTTGCCAAGGTTGGGAAACACTGCTCTAGATTATTTAAGGGCATGCATCCCGCCATTTATTTCGAGGATTAACTAATGTGCAACAGAGGCCGATGAGGTGATGTGCAAGCGGCCTGTGCAGCTGCTACCCGAATTGGACAGTGAGGAGGCTGGAGAGGACTCAGTGCCAGAGGCAGAGATTCAGCCATGGCCTTCGGAACCTCTAGCACCTCACATCAATGATGAGGAAGAAGAGGAGGAGCCTCTTCTTAATGCACGGGCACACAGAGCTGCCAAAAGGCAGGAATGGCTACTCAGGAGGAGGTCTCCTCAGGAGTAGGCTTGGGGCTAATTGGCCACTCCCCAAGCCTACTTAAGGAATGAGACGGAATAAGAGGGAAAAAACTCTGCAGGAAACAACTCGTTTGATTGTTCGTTCGTCTGCCTCTTGTTTGGAAAACCTCTGCTCGGCTTATCTGTTTTGGCTTACTTCTTGTGGACTGATTCCAGGCATCTTGCCAACCTGTGTAAGCTTCCTAAGATATCCAGGACTAATTACTTATCTTTGCTTTATGACTTTATGGACTTATGCCAGTTGTTAATACCGTTTAATTAACAGCTGGTTTTTTCAAGAAAAGACTGCTTTAAGATTTGTTTGTGTGTGAACACTACTAAGCCAGTTTATTAGTAGTGGTTAATCAATTAAATATAGGTTTGAACAAACTGCGTGTGTGCTATGTTTTCTCTGGTCCGTAGCTGGGGCAGAAGAGAGAGAGGGCCTGGCATGTTATGGTCCATAGGGCTGCAAAGAGTCAAACACAACATAGTGTCTGAACAACTACTACAAGAATAAATCAATCCCAACCTCTGAATCTATCCACTGTTATTTCACTCTGCCCATTTCTTCAGTTTCTCCGAGCAGAATCTTCTTTCTATTCCCTATTCCAGGATCAAAGTCTCCAAGCCCTGGGTTTTCAGGAGTCATTTCCTCCTTTCCATTCTCTGTTGTGAAAGCTTTATGGTCTTTAAAAAAAGGTTTAAATACTTTTATATTGAATGAGCAGGTTAGCGTAGCAATAGCAATAGCACTTTTCTTATATACCGCTTCATAGTGCTTTACAGCCCTCTCTAAGCGGTTTACAGAGTTCAGCATATTGCCCCCAACAATCTGGGTCCTCTGATAATCCCAATATATCTCATTCATATTGGCAGTTCCTAAATTAGTAGCTCTTTTATTTTAATTATGGATTTATACATGCTTGGGACCAGTTTAGTGACTGATATTTACAGAGAAAATCTATGTGGTCACTAAGGCACCAACTTGATGGCAGATAACCACTCTATATAAACTGGAACAAACTGCAAGGCATTGCTTTAAGTATGTAGAGTAGTGGCTGCATCTAGTTTGTCTTAATTATTAATGTGTTTATTGGTTTGGCTGTCAAGGTGGAAGCTAATTTTGTTGGGTGGACTTTGGGGTTGTTTCTTTTCTTATTTGCACCATGCCTTGCTAAATACAGGGTTATTCAAAAAGAATGAACCGATTTCATGACGCAATATTTTATTAAGGAAAAGTAATACAAAACTCCAGCCAAGTCACAAGTATTCAACTCACAATCAGCTTTTATTTCCTGTCGTACAAGTATTCAATGTGGCCTTCACAACTTAGATAACTCCTCTTTCAAATGGTCACTGACTCATTACATGACCAATGCTTGAGAACTGAAGCAATGCGTCATGAAATCGGTTCATTCATTTTGAATAACCCTGTATAATACTAGCAGGAGTAGTAATAACAGTAGCGGTCCTATTGTTTTTCCAAGCATCCAAAACATCTTGGACAGAACCTCAGGCCATCAGAAAAATACTTTTTAAAATGCAAACTGCTTCTATTCACACTGCAGTAATTGAACCCGGGGCATGAATTAAACAGATGGTTCTCTTGCTCCAGCTCTGGAGATTGAATGACAGCACTGGGAGTTTCTGCTAAGGGTTGCTGTGAAGATAAACCACAGGCAATGAACGGTATTCCCTTGAGTCGGTTGGGAAATGGGTGGAATAAAAATTGGGTGTTTTTTTTAAAAAAAAACCCATTCAAGGTGAGTTATGCATACAAATCCACATTTATCCACAGGAAATAGGTTGTTCAAAAAAAGTGTGTTTGCAGAAGAGGGCAGTGTGTTCTGATCTCTGATATAGAAAGCCAAAGAGTTGAGAAGAAATTTGAAGGAATTTTTAGAAGAGGTTTCCCCTTAAATCAGCGGTTCTCAACCTGGGGGTCGTGACTCGCGACCCCTTTGGGGGGTCGAACGACCCTTTCACAGGGGTTGGGAGACTTTGCCCGGACGCCGCCATTTGGGTTCTTTTACCCTCTGCGCATGCGCAGAACGCTTTGCGCATGCGCAGAGGGTAAAAGAACCCAAATGGCAGCAGCGGGGCAGGGGTTGCGGCGGCGGGCGCAACGGTGGGGTGGGGCGGGGTGGGGGCGCGAGGGGTGGGGCGCGGCATTAGGAAGGTTGAGAACCCCTGTTTCCCTTGTGTAATTTGCCTTTTTCCTGGATTATGCTACACTGAGCAGGGCTACTTAAGGTCCCCGTTTCTCACACTCAACAATGCAAATCACATTCCAGGGATTGCAGGTACGTTGGATGAATAAAAGAGATCCATTGTGGAGTCCTTGGTGCTCTCTGAGCTTGGTTGTTTTCTTGCAGAGATATTTCATTAGTTGACTTGGAAACGTCTTCACTGCACTGAAGATGTTACAGGTAGTCCTTGACATATAATGATTTGTTTAGTGGCCATTTGAAATTGTAATTGAAATTACAAGGGCACTCGGGGGGGTGGGGAAAGTGATTTATGACCATTACTCGCATTTTACAATTATCGCAGTGTCCCCCATGGTCACATGATCAAAACTTCAGGGTCTTGGCAACTGGCATGAATTTACAAGAATTGCAGCATCGCCAGCTGGCTTCCAACAAGCAAAATCAGCGGGGAAAACTGGATTCACTTAACAGATGTATGGTTCATTTAATGATTTGCTTAACAACCGTGGCAAATAAGATCATAAAATTGGCTGCAACTTGCTTAACAACTGCCTTGCTTAGCAATGGAAATTCTGGTCCCAACTGTGGTCACAAGTCAAGGACTATCTATACCTGGTTGGAGTGCATACTAGCCATGGTGATGCAGTGATCAGAATGCAGTATTGTATGGGAATATGTTATCAGTCTGTTAATGTCACGATGTGAATATATTGCCAGTTGAGCTTCCGTACTATATCTCTTAGTTTTCTACTGTATTTCTAGATCTACTGTATTTTCTAATCAAGCAGACACGTGATATATTTCTATGTGTGCATTCCAGGAGTTTGTCTCCTCCTTTTCTTCCTTCTTCTCCTGTGAGCTTCGCCCGAGGCAGATGTGAATTCTTAGTTGGGACAATGTAGTTTATTAAGGTTTAAGTTTTGTTACTTTTATACTGAAATAAATATTTTGTTAATTAGAATTAAATCTTGGTTTTATTTTCTAACTAAGAATGACTTCAAGGGAACAAGATCTATATCGCCTCGGTAGGAATAAATTCCTATTCCGTCAGTTAAATATAAGATTAATTAGGATTAGAAGCACACAGGAAAAGGTTTAGACTAGAGGGAGAAAGAGGAAGTAGAAAGGGAGTGGAGAAAAGAAGGAGTGGAGGGAAGTAAGAGGGGGAGAGAAGGAGTAAGAAGGTAGAGGGAGGAGATGGAGATAGAGAGAGGGGAGTGTAAAGAAAAGAAGAAAAGCAGACTGATAAATAATAGCATAAAATAGGTGCAAAAATAGGATATTGAATTATGATTGATTGGATAAAAATGTATATTTATGTATAAGGTATATGCATTGATGTATAGATGGAAATTGTGGAGAAAAAATAAAAAATACTTTAAAAAAAAGAATGCAATATTGTAGTTTAAGTCACTGCCCACTGCCAACAGTTTGAGTCTCACTGGCTCAAGGTTGACTCAGCCTTCCATCCTTCCAAGGTCTGTAAAATGAGGACCCAGTTTGTTGGGGGCAATAGGCTGACTCTGTAAACGCCTTAGAGAGGGCTGTAATGCACCGTGAAGCGGTTTATAAGTCTGAGTGCTATCGATATTGCTATAATGAAAAGTCTGCAAGAAAATAACCAAGTTCAGAGAGCAACAAGGACTCCCAGTTCAACCCTGAGCTACAAATATTATCTTCTGAAGACACTGTTATCAAAAATAGCTTCATGATTCTAAAAAAATCCAACATTTCTACAACCTCTGGATAAAGGTTGTTGAGTGCAACAGGAAGGGGGTGGTTTCACTCAAATTTGGCAGTATTTTGGCTATGGGAAGTCT
The DNA here is from genome assembly GCA_023053685.1 of Diadophis punctatus similis. Classification (NCBI taxonomy): domain Eukaryota; kingdom Metazoa; phylum Chordata; class Lepidosauria; order Squamata; family Dipsadidae; genus Diadophis; species Diadophis punctatus. The sequence continues at coordinate 314,529,809 of JALIGW010000001.1, forward strand.
GGTTCTCTTTTTATCTCTTTTTCTGCTAGTCAATTATTTTTTATTGGCTGACAATGTCCCAATAAAATAGAAATATGTTGGGAAATGTAAAATATGTCTACTGGAAATACTACGGAATATATTCTAATTGATTCGTTTTACCAATCCATATGAAAAACAATAACTTCTCTGATCATTTCGAATACTGAAGTATACACTAGGTAGGAATACCTTCTTGTGTGGGATGTAGAACAATATTTATTTATTTATTTTGGAATTCTTATATGCCGCCCAACTCCCTAAGGACTCAGGGCGGCGTACAACAGTGAAAAATACAAGAATAACCAAATCTAAAATGTTAGTTAAAAGCAAATATAAAAATTAAAACACAGTATACAAGATCATCAACAGCCATTCAACATCATACATACTTGGGGGGTGAGCTCGAGTGAATTAAGCTCTACCCCCCCCCCCCCTTTGCAGGAAAAGCCATGTCTTAACGGCTTTTCGGAAGGCCAGCAGAGTGGGGATAGTACGGGTCTCTGGTGGAAGTTGGTTCCAGAACACGGGGCCGGCCACAGAGAAGGCTCTCCCCCTTGGGCCCGCCAGCCGGCATTGCTTGGCCGACGGGACCTGGAGGAGGCCGACTCTGTGGGCCCTAACCGGTCAGAGGGAAGTGTGAGGCAGAATCGGTCCCGTAGATAGCCTGGTCCTAAGCCATGAAGGGCTTTAAAGATGGTGATCAACACCTTGAATTGGACCCGGAGACCGATGGGCAACCAATGCAGCTGGCGGAGTATCGATGTCACGTGGGTGTACCTTGGCACACCCACCACAGCACGCGCAGCCGCATTTTGCACCAACTGAAGTCTCCGGATACTCTTCAAGGGTAGCCCCATGTAGAGCGCATTGCAGTAGTCCAAGCGAGAGGTGACAAGGGCATGAGTGACCGTGAGTAGAGCCTCCTTCTCCAAATATGGCCGCAACTGGTGCACCAGGCGAACCTGTGCAAAGGCCCCCCTAGCCACAGCAGAAAGATGATGGTCCAATTTTAGCTGTGGATCAATAGTTCTCAATACAGTACCCACTTCTTCAAAAAGTTAGTGCCAACATCCACACGACAGCCTCAACCAGTTCAGAAAATGGCTTATTTCAACCATGAGGCTAAACTTCTGCGATGAATACATCTATTTCAAACCTTACTTTGCTTTTTTTTAAACAGCAAAGCCTGAGATCCAGCCCTATCCGCAAAAAAGTGATAAAACTACTGACCTATTTTTTAATTATTAAATAGCTTATTGATTATTTTAAAAAAACAACTGTGCAGGCATTCTACAGAGTTAACAGTGCTAGACTAGGTACACGGAGAACAGAGCTCTAATCTTTCTTCAGATACAAATGCCAGATAGGTGGTTTTGGGCCATCCACAGGCAGTCCTCGACTTACCAGCACAATTGAGCCCAAAATGTATGCTGTTAAGTGAGTTTTGCCCCATTTTACGATCTTTCTAGCTACAGTTGTTAAGCGAATCATTGCAGGTGTTAAATTAGTCACACGATTTTTAAGTGTCTCTGGTTTCCCCATTGACTTTGCTTGTCAGAAGGTCGCAAAAGGGGATCACGTGACCCCGGGACCCTGCAACCGTCATAAATATGAACCAGCGGCCAAGCGTCTGAATTTTGACCATGTGACTATGGGGTTGCTGCAACAGTCGTAACTTTGAAAAATGGTCATAAGTGGCGCGGTGCTTGGAACGCAGAACTGCCAGCTACTTCTGCTGACTGCCGGCTGCCTGCAATTTGGCAGTTCGAATCTCACCAGGCTCAAGGTTGACTCAGACTTCCATCCTTCTGTCAGTAAAATGAGCATCCAGATTGTTGGGGCAATAGGCTGACTCTGTAAACCGCTTAGAGAGGGCTGTAAAGCATTGTGAAGCAGTATAGAATGTCACGTAGTGAATATTATCAGTTGTATGTCTATGCAGGGTGATGCACCCCTATCCTAATATTATGGTACATTCCAATATAAGCAGAACACGTGATATGATGAGTGTGCATGTGTGCATTCCAAAGTCATCATTATTCTCTTCTGCCTTAGCTGAACGGTCGTGTTTTCTTAGCAAAGATGTAATTATTCAGGATTTATTGTTTTTGTACTGAAATAAATATTTTCTATTAGACTTTTAATCTCGGCTTTATTTCTAACTGTCTGAATTCCAAGAAAAGATCTAAATCGCCTCTATGAGATCTTATTCTCATTTCAACAAGTGCTATTGCTATAAGTCGCCTTTTTCAGGGCTGTTGTAACTTTGAACGGTCTCTAAACGAACTGTTGTTGTAAGTCGAGGACCACCTGTACTCTTTACTGAGGCAGGGAAGTCAAAAAAACAAAACAAAAAACTATCCCAGAAGAAGATATTGGCAAATCACTTCTGAAAATGTTGCCAAGGAAACGGCATAGTCCTGTTATTACGGACCTCTGATTGATAAAAACAGAACGCTGTTACATAAGGCTATTATTTATAGGTTACAGAATTTAGTACTCATTATTAATTCCCAGCTTTGGACGCTCTGAATAATGTGAAGCACGCAAATTGTATTTAGTAAAACCAGCAGTCCATATCTGTCATGCTCTCTTCAGGCTGGGAATCTATATGGAAATATACAGGCAGCGTTGGGTTGCTTCCGGTTAGGTCCGGTTCAGCGAACTGGTAGCGGCGGGGGGAGAGGCTCCGCCCACCCGCCTGGGACACTTCTGCGCATGCGAGAACCGGTAGCGACAGGATTAAGAACCCACTACCGTATACAGGTAGTCCTTGACTTATGACCACAAATGGCACTTAAGTGACCCTGGGACACTGGAAACGTCCTAAATACATGCTGATTGCCAAGCGCCAGAATTTTGATCATGTAACCATGGAGATGCTGTGACAGCCGTAAGTGCAAGGACTGGTTGTAAGTCACTTTCTTCAGTGCCTTTGTGACTTTTAACGTCCGCTAAACAAATGGTTGTAAGTCAAGGACTGCCTATATAGGATATTCTTCTTATACAGGTAGTCCTGAACTTACAACCACAACTGAGCCCAAAATTTATGTTGTTAAGTGAGAAATTTGTTATTTTTGACCCATTTTAGGACTGTTCTCGCCACATTTGTTAAGTGAATCCCTGCAGTTCTTAAATTAGTGACGTGGCTATTAAGTGAATCAGGCTTCCCCATTGACTTTGCTTGTCAGAAGGTCGCAAAAGGGGATCACGTGACCTTGAGACACAGCAACGGTCATAAATGTGAGTCAGTTGTCAAGCATGTAAATCTTGACAAGTGACGAATGTAAATTACGTGATCCTGGGGATGCTGCAAGGGTTGTAAGTGTGAAACATGGTCATAAGTGACTTTTTTCAGTGCCGTCGTAACTTTGAACGGTCACTAAATGAACTGTTGTAAGTCGAGGACTGTCTGTAGTGTCATCCCTGACATTGATTGGCTCAGCTGCTGTGACATCATGGAACAATCAAACTATCCCTGTAAGGAAAAAGAATATTTATAGCAGAGGTCTTCAAACTTGGCAACTTTAAGACTTGTGGATTTCAACTCCCAGAATTCTCCAGCCAGCATAGTTTACAGTTGCCAAGTTTAGGGACCCCTGGTATAAAGTTCCCTTAAGCTTCTCTTACAGCCCTAATTTTCCTTTAAAACCCTCAAACCTTCCCCAAAATAAATACATTTGATTTCCCCATTTGGGAAAAGTCTGAAGAAATTTGGGATAATAAGGAGGATCATTAACCAAGTATTGTGGGCTACAGTGATAATGTGGTACTTCTTAAAGTTGCCAAGTTTGGGAACCCCTGATTTATAGTCTAATCTTCTGAAACAGAAGGGATAAATATCAATTTGGCTGGAATTAAAATAGCAATAGCACTTAGACTTATATACCGCTTCATAGTGCTTTACAGCCCTCTCTAAGCAGTTTACAGAGTTCAGCATATTGCCCCCAACAATCTGGGTCCTCATTTTACCCACCTCGGAAGGATGGAAGGCTGAGTCAACCTTGAGCCAGTGAGATTTGAACAGCTGAACTGCTGAACTGCAGTGCTGCACTTTAACCACTGCGCCACCTCGGCTCTTGTTGAGCCTCATGTTGAACCTGTAATTTGAAAAGCTGTGGGGAGGACGGCGCGGGGAATGCCTGGAATGAGTTTTCAAATATTTCATTTTACAAAGCAGTGAAAAAGACAGAGGCTTGGAAAAAAAATGGCTGCAGAAACTCCAGGAACGGTGACATTAAAACAAAAACACCAAACAAATAGATTGCATTTCATTTCACTCAGCTTTGGGATTCTCCCGGCATTTTAATATTTTCTCCTGGTTCCGAAAATCTCTTGTTGGTTCCTGAAGGGCTTTTGTGACAGCAAAGGGGACCCACATTGAAAATACAATTACTGTACCACCTTAAGTGAATTGATTTCCAAATAAAATGGCTCGGTTGATGGGGGAGATGGAAATTTCAACCCTGATAGCTTATTAAAAGAAGAACGTGGTGTGAAAATAGATTTGTGTGTGCAAGGGAGATGTATATATTTCCTCGGCATGACTGTTCCAGTTATTTACAAGCCTCAATTCCACTTGTCACCCTTTGTGGTAAAACACACCTCTTACCTGGTGTTCAGAGGTAGACTGCATCTAAACAAGGAGGGTCTTTTTTGTGTGTTCTTACCATGACTAATGGTCCCTCTAGAGTAGTAGACCCAGTATCCATTATCCTCCACATTAGTGTAATTGAATCTTGCACTGAATGACAAATCCATATAAGAATAATGCTTTAAAAATCATTTTATTGGTTAACACCAAATGATGTTCACTCTTGGCCAAAGCAGTTTCTTTGGAAGTCAGAAACAATCCTGAAGAAACGTAAAGTCCCTTCTCAATTCAATTAAGTTTGGCTTGGATAAAACACGTAGTTAGCTCATTATTTTGTTTCCAGCAATGCGGAGCTCGGAAGAATCAACCTTCTTTATTTGTCCTTGGCTTTTATTGCTTAGAGATAGACTGCCTCTGAACAAGGAAGTTCCGTTTTGTTGCTCTACAGCAGTGTTTCCCAACCTTGGCAACTTGAAGATGTCTGGACTTCAACTCCCAGAATTCCCCAGCCAGCATTCGCTGGCTGGGGAATTCTGGGAGTTGAAGTCCAGACATCTTCAAGTTGCCAAGGTTGGGAAACACTGCTCCACAGGCTCCTGACCAATCGATACTTTTCGCCAAGCAGGTATCCAATCCCGTTTATTTATTTATTTATTTTAGTGTCCTTATATGTTTGAAACATCCCTCTTTCCCCCGCTTTCTTTCTACTCTGCCTATCTTTTCTTATTGCTCACATCAGTGGACAGCGGCCCATCCTCTCCGTCCCCCCCACCCGACCCCCGGCATCCTGGATCGGCCCTTCCCTGCACTCTGCACACCCTCAGAGACGCTCTGCACCGGCTCCATGCGCAGGAACCGGTCTCTCCTCTAATCTCCATCCGCCCCTCCGTCTGCTCGGAGCTCCGTCTCCTACCCGGCAGAAGATCCAAGCCACTACCCTACTATAACCAGAGGCCAAAGCAAGAAACAATGAGTGGGAACTAATGAAGGACAGGAAGCAACCTGGAATTGAGGAGAAACTTCCTAACAGGGAGAACAATGAAGCAGTGGAACGGTTTGCCTGCAGAAGTTGTGGGTGCTCCATCACTGGAGGTCTTTAAGAAAACCACTTGTCTGAAATTCTAGGGGGTTGGACTAGAAGACCTCCAAGGTCCCTTCCAGCTCTATTCTGATTGATTGATTGATTGATTGATTGATTGATTGATTGATTGATTGATTGATTGCCTCCTCCGCCACGTCCCGATCGCTCTTCTCGCCTTACCTCGTCCACCTTCGTCCTCTGGCCATCTTTCTCCTCCGCCCTCTGTGCATGCCCAGGGGCCACGTGCCGCAGCTGAACCCGTCGCCTTTCGCTTTTTTCTCTCTCTCTCCCGCTCGCTTTCGGACGCGTCCTCCTGCCCATCGCCCCTCTCGCATCCCTCGGGCGACCCGTTTAAAGAGCCCTCTGCCCCGCAAGGCAGCGATGCCACCCTGCCCAGAGGCTGCCAGCCGGCTCTTTCGGCCGACCGGCCCGCCCTCTTTTTTGGCGGGTCCCCGCCGCCTCCTTGCGCCCCCAGCGGCCCAACGGCGCCAAGGCAAGCCGATCCCGCCTTCGCCCGGGAAAGCGAGCGCCAGCCAGAGCGCAGAGAGAGTTCCCGGCCACTGGATCGGCTGCAGCTCCGCGGCTCCTTCCTCCGCCCCCGAGGCTCCCATGGGCGGGCCCTGCCCGGCCCCTTCCCTCCCCTCCTAGGCGCCCCCAGCCCTCCTGCCCACCCAGGGGCCGGGGAGGGGGGCGGAGGGGCCGGGCGCCCCAAACTTTGCCCGCCCACGCCGCGCAGGCTTCCTCTATGGAGTTGCGCCGGGCGCTCCTCTGCTGCTGGTGCCTGGCGCTCCCCTGCAGCCTTTTGCTGCTGCTTCCCGCGCCGGCCCGGGGCCACCCGCAGCCCTGCCACATCCTGGCGAGGATCGGGCACACGGTGAGGCTGGGCGCCTTGCTGCCCCGCGGAGGAGGCGCGCAGAGCCGGGTGCGCAACGCCCTGGCTCGGGCCAGCCGCGCCGCCGCCGCCGTCCTGCCTTACAACCTCAGCCTGGAGGTGTTGCCCGGGGCTCCCCTCTATCGGGACCCGGCCTCGCTGGCCCGCTGGCTGTGCCAGGCGCTGGTGGTGCGCGGAGTCGCCGCCGTGCTCGCCTTTCCCGCGTCCCGCCGGGAGCTGCTCCAGGTGGATTTCGCCGCCGCCTTTCTGGACATCCCCTTCATCAGCATCAGGCAAGAACCGGAGGACCAGGAGGGCGACCCGGGCGACGATGGCGACGAGCCCCCGATGCCCTTCAGGACCTGGGTAAGCCTCCTTCCCTCTCCTCCTTCTCTAGAGCCTCCACAGCCAGGGATAGACTATCTTCCAGGACCGCTACAGAGGAGAAAAGAGCAGAGCAGGGCAAAGCCGTGGTCCGGTTTGAAAGATGCTGGGAGCCTCCATATGCTGGTGCAGTCTATCTTAGGGGAGGTAGATTCCTGGGGAGAGGAGATTGGGCGGTTTCTGATTGCTGTGGCCCTTTGGTTGACTCATGTGGTGCCCTGCTATTGTAAAATGGAGTATTGTGATGATTGCTATTGATTTCCACATCCCGCCAAGCTTTAGTTCTTCAGGTTACTGAACGCTAGAAAAATACCAGCAGGAGAATTCTGTTGCCAGGGCTGTTTATCTTTAAACCATTATTTACTACTCCCCTGAATTTCCATAGACACCAACTGTCGACTTTCATCTGTTGGATGCAGGAAACACCCGTCCGTAGATCATCATCCTATATTTAGGACAGGCAAAGGTACCAATTGTCACCCAGCTCATGCATTGTAGTTCTAGTCCCCCAGCAGATAAGCTACCCTTAGATATGGAAGCTCTTGCAAGAATTTACCCATTAGCACCCTCAGTATCCAGAGTCAGAAAGAGACGCTGGAGCAAAGGAACAGGTTGCCTTCCAGATGTTTTGGACTTCAATTCTCAGCATCTTTTGCCAGTACACATCTGGGGAGCATCAGGTTGGGAAGATTGCAATAGCCATTTCTTGCTATGAATCTCATTTGGCAAAGAATAAATTATATATGTCCTCATGTGGCTTTCCAGTCTTCTACTAGGTGTGGTAATGAAATGGAGCCTGGGAGTACAGTGGCAATCTGCCTCTGCCGTTCCTGGGGACAAAACAAGATCTGTCGCTTTCATTCCTTGCTTGTGGCATTCTTGGAGTCATTGTCACTACTCAGTGTAGGGAAGTGGATGTTAAGAATGTATTCATTACATAGGGGTGTTTCCCCCCCCCCTGTTTTCTTCAGCCCTCGTGCACAGCGGAGCTTCCTTATTCAGAGGCAATCTATCCCTAAATGTTCGATGCTAGAAACTGGGGAGCCACCATGTTCAAAGATAAACTACCTATAAATAATGGGTCAAAGAAACTAGGACACAGGTTAAGAAAGAATATTGCAGGACACCAACCCTATTAGCTCTGGAATTGGTGAGAACTGGAGGAGTCAGACAGAAATAAGTGAGACTGAAGATTTCTAATTTCTGGAAGAGCATTTCGGGATACGTAGAAACATAGGAAAGGTTTGAATTCTGAGTCGTGTAGCTCAATATCGCCTGTGTTAGCTCTGTGAGATATCTGATGTACAGAATGGGTTTCCCATTTCTTTCTTGGAAACTTCTGGGATCTAAACCAGGAGATTTTTCCCAACGGGGAAGCTGATGCTCTGATCTCAAGAGTGCTTGTTGTAGCCTTAACTCTTCCCTTGGTGGTCCTACTCAATCTTTCAGGAGGGGGTAAGAAGGCAGATTTTAAGTTAGCTCCAATACCTGTTCTAGCACTTACGGTAAATCTTCCCTAGTATAGAACCTTAGACTGCTTTCCTCTCTGTTCTTGAATCACACCCACAGCTGTTGCAATAGGAATAGAAGAAATAACTTTCCAGCTTAATGATGGTGTCTCCCCCCCCCAAAAAAATAACAGGTTCTAAACCTTCTGTTTAGAAGCTGTGGTGTCTCTGTTATTTTCATACTAGTAGCTGGATACCCATGCTTCGCTACAAAAGGGCTTGATAAATTGACAGTTAAAACTTGAACATTAATGAGTAGTTACGATCGGGCCTCTCCTATCCCCTTCTCTCCCCCAGGCTTGCCCCACAGCATCCTCTCCTCTCCTATCCCCCTTCTCTCCCTTTCAGGTGGGGAGGGGGAGTAGAATGCCTGACTCCTTAGCATCAGTATATATTCTTATATATTGTATAAGAAATAACTAATGATCTGATGGTCATTTTGAAAAATCCTTTCTTAGTGAGCACCTAGAAGCCAAGAGGAACATATGTGCCAAGTTTCAAGTTTGTAGACTTTATGGTTCTGGAGATTTCATGATGATGCGTGAGTGGTATTTCGCTTTTATATATAGCTAGATTTGTTGCAGGCACTTTATATTTTGCAGAACGAAGGGAGTTTTCCAAAAAGTGGAAACTTTGGTTCTCTGCCAGTGTAAGCTTGGATTCCAGTGGATCATTTCTCCTCTGAGCAATTGCTATTCCATGCAGGGATCTAGGGATTTTTTTTTTTTTTTTTGCTGTGCCTTCTGCCTTTCTTCCTCAATGTACGGTTGCTCCAAGTCAGGTGTCCCAGAAAATTGGATCCTCACTAGGTGCTGCCTATATTTAGATTTAAGGTTTTTTAAAAGAAAGTATATACATTTGTAAGATCTTTGTAAAGGAAAGCTGTTTTTTTTCTATGTCGCATAATTATTCTGTTTAATAGCTGAGAATATAAATGGTTTAGGATTTAAAACGGTGGAGACCTTGGTGTTCGATGAGCTTGGCTATTTGCTTGCAGATGTTTCATTATACATTTAGGTAATATCATCAGTATGAATGAGTGTATACATATATAGTACACTCTTTCCTGTTTATATACAGTAGTTTGCCCTGCTACTACTGGTGGCCCTGTGGTTTTCTTCTGGTGGTTCCTTGGTTGGGGTATTATTTTCTGTTCAATTGTTTGTCTGGTGTCAATCCTTGTTTATCTGGTGTTGGAGAGGATGTGTGAGTGGTCTTTTTGTTTCCTTCTGAGCTGTTTTATTGCTTCTTGAATGGTATGTAAATGTGATTTATCTCTGTGTGTCTGTTGATGGATATTTAACATAGTATGGACTGACAGCAGCTTCTAAGATATTTTAGGGACAGAAATAGGTTTCTTCTGCAGATGTGCAGATGCAGGTATGTAGATGCAAGTGTGTGCCATTCTTATAGCCCTTTCCCACTTGCGAACCCTCCCCTGCCTACAAATAGATCAGACCACTCCTCTTTTATCTTCACAACAACCTTGCAAGGCAGGTTAATCACTGGCTGATGTCCAATCAATGAAATTGATTTCAGAGCTGGGATTTTTGCCTGTTGTTTCTCTGCTCTACCTCTCAAGAGAGTTACCATCTAGGTCAGGATTGTCCAACCTTAGCAACTTTTAAGACTTTTGGGCTTTCCCCTGCTGGCTGGGGAATTCTGGGAGTTGAAGTCCACAGGTCTTAAAGTTGCCAAGGTTGGACACCCCTGATCAAGGTGTCATTCTGCAGTGGCATACATCGATCCCTCTTTGTGGCCCAGGGCTGGCTCAAGCTATTCACCGCCGGAGCGTTTCCCCAAGGCTAGAAATAAAGCTTCTCAGGGATCAAGGTTCTATGGAGAGAGAGAAAAACTGGGGTTGGTAGTGGAGCCCTCTTTTGAACAATGCCCACTTCTATTGGCACACGTCCACTTTGCTTTAGCCCGGCTAGTGTTTGCGTAACGCTGCCCGTCCTCTGCCGTTCTGCAGTTGCCTGCAGATGATAGTTAAGAAATGGGTTGGGTTTGTAAAGCCAAGGAGGGCGGGGAGCTGCTCGGGAACAGGGGGAGGCAGGTACACAAAGCTGGGGTCATTGGCACCCATGCCTGGCACAAATAAAGCTACTAGGGGATCTTGGAACAATGAGATCAAGCGTGCATAGTTTTACCCATTCCATTATGTGCCATCTAGCTAAAACACTATTAGGGGAACAAACAGAGTTTCTGGAATCTCCAATGTTATCGATCTCTTCCCACTAATGGCTATAACCATGTTGCTTGTATCTTTCAATTTATATTTCTCTTTGTTTCCTAGTACGATTTGATAGCTTATTACTAACCTTGACTATCACTAAGTGTTGTATCTTTTTATTCGTGATGAATGTATTTTATTCTCCTTATGTACACTGAGAGCATATGCACCAAAGACAAATTCCTTGTGTGTCCAATCACACTTGGCCAATAAAGAATTCTATTCTATTCAGGAAATTATTTACAGGATAAACGGGCTTACAAGGTCATGTCAAGATTCCAAAGGGGGATTTTCCCCCTCCCTGTTTCTCTTTTCTTTTTCAAATCACATCCTATCGATCAGATCGAAAGCATCCTTTGCTCCTTGTCTCCCGGCAAGTAATTTCCCCGGCAGGCCATCTGTATTTCATATACAGGCTTGGCGAAAACCAATTTCCTGCCGGCACATCGGTGAAAGAAAGAAAGGGGAGGGGAAAAAAGGCACAGTCAGAAACGAAAATTGTGTGTGGAGTTTGCATGTAAAACCTGAGGGCATTTCACTTGTTCCCAGCATGCTGGTCTTTACAGCTGGACATCTCTGAGGATCAGAAGTTGCGGCTATAATAGTAGCCAGAAAGCCCTGGAGATTTTACTCATCCCTGTGAAATGATTGGTGTCTCCGAGAGCAGGAGAAAGAAAGCCTCTGGAAAGCCGAAGTGATCTAGGAAATTGTCAGTTGCCGAGAACTGGATAGTTTCAGCTTGGTTTAAACTGATGCTCTCGGCTCCGAGCACTTTACACCTTAATTCCAGTTGAGAGGCTGGAATTGCAAGCGGAGAATTGGTGGGAGAGGTATGAAATATAAATAGAGCATGAAAAGAGATTGGAACAGCTGTAATCAACTGTAGAAAGCGGCTGGGTTCGGTGAGCTCTAGATAGGTTAGGACTGCAACTCCCAGGATTCCTTACCTGGCACAGACACTAAGGATTCTGGGAGTTTTCATTCCACTACACCAGTGGTGGGTTGCTATCGGTTCGCCCTGGATCGGGCGAACCGGTAGCGACGGTGGCGAGAGGCTCCGCCCACCTACCCGGACGTCATCATGGACAATGATTCGCATGTGCTGCGTGTGAGTGCGCATTCACAGTTCCGAACCAGTAGCAAAGGTAAGTGAAACTCACTACTTCACTACTCCTAGGGTGCTGGTATGTGAAAAACTCAGGTTGGACCATCAAGGGATGCTGGGATAGTTGTTATGTAATCTGCATCTTTGGAATTCTATAGATTGGGATACTGACTCTATACAGCCGAGGTGGCGCAGTGGTTAAAAGCAGCACTGCGACCTTCAGCTGATTGCTAGTTCAGCAGTTCAGCTGTTCAAATCTCACCAGGCTCAAGGTTGACTCAGCCTTCCATCCTTCCGAGGTGGGTAAAATGAGGACCCAGATTGTTGGGGGCAATATGCTGAACTCTGTAAACCGCTTAGAGAGGGCTGTAAAGCACTATGAAGCGGTATATAAGTCTAAGTGCTATTGCTATTGCTATACAGGTGGTCAGAATCAGAATAGAGCTGGAAGGGACCTGGGAGGTCTTCTAGTCCAGCCCCCTGCTCAAGCAGGAGATCCTATACCAGTGATGGCGAACCTTTTTAGGTTCGCGTGCCAAAAAGGGGGGGAGAGCGCACTAGAGCTCGCTCGCGTTCCCACACCCATTCCCTCCCCCCCACGCATGCGCACAACACCCCCCCATGCTGCCCCCTGTGCATGCGCACACACCCCCACCCCCGCGCAAAGGCCTTACCGGAGCCTGGGACGGTAAAAAACGATGAAACGGGCAAACCGGAAGTTCGGAAAAATGCACTTCCGGTTTGTCCGTTTTGTAGTTTTTTGCATTCCGGGGCTTCAGGGAGCTTCCATGAACCCTCCGGAGTGCAAAAAACAGCTCACCGGCAAACCGGAAGTGCGTTTTTCCGCATTTCCGGTTTGCCGGTGGGCAACGCTCGCGTGCCCTCCGCTATGGCTCTGCGTGCCACCTGTGGCACGCGTGCCATAGGTTCGCCACCACGGTCCTATACTATATAATCATTTAGTACCACAATTTTGTCCTAACACAAAATTTATGTTGTTAAGTGAAACATTTCTTGAGTGAGTTTTGTCCCATTTTACGACATTTCTTACCACAGTTGTTAAGTGAATCACTGCAGTTGATAAGTCAGTAACCTGGTTGTTAAGTGAATCTGGCTTCCCCATTGACTTTGCTTGTCAGAAGGTCCCAAAGGGGGATCCCATGACCCTGGGACGCTGCAACGGTCATAAGTATGAACCAGTTGCCAAGCATCTGAATTCTGATCACATGATCATGGGCATGCTGCAAAAGTTGTGACTGTGAAAACGGTTGTGAGTCACTTTTTTCAGTGCCGTTGTAACTTTGAACGGTCACTAAATGAACTGTTGTAAGTCGAGGACTACCTGTGCTATCAACACCATGCTAGGAAGTTGCAAGGCATAGTCCTTGCAATACTAGGGGCAGGAATCAGGCAATGCAAGGGATTTGTGGTAATCTATTAGGAGTTTCACCCACTCTTGGAGGCAATTCAATCTGCCTGTGTCAATATTAGGGATCCAGATCACCTGAGACAGCCTAGTTTCTCAACCTTGGCAACTTAAACGGTGTGGACTTCAGCTCCCAGAATTCCCCAGCCATCATGCTCCCGTTTGGGAAATTCTGGGGAATTGGAGTCAACACAACAGAATTCCTTATTCCACCAGACTTGAAATTTTAGGCTTAGACAACTTAGAGCTACGTCTCCTTCGATCTGATCTAAATGTAGTTCATAAAATCATCTGCCACAATGTCCTACCTGTCAATGAATACTACAGCTTCAACCGCAACAATACACAAGCACACAATATTCAAACTCAATGTAATCCGCTCGAAACTCGACTGCAGAAAATACGACTTCAGCAACAGAGTGATCAATGCCTGGAATGCACTACCTGACTCTGTGGTTTCTTCCCCAAACCCCAAAAACTTTAACCTTAGACTGTCTACAGTCGACCTCTCCTCGTTTCTAAGAGGTCTGTAAGGGGCGTGCATAAGCGCACCAGCGTGCCTACCGTCCCTGTCCTACTGTCCTATTGTCTAAATTTACCTATACATATTTTACTTTTGTTTATGTTTATATCATACCTGTTATCTTGTACACGTGTTGACAAAATAAATAAATAAATAAAAATAAAAATAAATAAATAAACACTTCTTAAAGTGACCACAGTTGAAAAACATTGACCTAGTGATTTCATGATCATTACTATTAGCCCTAATAAAGCCCACTGTCTTTACACAGTGGGAGATTGTTTGCTTCTAGTTTATCAATTATCAATCAGAATAGAGCTGGAAGGGACCTGGGAGGTCTTCTAGTCCAGCCCCCTGCTCAAGCAGGAGATCAGACAAGTTCAGTCTCTTCTTAAAAACCTCCAGTGATGAAGCACCCACAACGGATGAAGTCAAACTGTTCCACTGGTTAATTGTTCTCACTGTTAGGAAGTTTTCTTCTCAATTCCAGGTTGCTTCTCTCCTTGGTTAGTTTCCAATCCATTGTTTCTTGTCCTGCCCTCTGGTGCTTTGGAAAATTTTGTGGCAGCCTCTCAAATACTGGAATACTGCTATCATGTCACCCCTAATTCTTCTTTTCTCTAGACTAGCTATACCCAAATCCTGCAACTGTTCTTCATATGTTTTAGTCTCCAGGCCTTTAATCATCTTAGTTGCTCTTCTTTGCACTTTTTCCAAAGCCTCAACATCTTTTTTTTGTAATCTGGTGACCAAAACTGGATGCAGTGTTTCAGGTGTGGCCTTACTAAGACTTTATAAAGCGGTACTAATACTTCTCATTATTTTGATTCTATGAGTCTGTTTATACAACCAAGGATTGTATTAGCTTTTTTGGCTGCTGCCACACAGCTTGATTTAAAGATTTAAATTTAAAGATTTAAACAGATATTGGTGAAGAATTACATTCTGACAGTGATAAATGGATCTTCCAAGTATAGTAGTAGTATACCTGCGTGACAAAAAAGAAGAGCAAGTTGCAATTTTCATATCTTGGGAGAAACAGTGTGCTGCTGTTGACGGATCTTTGATCTGTTCAAGGAAGGCATTGCTAGATTTCTGGGGACCTCTAGAAATACTCTGATGTGTTCGTTATTTGTTAATATTAAACAAATAACAAAAAAAATGGTTAAAGTCCTTGCCTTTCTCTTTCGAAAATAATCTGCTGAAAAAATGCAACACAAATGGGGATACAAAATAGACATTGGCACTTGAGAATGACCACATTTCAGGCTGTTCCAAGTGTTCTGGTTGTTGTGCGATCTTAGCACACTTACAACAACTTTATAAAGTTGGCCAACAGTATAACAATCCCCCTATTGTGGAAGGGCCCCATTTCTTTGGAAAATCGAAGATGGAAAGGTTTCTGATTTGTAGATTTGACAGGCAGGACAGAGTTTGCATCAAGTTTCTTCGTGCTGAGTTTTTCTAAAGCCTCCTTTGCAATTATATTGTCCTAGGTCCGTGATGGCGAACCTATGGCCATGTGATTCGCTTAACAACTGCAGCGATCACTTAACACCTCTCTGTGGGCACACGCACCGTTGCCAGCTGCTGTTCTGATTTCCAGCACGCGCATGCACGCACGCGTTCCGGTTTGGGCACTCAGTACCAAAATGATTCGCCATCACTGTCCTAGGTTCAGTTTCAAAACTTGAATTAAATCAAGTAACAGGGAACCTTTGACACCCGATAGAGAGATGGAAGGCATTCACACATTGAGCTCAACCCACATTTTCTGGGCTGCATAATTATCAACAGAGCAATAGGCTGGGTTATGCAGCGTGTTGAGCCTTGTGCATTCAAATTGATCTGGGTTTAATACTGTACCTACTCGCATGCATTGTGCCAGTGCAATCTATCTGTGCCTTGGGCTGATTTGGGGAAGCGTGTTGTACAAACACAGCTACTGCTGGTTAAAGCGGGCAAACAGTGTACCGGATTGTAAAAATGAATGATCATACTCTAAATTAGCTTGCGATGTTCCTGTCTGGCATGATGAAGAAAAATAGAGCCTCTCCTATTGTGTGGGCATCCTTCACCTCTTACAAATCAACAAGAAGCAGATGGTTGATATTGATTCCATATGGGAAAAAAGCCCAGCAAGATTTCTAAATACCATTGATTACATTTCAGATAGGCCTCAACTTACAACCAGTTTAATGATTGTTCAAAGTTACAACGGCACTAAAAAAACGTGACTTATGACCATTTTTTCACTTATGACCGTTGCAGCATGGTCCACGGTCACATGATCAAAATTCAGTTGCTCGGCAACTGCCATGTATTTATGACAGTTGCATGTCCTGGGGTCATGTGATCACCTTTTGTAACCTTTCCAGCTGGCTTCCGACAACCAAAGTCAATGGGGGGAGCCAGATTTGCTTAACAACCATGTGATTCGCTTAACAACTGCAGCGATCACTTAACATCAATGGCACAGGTGTCAAACTTACGTGACGTATTGCAATGTTTTTTGCCTTCGCGGAGCTAGGTTGGGCGTGGCCTGTGCGTGAAGCATCCGGTCCGCAAGCCGCCAATTTGACACCCCTGATCTATGGCAAAAAAAGGTCACAAAATGGGACACAAATCACTTAACAACTGTCTTGCTTAGCAATGGAAGTTCTGGGCAGAATTGTGGTCATAAGTTGAGGAAACTTGCCTCAAAGAAATAGCCCTTTGTTTTAAGCCACATTTAAGGGGGTCAAAGGTTTTGCAAAGGGACATTTGCATAGCCGATTTAGCTGAGATTATTTGAGTGAAATTAGAAGATCATTAGGAAGTGTTTAGCAGTTTCCTTCACTCTCCCTCCCTGCCCACTTTTTGGAGCTGTCATCTGTCATAAATAAAGCAGTAGACATAGGTGTTAGGGTTTTTTTTTCTCCTTCTGTTAAGTTAGAAACAAAATTACAATCCACAACTTTTGAGGGAGCTCCCTTGTGTCATGAAAAATATCTCCATTGCAGAGGAGATAACTTCTGGATACAAGGTAAAGCGAAGTTATAGATTTCTTCCCTAGCAACAAATGAAAAATGAGTCAAAACCTTATTAGAATAACAGAGTTGGAAGGGACCTTGCAGGTCATCTAGTCCAACCCCCTGCCCAAGCAGGAGACCCTTACATCTGCCTCTACCCAGACCAGTGCAATTAAGGAAAAGGGGGTGGGGGGAGTCTGCATTAAATTTAGGTCCGATGCAGGGGTTCTGCAGGGGTGAGGTCAAAAAAGTCAAAATGTCAGCATGACCTTTTTTGTAATGTGCATTGTGACAGGCACCTACAGTTTGTAGAAGCTTCTCCCCCCCCCAAAAAAAAATTTCAAATCAACTCTTTTTCTGCTAGCTTTTACACAGGCATCATATTTTTATTCCACCTTCCCTTTGATGGCATTTTATCAGGAATAGTGATATCTCAATTGTTCATTTTCCCTCTCTTGTTCTTTAAGAACACTTTACCAATGTTGTCAGTTTGATTTCCAGCAAATTCAGGCTGATAATGTCCCCGTTTGTCAACATAAATCAACTCCACTTCGGTTCAAACAGCCATTTGCAAAATGCTCTTGTGATTCCATCCTTATTGCATTGATATTCCATTCTTCCTCTTGACGCTTAAAGCAATAGTGGCAAATATCTGTAGCTCGGGTGTAGGATGAGGGTGAAGGTTTCATGAAGGCTTGTGGGTTAGTTTCCAAACATTTGGTTACCAGGCGAGGTAACATCTTCAGTGGAGTTCAGTGGATGTCAGTGTTCTTCTGTTTATAAGGGCTTCAGGTGTGGGTGTGTCAAGTGTGGGCCTTGTGATGGGTCAGGTGATGGGGAGCTTACATCAGATGAGGCTCATTGGGAGGTGAACAGTGGTGGGTTCCTATCAGTGCGGTCCACTCTATAGCACCGGTAGTGGCCCGCTGGTGACGTCACAGTACCGGTGCGGTCGGTTGCCGGTGCCAGGGCGCCGCCATTAAAAAAAGTGCTTCCGGCACTGCGTATGCACTGCCTTCCTACCCCACAGTGAGTCCAAGCAGCGGAGGATGGCTGAGGGAGCGCGTGAGACGCTGAAAGAACGGGCAGCAGGACCTATCTCAGTTCCCCTCCCTTCAGCAGTCTGAGAAGTCACGAACGCGCGGTGATGATCCCAGGCATTTTCGCACGTTTGAGACTTCTCGAGCTGCTGAGGGGAGGGGGAATGGGCAGCAGGATCTATCTCAGTTCCCCTCCCTTCAGCAGTCTGAGAAGCCACGCCCACCCGGTCACATGGCTGGCAAGCCACACCCACAAAATAAGCCACACCCACAGAGTGGTAGTAAAAAAATGAGGAACCCGCCCCTGGAGGTGAAGTGCTGCAGAGATGGTATTCACTTACTTTCCCTACCGGTTCGCAAATGTGAGCGCGCACCCTTCCATGAATGTGCACGATCTGTGCATGCACTTTGCTCTTGTGCACAGCTTGCACACATGGGTGTGTTCAAAATGTGTCTAAATAGGACAGCATAGTGCCGGGGTGTGTGGGGGCGGGGCAGGTGTGTGGGGGCGGGGCAGGGGCAGGGCAGGGGCAGTTCGCCGAACCGGCTGAATACCACCTCTGAAGTGCTGTCACTCAAAGACCATGATCCCAAGTAACAATATCATTTAGACTTATATACCGCTTCACAGTGCTTTACAGCTTTCTCTAAGTGGTTTTACAATAGCAATAGCAATAGCACTTAGACTTATCTTCATAGTGCTTTACAGCCCTCTCTAAGCGGTTTACAGAGTTCAGCATATTGCCCCCAACAATCTGGGTCCTCATTTTACCCACCTCGGAAGGATGGAAGGCTGAGTCAACCTTGAGCCTGGTGAGATTTGAACTGCTGAACTAGCAGTCAGCTGGAGTAGCCTGCAGTAGCTGCATTTAACCACTGCGCCACCTCGGCTCTTTACAGAGTCAGCCCCCAACAATCTGGGTCCTCATTTTATCAACCAAATCCTTAATCTCCACCCACATCGACATCAAACCGCACCAGTTCAATTGGAACAACACAGAAATAATCGGCCATGCTATCACCCACCACGCTCTCGAGTTCATTCGAAGCCTGGCACTCCACAAACAATTCCATCAACAGACACATTGACCTACAACCAGCCTACGAACCCCTCAGAATCCAAAACAACCATGCGGCCAACCAGAGACAGCACCGACCCTCAACCAATCCACGCAAGCCCCCCACCCACCCTTACTTAAAACAAGTGGGACATCTCTTATTTTATTCCCATGGCAACAAATGTTATGAGGTACATAGGACTTCACAGCTGAGGATGGACTTGAAAGTTGACTTTCTACTTAACCTTTATAACGCATCGGCTTTTAAAACATTAGGGTGAAGGGAGGTGAATGGAATGATGGGAATAAATGTTTTTAGTTGGTCAAGGTCTGTGCCTTTTTTTAAAAAAAGAAAATGCATTATTTCCTAAACTTAGCAGAATGGTAACGGGGGATGAGTAACCCCTGAGTTTAGTAGGTTATTTTCTTATACAAGATTTCAGCTTCCATTAGTTATTTCTTCCCTTTTCCACTGCATCTTCGCAAAACTCCCAACAGTATCATAAAATGGTGAAATTGAAATTGCACAGAGATACATTTCTAAGTGGGAAAAGACTGATTGCGGCGCTTAGCCACCGGTCTCCTCTTTTGATCTGCTTTCAGAAAGACTTATAATAATTTCATGATTTTTCAGGCAAGGATGTGGGCACCCGAGAGATTTCCTGGCTTCTTTTACGTGGTGTTTCAATTAAACATTGCTTATAGGCAGGAGGGATACAGGTAGTCCTCGACGTACAACAGTTCATTTAGTGACCGTTCAAAGCAGGGGTGGGTTCCAAATCTTTTTACTACCACTCTGGGCATGGCTTATTTTGTGGGTGTGGCTTGATGGTCATGTGACTGTGGGCGTGGCTTCATGGGCGTGTCCTTCTGCCTTACCTTTGCCAGCAGCGGTGAGCAGAAGAAGTACGCGACTAGATTCTGCAAGTAGGGGCTGGGCGGGGTGAGCGAGCATCGGGTGGGCGGGGCATGCGCAGTGGAGAAAAATCCAAAAAACAGAAGAAAAAGAAAAAAAGCCGAAAACAAGATGGTGACACATGCTCAGTGCCAGAAACTCAGCTTCTGCGCAAACGCAGGGGGAAAAAACCTGGAAAAATTCAAAAAAATTCAAAAAAAGATGGCAGTGCCCACGGACCAGCACCGACCGACCGGGTTCGGTGACATCATCGTGACGTCACCAGCGGGTCGCTACCAGTTCAGGCGAACCGGTCCGAACCAGGAGGAAGCCACCCCTGGTTCAAAGTTACAATGGCACTGAAAAAGTGACAGGACTGTTTTTCATACTTACAACCATTACAGCATTCCCGTGGTCATGTGATCAAAATTCAGAGGCTTGGCGACTGATTTATATTTATGACGCTTGCAGGGTCCCAGGGTCATGTCGTCACCTTTTGTGACCATCTGACTAGCGAAGGCAACGAGGAAGCCAGATTCACTGAACAACCGTGTTACTAATGTAACACCTGCAGTGATTCACTTAACAACTGTGACAAGAAAGGTTGTGAAATGGGGCAAAACTCACTTAACAACTGTTTTGCTTCTTTTTTTGGCTGAATTGTGATCATAAGTCGAGGACTGTTGTGTTGTAGTGGAAACAGGTTAGGAATGGAACTGGCCATTAATCACCCCCTGAGATTCTGCATCAAATTAGTGGGCAGAGAAATGAGACAGGAGGAGAAATTCTTCAACAGCTTCTTAAGGGTGAAGAAGTTCTGTCAGTGCTTTTTGGAGAAATCTCACTGAAAAAGTTTCATTACGGTGGAATGGAAGGAGGAGAAATCAAGAACCTGCAACTCTGCAGGTGAAATAATTTTACGATATAAGACAGACCATACACTTACTCATTCGCTCACGCATATGCACACAAACACAAATCCCTTGACTGCCTTATCACACAAGGAATGAAAGAACACCATATTCCATGCGTGAAATCTCTGAAAGCAAATTGGATGGCAAATGCCCTTTCATCTGACTTAATAAGAACTGATGATAGGAGAAGCGTGCAGAATTGCTTGGCTTTATCTATCTGTATACTACTAAAACTCTTATGATGACCTTTAACTAGATGAAATAGTGTACTCTAGGGCAGGGGTAGGCAAAGTTGGCTCTTCTATGACTCGTGGACTTCAACTCCCAGAATTTCTGAACCAATCATGCTAGCTTAGGAATTCTGGGAGTTGAAGTCCACGAGTCATAAAGAGCCAACTTTGCCTACCCCTGCTCTAGGGCAACAATTTTTGAACCAAGGTACCTAAAATGGGCTGACTTACAGAACGCATCCAAAATTTGGAATGTATAATTCCTGAAGGAATGATATTTGGGGAAGTTGTGGCTGCTTCAGTGCAATTGGCGGCGGCTGCGCTCACATGAACTTCATTTTCAACATTCCGTGACAGTTTCCCAGCCAGTCTAGCAATCCTTCACTCCCTTCCCTACCTATCAGCAGCCACTTACCTGCCTGCTGGAAAGGCAGAAGGAGTAGCTGTGTAGCTCATGAAAATATATGCCTTTAATAAAACCTGTTAAGTCTGAAAACATGCTTCACCAAAATGCTACTTACAAATGTACTACTTCTGACTACTACTAGAAACATGCTACTACAAACGTGCTCTTTTCATAAACATGATTCTTGTTAGAACTGAACAATCTGTGCCCCACTGGGCAGTCATTTCAGAGATATTTTCCTATTTAAACAGAAACAAGAGCGGGCAAAAAAAAATCATGGAGGCAGGAGTGACTTCCAACTTCCTGCTGCTTCTCCATTAAATTTCTTTGTGGGAATCTGGTAGGGAGCATCAGATATCCTTCCTTCCTTCCTTCCTTCCTTCCTTCCTTCCTTCCTTCCTTCCTTCCTTCCTTCCTTCCTTCCTTCCTTTCCTTCCTTCCTTCCTTCCTTTCCTTCCTTCCTTCCTTCTTCTCTTTCCTTCCTTTCCTTCCTTCCCTTCCTTCCTTCTTCTCTTTCCTTCCCTTCCCTTCCTTCCATCCATCCATCCCTTCTTCCCTCTCTCCATCCCTCCCTCCCTTTCTTCCTTCCTTCCTTCCTTTCCTTTCCTTCCTTCCTTTCCTTCCTTCCTTTCCTTCCTTCCTTCCTTCCTTTCCTTCCTTCCTTCCTTCCTTTCCTTCCTTCCTTTCCTTTCCTTCCTTCTTTCCTTCCTTCTTTCCTTCCTTCCTTATTCCCTCCCACCCTCCTTTCCTTTCTACTTCCCTCTCCTTCCTTCCTTCCTTCCTTCCTCCCTTCCTTCCTCCCTCCCACCCTCCTTTCCTTTCTACTTCTCTCTCCTTCCTTCCTTCCTTCCTTTCCTTTACTTCCTCCTTACTTCCTTCCTTTCTTTCCTCCCTTCTGTTCCTTCCTTCCTTCCTTTCCTTTCCTTTCCTTTCCTTCCTTCCTTCCTTCTTCTCTTCCCTTCCCTTCCTTCCCTTCCTTCCATCCATCCATCCCTTCCTTCTTCCCTCTCTCCATCCATCCCTCCCTCCCTTTCTTCCTTCTTCCCTTTCCTTCCTTCCTTCTTTCCTTCCTTCTTTCCTTCCTTATTCCCTCCCACCCTCCTTTCCTTTCTACTTCCCTCTCCTTCCTTCCTCCCTTCCTCCCTTCTTCCCTCCCTCCTTCCCTTCTTTCCTTCCCTCCATTCTCCCCTCCCTCCCTCCCTCCTTCCTTCCTTCCTTCTTTCCTTCCTTCCCTAGAGCTTCGTCCAGTTATACTGCTGAATTTCCCCAAACCTTTGCGTATCATTCCGCCCTACACATTCCAGGATCACCTACTCAAAGCAAGGCGACTAGGAGGCACCAATGTCAGTTCAGAGATTCATTCAGAGTCCTAGTGGTCAGCCTCCTCGCTGGGGGCGCCCTTGGGCCTTTGACACAAGCCTTTAATCAGCTAATTATTTCTGCTGTGAATACCAGCCATTCTCTTCGGCGCACTCACTGGTTTCAGCAAAATGCTTCCAAGCGTACCATCTGCTTTCTGTCATAGCCTTGTTTGCAAAGTGCTTTGTGGGCACAACTGCTTAGTGTGGCTTTGAGTTGTGGCAAATGGCTTAGTCATTCCCATTTTACAAACAAGAAAGCTGAGGATCAGACAGAGGAAACAAAGGAGTCCGGGGTGCAATTTGATGGTACAAAACAGTCTTTTTTTGTATCCAGGTGATGGAGAAGCCTTCTGGCCATAGGAAGGAAGGATGCGTTTCCTAAAAAGCAAGAGAGAGGGCTAACTGTGTTTTTGACTTTGATGCTCGTTGAGATGTCTTTTAAAACAACAACAACAACATGCAAATCCCTAAAGGATGGGTCTAGCACTGCCTCTGATTTCAAACTCAAATTGCAAAGTGCCAAAAAAGAGTACAGGAAAAATGCCAAATCGTGACAAACAGAAAAAGAAGAATTGTCATGCTGGGCAGAACTACAAGAGATCTTGCATGAATAAAAAATAAAGGAGCACCTTTTGGGTTGAAAACACAAGCCCGATATAGACTGAGCACATGCAATTGTTTAGAAAAAAAATGACAGCTAAGTAGAGTTGGATTGTACAGGAAGGTGTGATTGGTGGAGATCCAAAACAGAACTTCCCGATCCAATGGCAGTCTACCACCGCGTTCAATTTCTATTAGTGTTTGCTTTTTTTTTTTTAGTGTTCTTGGGAAAAAGGGTTCTTCCTTACAGATCATTGCTGGAGACAAAAGATTGGGGCCAGGTGGATCAAATCCAGCCAAGCAATTCATTTGTTTATGGCTGGGCCACAAATCTCTGTCAATTTGTTCTCTTCTTGCCTGACGCCCTATAGGCGGATACAAACTCCAAGTTATTTTGGCTAATAATTATTTTGGAGTTGTTGTTGTTTTTAAATGCTGGCTGGGTAGCTTGCGTTTCTTCTGCCTCACATCAAAAGCAAAATAACAGAATTGGAAGGGACCTTGGAGGTTTCTAGTACACACACACACAAACACACACACACACACACTAGGGGTGGGTTCTAACTTACCTCGCTGCTGGTTCGCTTCCTTCCGCAGCATGTGGCCGCGTTTTGCGCATGCGCATGCACAGTAGCAAAAAATAAAATAAAAATTCCAAAAAAAGAGCTGAAAACAAGATGGTGACGCATGCGCAGTGCAGGAAACTCGGCTTCTGCGCATGCGCAAAAGAAAAAAAAACCCAGAAAAAAATTCAAAATTTTTTTTTTCAAAAATTCAAAAAAAAATTTTTCAAAAAAAAATTCAAAAAAATTTTTTTCCAAAAAAAAATTCAAAAAAAATTCCCCCCAAAAATGGCAACGTCCACGGACCAGCACTGACAGAACCGGTTCCGTGACATCATCATGACATCACCAGCGGGTTGCTACTGGTTCGAGCAAACCGGTCCGAACCCACCTCTGACACACAAACACACACACACACACACACCCCACACACACCCCGGTCAAGCAGGAAACCTTGTACTATTTCAGACAAATAGCTGTCCAATATCTCTACAAAAGTTATACATGAATAAATGTTGAACATGGAAAGAAGGTTTTCATTAGCTTGCATTTCTGCATCCATTCTTGGTCAAGCAGATAGGACAGGATGACAGCCAACCAGCAGGTGGTTTCCAGCAGGTTTTTCTTTTTCATATTTGGAAGAGAAATATGGGGTCTTACAGGTAGTCCTCGACTTACGACCCCAACCAAGCCCACTGCTAAGCGAGGCAGTTGTTAAGTAAGTTTCGCTGCATTTTACAATCTTTCTTGCCGCCATTTTCTTTTACTGCGACCACTTCTGGAAAACCTCACCCAGTTCGGATACTCTGGTTTATCAACAATTCAATTTTGCAATGATGAGAAGAAACGACGCCAAAACACAGGATGAAGTCAATGGAAGGCACTCACTTTCAATAGCTCAGGGGTGCTTCCTTTTATTGTCATACAAACAAAAGACCTCATGGCAGAGACTAATCCATTCATCAAGGGTTACCTTGTTACTGATAGGCTAAGAAGGCTCATGATCAGCTCGTGATCAATGCATGGGCAATACATATCTTCCTGCTTGCAGACAGCATGATTTTTGCCTACGTGAGGTTTGCCTAGTCTTCACTTACGTGCCAGAGCTCATGCCAGACTTCCTTAAGGAGGGGGCATTGTGTGGAATCTGCATTCCTTAAGAGTGGTTTGCCAGCAATCAAGGAATAAACATTCCCCACAATTCAATGGTGAGAAAAGTAAGGCAAGAAAAACCCAAGTGGCTTTCCTTCTCCAGCGAAGCTGAATCTTAGCTTAGTTTCTGAGTTAGGGTCATTTCAGCCGTTTGTGCCTCAAGTGAAACTCTGGTTTGCTTTGTTCAATCATCCATCTGTTTGTTTTGTTGTCCATGCACATTATTCTCAGGAGTTTTCTCCAACGTCAAAGTTCAAAAGCATCAATACTCTCTCCCTGTCAGGATTCTTCAAAGTCCAACTTTAACCTTTCATAGAACGTCACAAGGAATATCATGGCATGGACGATTGTGATCATTGTAGGCACAGACACATCACGATATCTGGTTACCATTTCCAGGATCTTCATGGCTGCTCTACCAATTGCTTGCCTGCTACATACCGGTGTTTCTTGACTGCTTCTTCCTTTCCTGATGGTGGCTTTTCCTAAAAGGCTATCCACCAGTTTAATATCCTCGTTTTGTCAGAGTTAACAGAATAACAGAAGGGACCTTAGAGGTCTTGTAGTCCAACCCCCTGTTTAGGCACAAGACCCTATACCATTTTAGACAAATGGTTATCCAGTCTCTCCTTAAAAACCTCCAGTGTTGGAGCACCCACAATTCCTGAGGGAAGTCATTCCACTGATTAATTGTTCTCACTGTCAGGAAATTTCTCCTTAGTTCTAAGTTGCTTCTCTCTTTGGTTAGTTTCCATCCATTGCTTCCTGTCCTGCCTTCAGGTGCTTTGGAGAATAGTTTGACTCCCTCTTCTTTGTGGCAACCCCTGAGATATTGGAACACTGCTATCATGTCACCACTAGTCCTTCTTTTCATTAAACCCCCTAGTCTTTTTTTCATTAAAATTCTTCAATATCTCCCAAATTACCGTATTTTTTGGAGTATAAGACACACCTTTTTCCTCCCTAAAAGAGGCTGAAAATTTGGGTGCGTCTTATACTCTGAATGTAGCTTTTCTGAAGCTTTTTCTCAGCCCTAAGGAGGTGCTAACAATCTTCCCAGCTTCCTACTCTTTGCAGGCTTGTTTTCATTCCTACTCCCTCTGAAAAAGGTCTTTTCAGCCCTAACGAGGTGCTAACGATCTTACAGGCTTGCAGCATTTTTTTATTTCTACCCCCTGGAAGTAGTTTTTTCCTGCCCTAAGTATTTGCAGGCTTGTTTTCATTCCTACTCCTCTGAAAAAGGTCTTTTCAGCCCTAACCAGGGGATAAAATAATGTGCTGAAGCTGAACAGACTAAGGACGCTAGCCAGATGAATACCTGGTAGGTAGATTTTTTTCCTTATTTTCCTCCCCCAATACTAAGGTGCATTTTATACTCTGAAAAATACAGTAGTTGTGTTGCTAAGAACAGGTCACAAGAACCTGAGGACAGATCTATCCAGTACAAAGTAGAATTCAATGTGTTTAGACAAGGCCAGGCTGATTAAAGATTGGTGTGATCCTAAATTTCTAATTATGATATGATCATAATCTTCTGGACTCTTAGCCTTGCAAAACTACCCACCCTTCTTTTCAAATTAGCTTTTGTTCAGCATCTTGGCAGCTACCTTTCCCCCAAATTGTGAGAAGAACTAGAATGAAAGCTCAACCACTTGGTGTTAAGACACTGACCTAGAAATCAGAAGGCTGTGAGTTCTAGTCCTGCCTTAGGCATGAAAGCTGGCTGGGTGGCTTTGGGCCAATCATCAGGAGACTGAGAGTTCTAGTCCCGCCTTAGGCATGAAAGCTGGCTGAGTGGCTTTGGGCCAATCATCAGGAGATTGAGAGTTCTAGTCCCGCCTTAGGCATGAAAGCTGGCTGGGTGGCTTTGGGCCAATCATCAGGAGACTGAGAGTTCTAGTCCCGACTTAGGCATGAAAGCTGGCTGGGTGGCTTTGGGCCAATCATCAGGAGACAGAGTTCTAGTCCCGCCTTAGGCATGAAAGCTGGCTGGGTGGCTTTGGGTCAGTCTCTCTGTCACAGCCCAGTCCACCTCACAGGGTTGTTGTTGGGGGGGAAATGGGAGGAGTATTAGGAATATTAGGTGTTTGCTGCTTTGGGTTATTTATAAAAATAAAGGTGGGATAAAAATCAAATAATCAAATAAATAAACATTTCATTTCATTCACATGCATTATACATTTATTATATCTCCTCCTTCTCTCACATGAAGCCATTGCACTTCGGCAATACCTTTGAGAGGTGTTTTTTTTAGCGGTTATGTCAAAGGCTGTTTTGTTTTTACTGGATCTGTATGTATGTTTTGCATTTATCTGTTTTGTAAATTTATTTTTATTTTGCTTGGTGAAGAAAGATGTTGAATTTTAAAGGCAAGAGAGGCAGATTTTGTTTCGAACCAGGGAAAGAATTCTGACAGTAAGAGTTGTTTATTAGTGGAATAACCTATTTTAGACCAGGGGTCTCCAAACTCGGCCACTTTAAGACTTGTGGACTTCAACTCCCAAAATTCCCCAGCCAGCTTTGCTGGCTGGGAAATTCTGGGAGTTGAAGTCCACAAGTCTTAAAGTGGCCGAGTTTGGAGACCCATGTTTTAGACAATGAGGATGTTACACAAAGAGTTTGGCCACCTATTTGAAATGATATATAAAGATATTTTTTCCGTACGACGTGGAATCACTGGATCACTGTTGAGTCTTTTTGAGGTCCACAGGTAGTCCTCGACTTACAACCATTCATTTAGAACCGTTCAAAGTTATAACAGCACTGAAAAAAGTTACTTATGACTGTTATTTCACACTAAATGACCATTGCAACATAACTCTAACTCACATAACCCATGGTCATGTGATCAAAATCCAGATACTTGACAACTGATTCATATTTATGACCGTTGCAGTTTCCCAGGGTAATGTGATCACCTTTTATGACGTTAATGACAAACAACATCAAAACGATTCGTTTTACAACTGTGCTATTAACTTAACACCTGCGGTGATTCCCTCAACAACGGTGGCAAGAAAGGTCGCAAAATGGGGCAACACTCACTTAACTGTCTCATTTAGCGACTGAAACATTGGGCTCAATTGTGGTCATAAGTCGAGGACTACCTGTACTTTCTCAGTCACCCTAAACTTGCTTAAATTTGCAAGAAATGCTCCCCAGATTTCTTCTGGGATATTTTAGTCCCACACCATCCACATCACATCACCCCATCTGTCCCCCTGTTGTGACCATTTCAAAATTCTGTTATGGAGAATGCACTGACCCATCTTCCAGATGACTTGTGCCTTTCTGTGTCCCCTCACACACACTGTGCCTTGTGAAACAATCTTCCCAGGATGCTAACATCTTAATGGAGCAAGATTCATTCCGGTGGATATTTCTCCCTCTGTATATTTTGCCTGTGTCCACATTTGTCAGGGGATGTTCTGGTAAATGGAACGGTGCACAAAATAAATCTTGATACAACACTGTATATGATTCTGTCAACCTTCCTTTTACTCCCTTCCCTCCAAGATGCAAAGTAGGAGAGAAGAAATGATCAGAAGGATGACAGAATAGATGGTTTCATAAAGGACATAGAGTCCAATTCCAAATTAATTTAATAAAACACCCCCATTAAATTGAAGAAAACAGGGACTTTGTGATAGAGCCCCTTTAGAGAACACAGGCATAATTGGATTGATTATTATTTGTTTATTATCATTTAGCATATGATGAGAACATGACGGAAGAGAAGTAAATATATATATGCATAGTCTGCATAATTACAAATAAAACTTCTATGTGGGTATCACAGCGGCCACATAAGCAATATTTGAGGGGCAGCCACAGACAGGAAGGGGTCAAGCTATTTTCAAAGGCACCCAAAGGCCAGACAAGGAATAATGGATGGAAATTGATCAAGGAGAGATTCAACCTAGAAACAAGGAGAAATTTTCTGACATTGAGAACAATCAACCCATGGAACAGAAGTTGCCTTCAGAAGTTGTGGGAGCTTTATCCCTGGAGGCTTTCAAGAAGAGATTGGACTGCGCCATTTGTCAGAAATGGTGTAGGATCTCCTGCTTGGGCAGGAAGTTGGACTAGATGGCCTACAAGGTCCCTTCCAACTCTATTAATCTGTAAATATGTCCAATTCAGCCATACAGGCATTGCTTCGTGCAGATATTCTAGGGAACCAGAGAACACACAACATGGGCAATCTTGCCCAATATCTTCAATAGTTTGCACCACAATCACAACAAGGGGAATATTTCCACCCCCACTTATACAGGGCAGAGGCACTTCTTCCAGTATTACACCTAATTCTGTTCCGTTTTGGCAGACAGAGGGAGGCCGGTCAAAACCAGGTGGTTTGGCAGAGGGACCACTAATGGTCAGGCCACAGGTGGTATTCACTTACCTTCCCTACCGGTTCGCAAATGTGAGCGCACGCATCCGTGCATGCGTGCGACCTCCTGCGCATGCGCTTTGCACTGGCACGTGGCGTGGCTTCAAAACATGCAGAAATAGGATGACGTAGAGCCGGGGTGGGTGGGCAAGCCCACCTGCAGATCACCATTAACAGTTCACCCAAACCAGTCCGAATCGGCAGAATACCACCTCTGGGTCAGGCCACAAGAAGGTATCTTGGACCGTTCTTCTCTCCAGGCATCATCTGAGTTAAACTGGGTAGATGTTAAGTGAACAACTGTTTTCCAAGATGGCCTAAGGGATTTCAATCTGGTGATAGACTGTACTGCACATTGTCTTGGTGAATAGGAAGTGCCTTGTTGTTCAGCATCCTTGACCAAATGAGAGCTTCTTGTCTTCTAATACGATATTGCCAAGTGTTGGGTTGGTTATTTCATTTTCAATCGATCAGAATAGAGCTGGAAGGTCTAGTCCAACCCCCCAGTATTCCAGGTGTGGTCTTACTAATGCTTTATAAAGCGGTACTAATACTTCCCGTGATTTTGATTCTACGGTATGCTTCTGTTTATACAACCAAGGATTGTATTAGCTTTTTGGGCGAAATTGGTTGGCTTGATTATCGAAATGCATTAATTCTTCTTCCATTTGTTCTTTTATTTCTAACACACCAATGTTTCTCAACCAATGTCAGCTTTAACATGTGTGGATTCGAACTCCCAGGGAGTTAAAGTCCATACAACATCTTAAAATGGCTGAGATTGCGCAAAACTATAACAATCCTCTTCTCTCTCTCTCTTAGATGCTCCGGGAATATCCATCTCAGTTTTCTGCTAAACCTCCTCCCTGAGCAAAATAAAACCTGAATTTTTTCATAACTTATTCGGTTACCTTTTTTATTTTTTTTGCTGTTCTCCTCTATGGAAATTTCACAGTCTAATTTTAACGTGGGAGATCCCTTAGGAGCAAACTACGCTTCATTGACCTGCTGATAGATCTGTTGATGTTTCCGTCTATGTTATGTATATTCTGACTTTTGCTCAGGATCTCTTGCTGAGAGTGGGACTTATAAGGAGATTGATACCGCTGCGTTAGGAGGCTTCCTCAATCCAGGCAGGAGGTTGGAAAAAAAAATAATAATCAAGGTTGGAACTGAATATGCAATGCAGAAGAGCCCTTATCTGCTTGGTAGGCCTACGGAATGACCTTGATTTATAACAGGGCTTCCCAAATCTTGAGTAAATTACAAGTAGTCCTCGATGTACAGCCACTCATTTAGTGACCGATCAAAGTTACAACGTCCCTGAAAAAAAGTGACTTCTGACTGTGTTTCATGCTTATGACTATTGCAGCATCCCCATGGTCACGTGATCAAAATTCAGATGCTTAGCAACTGGTTCATATTTATGACGGTTTCCGTCTCCAAGGGTCATGTTATCACCTTTTGCGACCTTCTGAGAAGCAAAATCAAAGGGGAAGCTGAATACAACCGCAATGGTTCACTTAACGACTATGGCGAGAAAGGTTGCAAAACTCACTTAACAATGTCTCGTTTAACAGCCGAAATGTTGGGCTGAATTGTGGTCGTAAGACAATAACTACTGCTATCCAAAATTGAGTAAAAGTGGTTTATCCTTTGGTCGTGATGACACATGAACTCATTACCAGGGAAATAACGGGGAAATTTAAATTAATTTAAAGATCACCATGTGTATTAAAATACATTTAAAATATCTCCTGAAGTATTCCTATGAAGATGAAAATTGGTGAAATTAGCAATGGCAATTTGTTGTAATGATATAAAATTCATTCGATGATAATTGGTTTTGTAATACAGCTAGTCCTCAAATTACAATAATTTGTTTAATGACTATTCAAAGGTATGATAGTTCTGAGGGAAGGGAATTATGACTGATCCTTGAAGTTCAATAAGACTTTCTGATCAGCGGTTTTGGGTAATGAAGCCAGCCATGAGGGCTGGGGAATTCTGGGAGTTGAAGTTTTCCCATCTTCAGGTTGCCAAGATGGAGAAACACTATTTTAAGAGAAGAGCAGTCAATCGTGTGGGTTTTGGGTGGGTGGGTGGCAGGAGCCTGCCATACTAGGTGAAACAAAGATCAAAATAGATAGCAGGTACCGTAGGTGTCTCTCATATCTGCGAGGTGTTGTTGGGTTTTTGGCCACCTGCACTTAGAAATTGCCGGATTGGAGGAGTTTTCTTTTCTTTTTACAAATGTGTTAACCTAAATTAGCATTTGCACAAGAGTTGCTCTGCATTTCATGTCTCTGTGTACTAATATTAGCAATTTGAAGAGGGCTTTATAGGTTGGTTTGCTTGCACTCATGTAAGAAGCACTGAGGCGCTTCTGGGCTGAAAGCAGTAGTGAGTTTCAATTACCTTCGCTACGGTTCGCTATTGGGAGCATGCGGGATGCACATACGCAGACACGTCCGGGCGGGTGGGCAGAACTTCCCACCACCGCTACTGGTTCGCCCGATCCGGGGCAAACCGGTAGCAACCCACCACTGGTTGAAAGTATTAGCCTGTGACATCACCGGTGCCCAGGGGACGCCCAGTTGATGGCTCCTTTTGTGTCTCTACCAGGAGCTGAAGCAAAGGATGGGAACTCACCCACCTCACAGCAGCACTTGGATCTCGAACACGGGCTTGCTAACCTCCATCTCAGCGTCCTAACCATGCGAGCCACCATCAGTTGGTGATGTTGGTGGAATTACAGGACTGTTGTAGACAGGGGTGAAATGCTCCCGGTTCGCTCGTGCCTGTCGGTCGTCGGAGAGCCGGTCACGAAGGCAGCGCGAGGCTCCGCCCACCTGCCCGGACGCCACCATTTGGGTTCTTTTACCCTCTGCGCATGCACACAAAGCTTTGTGCATGCGCAGAGGGTAAAGAACCCAAATGGCGGCGTCCTGGTGGGTAGGCAGAGCCTTCCGCTGCCTTCATGATCAGCTATCCGACGACCGATAGGCACGAGCGAACCGGGAGCATTTCACCCCTGGTTGTAGAGGGTCATAGCTGTGTAGGACCAAGCCTTCTCTAACAAGGTCATTAAGCAAATCTGGTTTCCCCCATTGATTTTGCTTGTCGAAAGCCAGCTGGGAAGGTCCCAAATATTGATGACATGGCGTTGGGAATGTGCAACCATTATAGATACGATACCTGCTGGTTGCCAAGTACCTGAATTTTGATCACGTGACTATGGGATCAGGGGCGGGTTGCTTGTTCTTCATGCTACCGGTGCGCTGCGCGCACATTGCCA
This sequence comes from Diadophis punctatus similis, assembly GCA_023053685.1. Classification (NCBI taxonomy): domain Eukaryota; kingdom Metazoa; phylum Chordata; class Lepidosauria; order Squamata; family Dipsadidae; genus Diadophis; species Diadophis punctatus. Next base: position 314,562,476 of record JALIGW010000001.1, read on the forward strand.
TGTTTTGGCGCCCGCGTGCTCACTACGCGCACGTGCCCCCTCACACGATTTTGCTTCCTGCGCATGCGCAGAAGCAAAATCTCGCAAGGGGAAGCACATGCACACACAATTTCGGTGCTTTTTTTGCTTCCGCGCATGCACGGAAGCAAAAAATCACCAAAATCTTATGCACATGCGCGTCCCCTCACAAAATTTTGCTTCCGCGCATGCACAGGAAGCAAAATCAGCCCAAAAATTCCCCCAAAAAAGATGGCGACGTGTGACAGACCGGTGAAGACAGCACCGCAGCTGTCATTCGCAAATAGCGCCATCTGCTGGCTGCTACCGGTGCGGTAGAGTCGACCGCACCAGTAGGAACCCACCACTGTACGGGATGCTGCAATGGTCATAAGTGCAAGGACCATCATAAGTCACTTTTTTCTGTGGCTATTGTAATTTCAAACGGTCACCACGCAAATGATTGTAATTGAGGACTGCCTGCATGTTAAAGGGATGTTGGAAAATCACATATAAATCATAAAGCAGTTGGGGGCAGCATTGCGAGCATTGACAACAATATTGTCATGCTGATATGTCTGTGCTTGAGAAATTGCCACGAACACATTGACAAGAGCCTGTAGAGCAGGGGTGGGGAACTATGGCCCCTTGAGAACCTGTGGACTTCAACTCCCAGAATTCCTGAGCTGGCTGGCTCAGGGATCCTGGGAGTTGAAGTCCACAGGTTCTCAAGGGGCCATAGTTCTCCACTCCTACTGTAGAGAGTCAGAGGTTAGCTGAAGCTGGGAGAAGATTCACGCCATCAAGGCTGGCAAGAATCACTGAATACTCTAAACACATAAAGTTGTTTGTCAGGCTGCCGAAGGAGTTAGTGACTTGGCAAGTTTGTGTTTGAAATATTGGATTGACCTACAAGGAAGAGTACAACATAATTACCTGCATAGCAGAATATGCTCGTTGCAACGCTGCATGATTTGGCACACACAACCCCTTACTTTCCAAAATGGGTTATCCTTCCTGGATCTGGTGTGGCTCAATCATTGAGATCAGAGGTGGGGTGCACATAATTCCCTTACCAGTTCGCCCAGCACCGACAATGTGAGCGCGCTCGCATGCACTCGCTTCAGTCGCACGTGGCCTTTTGCGCATGTGCTTTGCTCATGCACACAGCTTGCACACATGCGCGCTGCTTGAAAACGTGGCTAAATAGGACGGCATAGCGCCCACCCATGGTCGCTATTACCGGTTCGGCTGAACCGGTCCGAACCGGCTGAATACCACCTTTGATTGAGATGCTCCAATGGAGGAGACCTGTTTAGCAGAACAACTTGTCCATGAAAATGGTGCATCTCTGTTTTCTTCCAATTCCAGATTATTTAGTTAGTTAGTTAGTTAGTTTGTCAAACATATACGAGATAACAGGTATAAGTATAAACATGGACATGAGCACAGGAAATGAGTACAAATAAATGAACTGGGGAAAAACGTCTTCGGAGGGAGTAGCAATGAAAAAACCCTGTAAGAAGGGAAGATCATTAACACCTCTTTAGGGCTGAAAAAACCTTTTTTGGGGGAGTAGCAATGAAAACAAGCCTGCAAAGACTTAGGGCTGGAAAAACAACTTCTTCGGAGGGAGTAGCAATGAAAAAATCCTGCATGCTGGGAAGATCATTAGCACCTCGTTAGGGCTGGGGAAAAAAGCTTCGAAAAAGCTACATTCAGAGTATAAGACGTACCCAAATTTTCAGCCACTTTTAGGGGGGGAAAGGTGTGTCTTATACTCTGAAAAATATGGTATTTGTGGACTCCAGGACCCATTCACCCCAACCAGTATGGCCTCTTATTGGAATAACTAATTGCAGCTGTAATGTCGGAAGCCTGACTAGGTGGCTCAGTGGCTAAGACATTGAGCTTGTCGATCAGAAAGGTTGGCAGTTCGGCGGTTCGAATCCCTAGTACAGGTTTCCTGCGTGAGCAGGGGGTTGGACTAGATGACCTCCAAGGTCCCTTCCAACTCTGTTACTGTTACCTAAAGGTTTATGACCCTGAGAACTGCGACTGTATTAATGGCAAACGGGTTGCCAGCAGCCCAAATCGTGATCATGTGGATGGCTGCAACTTCAAAGACCAGCCCTAAATCTCCTCCTTCAGAGCCATCATAATTTCAGGTGGTCACTGAACAAATGGTTATTAACTGAGGACTACCGGTACTATTAGTTAAAGTCGTTATTTATTAAATTATGATCCACGTAGCAAATGATGGGTGTCCATGAACAATCCAAGGCTTTATGGAGCTGGAGAGTTTGGGGGGGGGCTTTTTTAGAGGGTGATATGGAAATGGGGCTGCATCGTTCTTTTCTTCCGGATCATGGCTGATCTCAAAATGAAATCAAATCAGCATCGGACCTGATGTCTACGCGCAGAGGAGATACCCAGAGAATTTCGGAGCTGTAGACCAGGCTAAGAAATCACTTCGCCAGCCTAGAAATTGGCAGCACAAACTTTTAGTTTTATTCTGATGGGAGACCTCTTTGGCGGGGCTGAATTTAAGCTTAGCTGCGGGTGTCTTCTGCCCTCTGGTGGCAGCTACCACATTTACAGGTTTGCCCCACTTCTGGTTTAAGCCTTCTCCTGCAGCTGGCTGTGGGGTTACGGATGGTACAGGGGGGGGGGGGGGCAGCAGTGACCAACCCTCTTGGGACACTGCTAAGCAGAAAGGGAGGAAGGCTTGTGGTGCTGTCATCATTTGCAAAGGCATGCTTTTATCCACACCTGAATCTCAAAAACTCTTCATAAGCATCAGGACAGCAGCTGTCCACTAGTCAGGTAGGATAGGACAGGACAGGACAGGACAGACCTTGGATGTCTTCTATCCAACCCCCTGCTTAGGCAAGAAGTGCTATACCATTTCAGACAAATGGTTGTCCAATCTTTTCTTAAAAACTTCCAGTGTTGAAGCATTCACCACTTCCGGAGGCAAGTTGTTCCACTGACTGATTGTTCTAACTGTCAGGAAATTTCTCCTTAGTTCTAAGTTGCTTCTCTCCTTGAATAGAATAGAATAGAATAGAATAGAATAGAATAGAATAGAATAGAATAGAATAGAATAGAATTTTTTATTGGCCAAGTGTGATTGGACACACAAGGAATTTGTCTTTGGTGCATACGCTCTCAGTGTACATAAAAGAAAATATATGTTTGTCAAGAATCATAAGGTACAACACTTTAGAATAGAATAGAATAGAATAGAATAGAATAGAATAGAATAGAATAGAATAGAATAGAATAGAATAGAATAGAATTCTTTATTGGCCAAGTGTGATTGGACACACAAGGAATTTGTCTTTGGTGCATATGCTCTCAGTGTACTTAAAAGAAAAGATACATTTGTCAAGAATCATGAGGTACAACATTTAATGATTGTCATAGGGTACAAATAAGCAATCAGGAAACAATCAATATTAATATAAATCGTAAGGATACAAGCAACAAGTTACAGTCAAGAATCATAAGGTACAACACTTAATGATAGTGCAGGTATCAATAAGCAATCAAATCCTATTAGGAACCAGTCAATATATGCCTTTCCTGGTTTTGCGGGCCTGGCAGAACCACAACCAATAAAACTACAGGCAACGTCAGTCCCATAAATGAATTCACACAATATCCCAGCCCAGTGTCTGTGGAAAGGGCTTCATCTTTAAGGGTCTGTTGAAGGACAGCAGACTGAGGCCAGATTCATCCTGACAGACAGCTGTCCAGCCTTCAAAGAAGAATATTTGTAGCTCAGGGTTGAAATGAGGGGTCCTTGGTGCTCTCTGAGCTTGGTTGTTTCTTGCAGACGTTTCATTACCCAGCTAGGTAACATCATCAGTGTTAGTGACTAGCACTGATGATGTTACCTAATTTGGGTAATGAAAAGTCTGCAAGAAAACAACCAAGCTCAGAGACCACCAAGGACCCCTCATGTCCAGCTTCTGCTTGAAGACATCGAACACAGAAGACCTGAGTCCTTGGTTCCAGACTCCAAGAAATGTTCAGGTGCTTTTTTTTCCAGGCCAATGACATCTTCCTTCCTATAGCTTCAGCCTGGGGTTGCAAACTCCATCCCTGTTGTATCATAATTGGAACTCTACAGCTAGTCCTCAACTTATGACCACAATTGAGCCCAAAATTTCTGTGGTTAAGTGAGACCTTTGTTAAGTGAGTTTTGGCCCCTTTTACGACCTTTCTTGCCACTGTTGTTAGCAATAGTGCGAGGATGCACCCGTCCACTTCCTGTCAAGTTTATTGTTTTATATGTCTTGGTAGTGATTTGTGTTTAATTTTTCTTTTATATCTCCCTGACCAAGGGTTGCACCCTCTGTTTCACTTCTCTCCCTCTTTAGAGGCTTGCTTTTACTTTTACAATATCTCTAAGCTCTGCAGGATTGTTTAAGATTTGCTTTACGTGAGGAATAGACAAACGTTGACACGTTTCTTTAACAAACTAGTAAACAGTTTATTTAAATACAACTTCTCAGTAATTGTCAAGTGAATTTGTTAAAGCCACAACCAACTATTTAATTCTTTCTTTTCTCTTCTTCCCCTCAAGAGACTCTCCTTGCTTTCCTGACTAAATCTAAGCAAATCCAATTCTTCTTTGTTTCTAGGCCTATAGATAAGAGCACGTTTCACCGTTTATCTCTATCTACAAATTACTCAATATATATCAATCAATCTTGTTCCCTGACCCTGGCTCCTGCTTCCCACAGAACTGCCTAAGGCCTATCTTCTCTCCTGTCAACTTCCCTCTTGGACAGTCAAATTCAGGCAGAGATTCTCTATAAATCTTCCCTCTTTGGAAGTCACACTCAGAGCTCCTCAGCTCTCCACACTAAGCCTTCCCTCATGGGATTTACCACATAACAGAGCTTCCCTCAGCTCTTCACAGCACTTCTCACTATATCCTTCCCTCATGGAAGTTCACACAAAACAGAGAGCTCCACATCTCTCTCAGCCAGGCCTTTTATAGTTCCTGGCCCTGCTATCTATGATCCGATTGGCTGTCTCTTATGATGTCATCTATCCCCCCTCCCTTCTGGAGCACTAGGATAAACACCTCCCCCTGTCTACTTACCATACATTTTAAAAGCTGTCTGGCTCTATACTTACTTGCTTAAACAGTTCCTTTTAACAACACTTTTAAACTTTATACAACAACGTACTATTTTACAGTCAGTACCTGTATGTGGGCACCACAAATAGCAATAGCACTTAGACTTATATACCGCTTTACAGTGCTTTACAGCCCTCTCTAAGCGGTTTACAGAGTTCAGCATATTGCCCCCAACAATCTGGGTCCTCATTTTACCCACCTCAGAAGGATGGAAGGCTGAGTCAACCTTGAGCCTGGTGAGATTTGAACAGCCAAACTGCCGAACTAGCAGTCAGCTGAAGTAGCCTGCAGTGCTGCACTCTAACCACTGTGCCACCTCGGCTCAAAGGGTGTTAAGGGAATTGTTAAGTGTTAACAATCAACTGCAGTGTTAAGGGAATCACTGCAGTTGGTAAATTAGTAACCCGGTTGTTAAGTGAATCTGGATTCCCCCCCATTGATTTTGCTTGTCAGGTGGTCACAAAAGGAGATCACATGACTCTGGGACACAGCAACGGCCATAAGTGCGAACCAGTTGCCAAGCATCTGAATTTTGATCCCATGATCATGGAGATACTGCAAAGGTTGGGACTGTGAAAAATGGTGCTAAGTCATTTTTTTTCATTGCCGTTGTAACTTTGAACCGTCACTAAACAAACTGCTGTAAGTCGAGGACTACCTGTATTTGTTTGCTTTTACTTTCTTTTTCCCCTCCTGACTCCTTCTCGCAGAACCCCTTCCATCTCCACATGGACCAATGCGGTGACTTCGAGACCCTCCTGGACCTGCTAGCCACCATCTTCCAAGCCAACCGTTGGCAAGACGTCACCCTGGTTTTGTGCCAAGCTTGGGATGCATCGGCCTTCATTGACCTCTGGACCAGCCACGCCCACCTGGAGAAGACAGTTGTGATTGACTTGAGCTTCCTGGATGAGAGAGAAGCTGCTCGCCACCTTCGGCGACACTTGGAGGAATACCGCGAATTGCCCGGCCCGGCTTTGCTTTTCGGCTGCAATGCTCCCTTCTCCCAGCTCATCTTCCGGATGGCGAAAGAGTTGGGGGTCACTCAGCAGTTCCACTGGGTTTTGGGGCAACCCCAGAACGTGGATGAGCTCCAGACGGAGGGGCTTCCGTTAGGTCTTCTGGCCTTTGGGGAAGTGGACAGGCCCTCCCTGGAATACTTCATCCAGGACGCCATAGAGCTGGTGTCCCGGGCCATTTCCCGGGCTGTCTATGTTCGGCCAGACCTCGCCCTCATCCAGAGCATGGTGAATTGCAATGACAAACACGTTGTGGACTCTGAATCCTCTGGACTCTACCTTTCCCAGTGAGTAAACTACTCTTGATTTTTGGATCCCTAAGAGTAACCGATCCTTTCTCCTAGCATGCACACACATTTCTATACAGGTAGACCTCGACGTATGACCACAATTAAGCTCCCAAATTGTCTTTGCTAAGCAAGGCAGTGGTTACATGAATTTTGCCACATGTACGAACTTTTTTGCCAGAGTTATTAACAAATTAACAGAGTTGGAAGGGACCTTGTAGATCATCTATCCAACCCTCCGCTAAAGCAGGAGACCCTACACCAGTGGTGGCCAACCTTAAGCATACCATGCGCCAATTTTTTCACAGACGAGTTCAGATGCGCCATACAACTCAAGCACATTTTTTACCTTCTTACTTTCACGTTTGGGGTTGTAAAATAGGGATAGGGGTAGGATCTGCTTTGCTTAAGGGAGGAAAAGGAATAACTCAATCACGCAATTCAATTAATTCATTTACGCCATTTCAAAAGACACATGTTTATTGGAGCACCAATCTACAATAGTTAGAAATAATCTCTTGGATGAGAGGGTGCTCGCTGTTGTGGACCCCACTGGTGGTGCTACAGCTGCCGGAGAGTCTCGTTTGGTGAAGATAACTCTTCAAACCAGGGGTCTAATGCTCCCGGTTTGCTTTTACCTGTCAGTCGTCGGAGAGCCGATCGCGAAGGCAGCACAACACTCCGCCCACCCGCCGGGATACCGCCATTTGAGTTCTTTTACCCTCTGCACATGCACAAAGCATTCTGTGCATGCACAGAGGGTACAAGAACTCAAATGGCGGTGTCCCTTCGCGATCGGCTCTCCGATGACTGACAGGTAAAAGCGAACCGCGAGCATTTCACCCCTGATGTAACAGTAAAGCATCCAATTAAAGTATTGAATGCGCCACTTGTAATCATCCAATGCGCCGCGTTTGGCGCATGCGCCACAGTTTGGCCATCCCTGCCCTACACCATTTCTGAGAAATGGCAGTCCAATCTCTTCTGGAAAGTCTCAAGTGATGAAGCTCCCACAACTTCCAAAGGCAACTTCTGTTCCATTGGTTGATTGTTCTCACTGTCAGAAAATTCCTCCTTGCTTCTAGGTTGAATCTCTCCTTGATCAGTTTCCATCCATTATTCCTTGTCTGGCCTTCAGGTGCTTTATTAAGTGCTTTATGAAGCAAATCAGTTATTAAGTGAACCATGCGGTCATTAGGCAAATCTGGCTTCGCAATAGTGGCGAATATCTGTAGCGCGGGTGAAGGTTGAGGGTGATGGTTTGTTCTCCAAGCTTCTGGAGGCAAGCCCTTCCACTGATAAATTGTTCTGTCAGGAAATTTCTCCTTAGTTCTAAGTTGCTTCTCTCCTTGTTTAGTTTCCACCCATTGCTTCTTGTTCTACCCTCAGGTGCTTTGGAGAATAGCTTGACTCCCTCTTCTTTGTGGCAATCCCTGAGATATTGGGACACTGCTATCATGTCTCCCCTAGTCCTTCTTTTCATCAAACTAGACATACACAGTTCCTGCAACCGTTCTTCATATGTTTTAGCCTCCAGTCCCCTAATCATCTTTGTTGCTCTTCTCTGCACTCTTTCCAGAGTCTCGACATCTTTTTTACATGTAATCAAGGAGAGAACAATTCTAGAAACGAGAAATTTACTGACAATTAGAACAATTAATCAGTGGAATTAGAAGTTCAGAAGTTGTGGGTGCTTCAACACTGGAGGTTTTTAAGAAAATATTGGACAACGACCTGTCTGAAACAGTATAGCAATAGCACTTAGACTTACATACCGCTTCATAGTGCTTTACAGCCCTCTCTAAGCGGTTTACAGAGTTCAGCATATTGCCCCCAACAATCTGGGTCCTCATTTTACCCACCTCGGAAGGATGGAAGGCTGAGTCAACCTTCAGCCTGGTGAGACTGGAAATGCCAAATTGCAGGCAGCCAGCAGTCAGCAGATGTAGCTGCAGTACTGCACTCTAACTGCTGCGCCACCGTGGCTCATAGAGTTTCCTGCTTGAACAGAGGGTTGGACTAGATAGAACATCTCCAAGGTCCCTGTTAACATTGTTGTTCTGATTCCTGCTTTTTTTCTTTCTCTGTTGCAGGTTTTTAGCCAATACATCTTTCCGTGGCCAGACAGGCGAGGTCTTTGTGCACAACACGTCTCACATCCACACTGACCGTCACTACAAAATCTGGAGCCTGCTGAGGGATTCGGTGGGCCAGCCCACGTGGGTGACGGTGGGCAGCTGGAAGGGGGGTGAAATGGAAGCGGAGGAGGGCAGCTGGCCGCAGCACCTGCAGCGCAAGAACCAGGCCGAGGGCGGGGGCTTCTCACGCATGAAGCTGCGGGTGGTGACCTTGGTGGAACACCCCTTTGTCTTCACCCGGGAGGTGCGTAGGTCCATCGGGGCACATGGGGGCCCCTGCTGAGCAGAGCTGATTGTCTCACAGACATTTCTCTTTTACAAAAATATAGAATTGTGCGACACCACGAGAGCCGCGGTGGCGCAGTGGTTAGAATGCAGTACTGCAGGCTACTTCTGCTGACTGCCGGCTTCCTGCAGTTCGGCAGTTCGAGTCTCACCGGCTCAAGGTTGACTCAGCCTTTCATCCTTCTGTGGTCGGTAAAATGAGGACCCAGATTTTGGGGGGCAATATGCTGACTCTGTAAACCGCTTAGGGAGGGCTGTAAAGCACTATGAAGCGGTATATAAGTCTAAGTGCTATGGCTATTGCTAACATATAACAGCCCTCAGTTAACTGGGCATTCTCCAGATGTGCAGATTATAGGTTGTCCTCGATTTACAACCATTCATTTAATGACCACTTAGTGACAACAGCGCTATGACTTATGACCATTTTTCATACTTACAACCCTTGCAGCATCCCCAGGGTCACATGATCAAAATTCAGGTGAATTATGTTCATTCCCAGCCGTACTAAGTCCCAAACAATGTTAATGAGTCCGACAGAAGTCTTTCGGAAGAAGGCTGATATCACCAACCTTTATCTTTCTTGACACACTGCCAAAGACCTAATTGGCAAGGAGCTTTGCAAGGCCAAACAGAAACACGGAGTCAGAACGGAAATGCTGAGACACGAATTGAACAAAGTTGCTTCCTGCAACGAGCACATCCATTTGCTCCACTTTTATAGCCTATGGGAGGGGCCAATCATCTCCAAGCCTTATTCCCGGGTAGTCCTTTTCCTCCGTAACTGTTCTTGCCTTCTGGCAGCTCTGCGCATGTGTGCATTGGGAACACGCTCCCCCTGTTCCTCTGCCTCGCTCATGTCAGCCTCTGGAGGCTCTGGAGTCAGCACAGACCTCCCAGCTGGCCCGGGCTGGATCTCTGCCTCTGGCACCGAGCTTTCTCTAGACTCCAGGACTGGCCCATGTTCCTCCCCAGCCTCCTCGCTGTCCAACTCTGCTGCCAGCTCCGCAGGCCGCTGGTGGACCACAACACCTTTTTGCAATCTGCTGCAAATTGTGATGTGCCCCCAAAACATAATGAAATAGGCATCGCTATATTACACACTGCAGCCTTTCAGATGTGCATCCCAACATTGCACAGAAGTGCATGTCGGTAGTCCTTGCTTACCGATCATGTGTTCAACAATCATTCTGAGTTTATTTGCTTAAACTATTTGCAGGGAGCTGGGGCTAAAAAAAGATTTGGCGGTTGGAGAAGGCTGATTTCCAGGTTTCTCCTGCCCGGCCCCCTTTTATTTCCTGCTTGATATTCAAAAGGTTATTAACTGATGCTCTTTCCAGGTAGATGAAGAGGGCAACTGTCCAGCGGGGGAACTCTGCCTGGATCCTCACACCAACGACTCGTCAGTGCTCAACGCTCTCTTCGAGGAGCTGGATTCAGAGAACGGCTCTGTGCCCTTGGAGTACCGAAAATGCTGCTACGGCTACTGCATCGACCTCTTGGAGCAGCTGGCCGAAGACTTGCCCTTTGACTTCGACCTCTACATCGTGGGGGACGGAAAGTACGGGGCTTGGAAGAACGGCCGCTGGACAGGCCTGGTAGGAGACCTCCTGAGTGGCACGGCCCACATGGCCGTGACATCCTTCAGCATCAATTCAGCCCGGAGTCAAGTGATCGACTTCACCAGCCCTTTCTTCTCCACCAGCTTGGGCATCCTGGTGAGGATCCGGGACACGGCATCGCCCATCGGGGCCTTCATGTGGCCATTGCACTGGACCATGTGGGTGGGCATCTTCGTGGCTCTCCACATGACGGCCCTCTTCCTCACCTTGTACGAGTGGAAGAGCCCCTACGGCATGACGCCCCACGGCCGCAACCGTATGAAGATCTTCTCCTACTCCTCAGCCCTGAACCTCTGCTATGCCATCCTTTTTGGCCGCACCGTCTCCAGCAAGACACCCAAGTGCTGGACGGGCCGTTTTCTCATGAACCTCTGGGCCATTTTCTGCCTCTTGGTCCTCTCCAGCTACACAGCCAATTTGGCCGCAGTGATGGTGGGCGAAAAAACATTTGAGGAACTCTCTGGGATTCATGATCCCAAGGTTGAACAAATTTCTTTCTATGCTCCTCTTCTATGACCTCCTTGCCCTTCTTACACAGTGTCCTGCCTACTCTCCCTGTCAACTTCTTCTCCATCTTCTTCCTTCCCTCCCAATTTCTCCTCTGCCTCTGCTTTGCCTGTGTCCCATAGTTGAGCTTGGCTTCCCCTCCATCACCTTCCAGCCTTGTGGACCATTCAAAAAAAAAGAACAATTGTGTTGCATCTAACCCAGTGGTTCCCAACCTGTGGTACGTGGTACGCGAGGGCCTTCCAGGTGGTACGCGAACAATTTTGGGGTCATGAACGATTTTTAATTAGTTATTTTTTACTTCACAAAAATGTTTACTGCCTAACACAAGATAATCTGGCAATGATTTGCAACTGTTGCCACACGCCACCCACCTGGTCCCAGCGGCCCGAGAATCCAGTTGCTGGATGCGCGGGGCCAAAAAAGGAACGGTACAATTATGGAAATAAAGTGAATTTAGTTTCTCTGGAACCAGGTGGTACGCGGCGACTGTACGGGACCTCCAAGTGGTACTCGATCACAAAAAGGTTGGGAACCACTGATCTAACCAAAGTGTCAACCCTGAAGCTGATCTGGCCGAAGCCGTCTTGGAGCTTCAGTGTTGCCACACTGGAGCTGAGGGGAGGGGAGGGGAAAGATAGCTGGGGTTGTATAGTCAAAATGAAATACTTTCTCTTGGGAACCAAGGACGTTCTCACACTTGACCGGAGGAAGGAGGAGTGATGTCACCAGGCAACCAGACGGCGCTTTGATTGGATCATGTGACTGATTGGGGTTGAGAGGAAAACTTTCACTTTTAATTAGGCGAAAACCGAAGGGTTGGTTTTCACCAGATATGTGCCAATACTTCTATTCTTTGAGGAATCTACCTGCCTTGGAGTTTTTTGCTTGCGATGGATCTATTACTTGGAACCCTGACACAAAGTTTGTTGACTCCAAGGTTTCCTCCCCTTGATGTTCCTGGATGATTCCTCTGAGAATCCTGCAAATCCTCTCCCTTGTTATTTACCCCAACAGCAGATACTCAGTGATAGGCTACAGATGGTCCTCGACTTACAACCGTTCATTTAGTGACCATTCGAAGTTCTAACGGCACTGAAAAAAGCGACTTATGACCGTTTTCACACTTAACGACCGTTGCAGCATCCCCACGGCCATAAAATTCAGCTGCTTGGCAACTGATTCATATTTATGACATTTGCAATGTCCCAAGGTCATATGACCACTTTTTGTGGCCTTCTGACAAGCAAAGTCAATGGGAAAGCCCGATTCACTTAACAGTTGTTTACTGATTTAATAACTGCAGTGATTCATTTAACAACTGTAGCAAGAAAAGTTATCAAACGGGGTAAAACTCACTTCCTTGTCCCATGTAGCAACAGAAATTTTGGGCTCAATTGTGGTCGTAAGTCAAGGACCATCTGCATATCTAGAAACGGAAGCCCCCACTCACATCTCCACTCATCTTCCTCTTCCTCCATGAATTTATCTAGTCCTTTTTAAAAAGCTTTAACATTTCTGGCTATCACCTTGAGATGGTGAAATCTTACATGACTATTTGCTTGGGGGAAGCCATTCCAAACAGATTAACCTAGTAACCCAATGAGATCAGAATGGAAAAAAAAGAAACATCTTTTTCTCACACCCTGAATCCTATTTAAAAACCTCTTAAAATATTACATTTTAATTGATTTCCAAAGCATCGGGCGGTGGGGGGGGCAGTAAAAGAAGTAACGGATGGAAACTTACTGGAGATCCAATCTAGAACTAAGGAGAACTTTCCTGACAGTGAGAACAATTAACGGCTTGACTCCAGAAGTTGTGGGTGCTCCAACCCTGGAGGTTTTTAAGAAGAGATTGGACAGCCATTTGTCTAGAATGGTATAGAGCAGGGGTGTCAAACTCAAGGCCGGATCCTGCCCACGGGGTACTTAGATCTTATTAAAGTTTGTTGTAAAATTCAAAACCAGAAGCACACCCAGATGACTGATTCAGCTGGATTCAATAGCTTCTTTATAAACATAATTATATATTTACAATACCATTAGCAGAGTTCTTCTTCCATGTAGCAACATTTAAAAGTAAAACACAAGCAGCTTCTAGTTCAGAGTTCAGAGAGGACAAGAAAGCAGAGTGGACTGAGCCACGCCCAGCTTTAAGCTTAAGTTCCAGTTTTGATTCTCTGCACAGACTCAGAAGTGGTCAGCTCCTATTGGCTGTTTCAGTTGCTATGCCTATTCATTGGCTAACCTTGTTAACATGACTCTCCCAGTCATGAATATTCTAACAGATATGGCTCGCGGGGCCACCCTGGAAACAGCGAAGGACTGGCCCGTGGTGCTTCTGCCAGTGAAAACGGGCTCCCCAGCTCTGTTTTCGGCTGCCGCGACCTCCTGCAACCCTCTGCCAGTGAAAAAGGAGCTAGGAAGCCTGCTTTCACTGGCAGAGCGCTTGAGCCACCACAGGCGCCCCCGACAGGAGTGATGTCAAGCTGGCCACGCCGCCAGCCCCCCCAGGTCAAACACAATCCTGATGTGGCCCTCAATGAAATCGAGTTTGACACCCCCGGCATAGAGTCTCCTGCTTAAGCAGGGGGTTGGACTAGAAGACCTCCAATGTCCCTTCCCATTCTCTTGTTCTGTATTGCCCCTAATGTAGCCCCTAAAAGCTACATTCGGAGTATAAGTGTTAGGATGAGAATAAAATCTCATAGAGGCGATTTGGATCTTTACTTGGAATTCAGACATTTAGAAATGAAACCGAGATTAAAGTCTAATAGAAAATATTTATTTCAGTACAAAAACAATAAATCCTGAATAATTACATCTTTGCTAAGAAAACACGACCGTTCAGGTCAAGAGCCAAGTCAGAAGAAGATTAATGGTGGATTAGGAATGTAGACATGCCTAGAAAGCATATCATGTGTTCTGCTTGTATTGGAAAGTACCATAATATTAGATAGGGGTGCATCATCCTGCATAGGCATACAACTGACAATATTCACATCGTGACAATAAGACGCACCTTTTTCCTCCCTAAAAGAGGCTGAAAATTTGGGTGCATCTTATACTCCAAATGTGGCTTTTTCGAAGCTTTTTTTCCCCAGCCCTAACGAGATACTAACGATCTTCCCAGCTTCCTATTCCCTCCGAAAAAGGTTTTTTCCCACCCCTAAGTCTTTGCAGGCTTGTTTTCATTCCTACTCCCTCTGAAAAAGGCTTTTTCAGCCCTAACCAGAGGATAAAATAATGTGCTGAAGCTGAACAGACTAAGGACGTTAGCCAGGTAGGTAGATTTCACACACACACACCCCATTTTCCTCCCCCAAAACTAAGGTGCGTCTTATACTCCGAAAATACGGTAACATTTTAATCATCGGTCCTGGAGTTATTTCCATTACTTGACATGCCAGAAGACAATCCTGCAGGCCTTTCTTTTCAGTTCTCAAATCCTCTGTGAAGTTTATCACCTTTCTGTTGCTGACGTGTTCTCATTGGAAAACATCCCATGAAATCACACCCTTTCTCTCTCGTCTGTTTTACCCACACTCTGTTTCTTTCCCTTCTTTTACCCATACTGATGTATGTTGCAAACATTGAAAAGAATGTTCACATTAAAAGAAAATAATTTCCCCCCCTCCCAAATTAAAAAAAACCTTCCCAAATCTAGGAGCAAATGGTCTGATCCCAATTTTGCTCTCTTGCAGCTCCACCATCCATCCCAGGGCTTTCGTTTTGGCACCGTCTGGGAGAGCAGCGCAGAGGAATATATCAAGAAGAGTTTCCCAGACATGCACGAATACATGCGGCGGCACAGCGTCCCCACCACCCCTGAGGGGGTCACAATGCTCAAGTAAGGGAGGCGGGGCCTGAGGAAGGACAATTTTGGGGGGGGGAGTGATGTTGGTGTTGTGGTGGGTTGGGTTGGCATCAGGGGCGGGTTGCTCTCTTACCTTGCTACCGGTGCGCTGTGCGCGCATCACCACATTTCGTGCGCATGTGCGCTTGCTATACACGCGCGCCCCCTTGCACGAATTTCCTTCCGCGCATGCACAGAAGCAAAATTGCGCCGAAATATTGCGAGCGGACACGCGTGCGCATGAGATTTCGGTGATTTTTTGCTTCCGCGCATGCGCAGAAGCAAAAAATCACCAAAATTGCACACGCACGCACGTCCCCTCACAAGATTTCGGCTCGATTTTGCTTCTGGGCAAGCGCAGGAAGAAAAAAAAGCCCAGAAATTCCCAAAAAATGATGGCAGCTCCTAGGGACCGGCAACCGACCGCACCGGGTCGGTAGCCTCTTGGTGATGTCACCAGCATCCCGCTACCGGTGCGATAGAGTGGACCGCACCGGTAGGAACTCACCACTGGTTGGCATCTCTTCCAGTTGTAGCTCCTGCCTTTTTGGGCCACTCGTCTAATTTCAAAAGGTTTCTGCAGGAGATCACTTGGAATATCCGGAGATGTTTCCCCTTAAGGACATGGTCAATTGTTTGGTTGAGAGGAGGCTAAGATGATCCCTCTATCTAGTCATCTGTGTTGTGCTAACAAGTGGAATCACAAGAGGTTGGACTGGGCCTGAATTCTAGTCTCCCTTCAGCCATGGAAGACCCCTGAAAGACTTAGGGCCAATCCCTCTCTCTCATCCCAGCAGCCATTTTGGTCCAGTGGTGAAGGTCCTGGACCAAGAACAGGGAGATCCAGGTTCAAGTCCCACCTGAGGCTTTGGGCTAGTCCCCTTCTCTCAGCCCAAAGCCAGGTGGTCCAGTGGAGAAGATGCTGGAGAACCCACCTTCAAGTCCCTCCTCAGCTAAAGAAGCTTCTTGAAGGACTTAGGCCCACCCTTTTCTTTCAGCCCAGCCCACCTCAGCTCACCAGGTTGTTCTTGCAGGGGGAAATGAGAGAAGGAAGAGCCATGTATACCCCCTGAATAATAAAAAGTGGGCTATAAATCACATCCCTCAAAGAAAGAGGCAAGTCTAGGCATTCTGTCTCTATTATACTTTCCACCTTGACATCCCACTGCTGAACGTGGGGAATGACGGGTTACCATCTTTCTCACCCCCACCCAGGGGTGGGATTCAGCCGGGTCGGACCGGTTCGGGTGAACCAGATGTTAATTTTACATCTGGTTCGCCGAACCGGTAGTTGCAAGGACTGGCTAACCCCACCCGCCCCGCCCCTCCCAGGAGTCTCCACAGGGCCCATTTTGGATGGGAGGTAAGTGAAGGGCCCGCATGGAGGCTCTTGGAGGGTGAAAAACAGGCCTACCGGAAGTCTGGAAATGGGCCTGTTTCCGGCCTCTGGGGGGCCTCCGGAGCCCAGGGGAGGCCGTTTTTGCCCTCCTGGAGGCTCGAGGAAAGCCTCTGGAGCCTGGGGAGGACGAAACACGGGCCTACTGGAAGTATCGGAAGTCCGGAAATAGCCCCTTTCTGGCCTCTAGAGGGCCTCCGGAGCCAGGGGGAGGCTGTTTTCGCCCTCCCGGA